>JAGWCC010000422.1:0-539612 GCA_022651775.1 Drusus annulatus | reverse complement strand
TTAAAATTTCCATTTATTATTACAAAACGTCTGTCGTATAAACTCGGTCTACGTGCTAGCTACAAACGGAAGTGCTGCCATCTCTAACATTGAAAGAGAGCTGTTGAAGTTTTCTTTCCAATAAGTAATGTACGCATTCTGTGTTTATTTTTCCTCTTGAATATATGATTATAATTTGATCTATTATAATTAGGGGGAAGCTGAACTCAAATATTAAGTTAAAATGGAAAATTTCCGCGGTCATCTTGAAATTCTGTACCGATCTGTGTATTCTAGAGTTCTGCGCCAATTTGTTTCAAAGTCGATTTAGGGGAGGTTGGGAGGTAATTGAACCGGAATATAAAGTCAGAATGCAAAATTTCCCAGTGCTCATTATTTGTTTTATAAAAAATACTTTTTTTTTTATGGTACGGAGAATCCTAATCAATAAACTGGTAGGTAGTACTATATGGTCTGTATCTTATGTACTCGTATAAACGGGGATGACAAACAGGCGAATTAACGAAGCTCCAAGATATTAATTACGTTTTCACGACACGATCGTCATATTCCACATTCATTAGAAGCGTTTTTCGCAATAACAAATTTCTTCATAAAACTCTCGAAGTATTAAACGAATAATGACTGTGCTTTTATCATTTTCTTCATTAGGCTGGCACAGTAAAAGAGTCATTTCGAGCGAAAATTTAACGATCGATACTAACAAAACCATGAAAAATTTACGACTTTAAATAAGATCATTTACACTGAAATACGCACTAATGACAGAAAACCTCCTCCAAGATGGTGGAGAAATAAAAATCTATGTTTTTATCTGAAAATTTGGTATTAAATGAATTATTGGAAAACTGTTAAGAAAAATTCGGTCTTCAGACACAAGGGGATTTTTTCACCCAATTAATTCAAGTACCTGTTATGAAAATGCTTCATATCTTTAATCTGATTACGAGAACGCTTACTTAGTGATTTTTTTAATGTCTATTACGAATTATACCTACGTATACAATCGTGCAGGTGTATAAGTCAAGGCTATGGTGAAGCCAAAACTGAAGCTGGGAATGTGTCGAAATTCAAATAGATGATTTTACATTGAGGTTATAAAAATAGTGCCATAGTACATGCAAAAATACTTATGGTTTGTATGTGTACTGTAAAAAAAACGCCATCACCATGTGAGTAGAGTGAATAATATTAATAAACATGTATGGTGGTTGAACAAGTGAACGGATTAAGAAGTTAGGAATGCCCCAAAAAACGTAGTACAATCAATGAATCAAATGTTTAAGTCAGGTCATTTATAAAGTCGAAATAGCAGTAGGGCACGTTGTGAGGTATTCTGTTTTTAGAAAACGTAGTCTGTCTCTCTTCTCAGTTTACCCAATGATCAAATTATTATTGTATTTTCGTAGAAAGATAATCATGATGTAGCTTGACTAAAGCGAAACCTGTAGCTGATAATAATATATAATTATTACTGAACTGCTTATGTGCATACAGCAAACGAAAAGTTTATTCAGCTAAAATAATTATCTGCTCTCAATACGACAGATAATTTTTGAAAAAACATGAAAAATAATTGTCTTTATTTATGTCCTGAAGTTTTTGGCTAAATCTCAAGAAGTTGTTTGAGTAAGGTTGTTATTAATTGTTTGCTATGAATCTTTCGGCCTTCTGAATTTTCAAAATAATTAAATTTAAACGTGCTTCCGTGCAATATTCATAGCAGTGGGACAATGTATAATTCCTTTACTGCGGGAAAAGAGTATGCAACAAATTAAACTGGTCGAATCAAAGAGGAATACATGTTATAATTATTCAATTAAAACCGTTATTAAATCGAACTATTTGAACGTAATCCATCATCATTAAAAACATACTGAAAAAAAAATTCAATTTATTTTAGTTTTTTTTTTCAAATATGCTTTTAGTCAAAAATGTAATTTTGAGAAAGAAACAAAATGTATCTTAAATAGTGAATACAGTTTTAAAACTTTATTTGAATAATTACTGAAATAACGTTCGACGTATCAAAAAGCTTCAAATAATGTTATTATATCCCGAAATTAATATGTAATTATGAAAATGATTGAATCCCACACGAGTTTTCCCCGAAAGTCGATATTTCAACAACAAAAAATCCGACGCTTCTGATTCGCAGAGCGGCCGTTATTCATGAAAGCCGTTTCTCATCCGCGTAATAAAATTTCTAATTTTCGAAATAGGCCATGCATGTGTATCGTGTATGTTTAAAATGACACAATAAGAGCCATTACACAACGTTGCAAGAAACTACGAAGAAAAAAAAAGTATATGTTAAAATATTGTTGAGATAGATTTGATGGTCAGGACAAAATTTTAATTTGAAAAAATAAATATAAAATAATTTTTTCCGTGGTTTAACTATTTTACAATCATTTTTTTTTCCTTAATAATTTGAAGCTTTTTTTAGTAACAAAACAATAGAGTTCCAACACCTCGGAGATATTTCGGTACTTTCAATATAATGGTATTTCCCATTTTGGGTTCAGATTCGTCACAGATTTAAATTGACGTTTAAACGTTTCGTTTCTACTTCATCTTACTACCCTTGCCCTTAGCGTTTTATTTATTTCAGCCTTACAATGTTCTCAAAATTTGTAACGTCTTAGTTCCACTGGCCTGAGTAGATGGAATTCTTGTGCGGTATCACAAAAAAGAAGAAAATTTTATTGTCAAATAATATGAATTTTAAGCAAACAATTTTAAGCACCTTTTTAGTGGCAGAAGTAAATAGTCCGATATTAAAGTAATGTCTAGTGTTAATGAAAAAATGAAATAGGATGTTGCAGTACGTACCCGATAGACTTGAATCCCCGATTCTTGAGGTTATTTAGTAAAAAAATGTAAAAATAAGTTTATTTAAAAAATATATATTTTAGAGTGCGTTTTGGTCCCCTGGGACATTTTTTTCAATTAAAAACAAAAAAAAAAACTATATTTTAGTTAGATGTCGCCACTGATCACTCAGCAAGAAAATCGTCCCCCCCAGTTCCCACCCGGAATGTTCAATGCTGTGCAACGCTGTGTGTACCACGTGGTACAAATGGGACTTGTTCACAATGCTGTGTTTATCACCAACACCTGTATATACCATGGAAAAAACATATTTGTGACGAAAAATATAAGCATACATACAGTATTAAATGGCACTATCCATCCATGGCGGGCTGAGACAATCCCCGTAAAGATTCTGAAACGATAAAAAGTTAACGATTTGTTGAAACGTCGCGAGATGCTCTTCCTCTTCCTTCTCAAGGCTAAGTCACTACACTAGGTAGATACTAGGTGCACCCTAATTCTTTGTCCTCACATATTTGTTGCTGACGTGCCCTGGAGTATTGAAGCAAATGCAAGGTACATGGGAGAGTATAAAGGCACATTATAATGTTCATCCAATATTGCCTCATTTTCAAATCACGATTTTTTATGAATATCTCTCCAAAGGTGCTTTTCACACTTGACCTAGAAAATAACGTTGAAATACATTGTTATTTTCACCTTTCATAAAATAAAATAACAGTTGCAAATGACACATATCTTTATTGCTTAAAATAAATAAACGTTATTATTCCAGTAAGCTTACATCCCAAGAAAACGGTAAGGAAAAAATCTGGCTGCTTTGCGTAAATGAGGCTCAGATTGTTTCTTCATGGTGATTGCCTAATCTCGTGCTACAATATCGCACCGCTGTTGGCACCAGACGCGCTGAGCATAAAATTACAATTGGACGGTATCTGCACTTATACTGGTAGCGAATTCATAATGTGCCTTGAAAACAATGTAAATTACATTAATGATTTTCCATTCTACCGACGTGGCTCCAGTGTTCGAGCCGTTTTAGAGAATGCCTTTCCGATAGCATGTTTATAAAATCAATTCGAAAAAGACGATTAAGCAGCTCGCCTCCTCGACTATACGATTAAAACGATAAATTTGAATTGGAACTATCCTATAGGCACCTTAATTGAACCATAAATTTTTCCTAGCTTGAAAATTGCGAAGGATGCCGTTTCGCTGCCATCAATTAAAACACGAGTGCTGAGTGCTGTCTAGTTTCAAATGAAAAATACAACGAATGGAATCATTAGAGATTCAAGCGGAACAAAGAATTCCTTTAATGAGCTTTCAATTTACATAATGAAGCGATGGCAATTACTCCAGGCCTTCGAATGCATCTCCAATACTAATTATTATTTCGCTAACGATGTCATCATAATATTGAGAATAATGATCAAACATTCCTGTTTTTTTACAAACATGATTTGAAAATAGTGTAGTGTGCAGAGCTTTTTTTTCAAATAACATTTGTTAAGTTTTTATTCCGCCATTCCATTGAAGATGCAACTATTCTATTTGATGATTATGATTTCATAAGATTACATAATTGAATTACATCTTAAACAGGAAATATGTATAAGTCCTTACTCAATCAATATTTTTTTTACTAAATACAATGGCATGAAATTAATAATTGGTACATCACAAAATATTTTTTGTTTAATTTTTCCCGTTGGGCATTATAAATAAGCAACAACGTTTTGATTTCATCTGAGGAGACATTTAGATTTTATGAAAAAATATTTTATCCAACACAACGGTTAAATACTTTTTTATCATGTACAGAAAATATATAATATACCTTCATAATTAGGAAGGTACTTATTAAAAAGAGAATGCATTAAAGAGCTAGCTTTAATGCTTTGAAAGCATTTCTAGTGGGTAGCAGAGAAATGAGCTATTGTTATTAATTAATTAATCCCTTATTGCTTACATCAAAATAAGAGACTGTCATCGACAAAATATGAATTCATTTAGTTGTCAGAATTGTATTAGTGACATCACTTTATTTTAGTATGATAGTAAAAAAACTAAAAATATTTGTTTTTACGTGGATTTTTAGTTTGTATTTATTTAAAAATAATTATTTGATCAAATAAATTTGTGTAAACAAAAAACTTTTTAATTATTGTGTAGATATAAGAACCCGATGAACAAAATTAGTGTAGAGGAAATGAAAACTCACGTTACAGTCTAACTAGATATTTTTGATTTTTGTAAAAATGATTACGTGAAGTATTAAGAATCAACATGGTTTTTTCATGACGTTGAAGATTTTTTACTTTGGTAGATCAAATTGCAACTGTTAACTGTTTAACTGTTTTTCGCCTACAGAATATTTTTCTACAATACACCATAATTTTCGCAACTAATATTAAAATATACTGTGTACCATACTACTTAGTAATTTGATGCGTATGGTGTAAATACTGATAAATCTGTTTCCTATCTGCGAGACTTAATAATATAGCAAATGCGTTCCATTTTTGTTAGTGATTAGCACCTTTTAATGCACCTAATTATAATTTTAAAACATTCAGTCTCAATGTTCGGAAGTTTTGTTTTCGTAGTTAACCAAACATGATAGGAAACACACTCGTGCTAGTTCAAGCATAGGCCTCGCACACATTTGACACCAGAGGTTAACATTAATTAATATTTGATTTTAATTATTGCATGCATGTAGCGCTCACTGGCCCGGGGCTCGAAGCAAAAGCGGCAGGGGCAGTGAAGTGCGGGGGAGTGTAGGGCGTACCAGGGTAATGCGGGGGGGTTAAATATTAATAGATTCCCCGGCTTTGGCCGATCCCGTAACAATCAATCGGAGTGGCGCTCAGATTAGCCGCCTCTCCCCTAATTGCCTGTCCTTGCCGTAGACTGTATGCTAATCACGTGACCGTACAAGGCACAGGGGAGATGGGGGCAACACGGAGCCGCCAGATTACTAAAGGTTTATCTCGAAGACGCCGTCAGGTGTAAGACTGGTTAGAAGACGACCAGGGGTGAAGGAATGGTGAGGAAATGATCCGGGTGAAGTTAGTAGATGATCACGGTGAATTTGGGTGGCCCGGGGTGTGAACGTAAGAAAGGATCGTTGATCGCTCGCTGAGGCGAAGGTGCTAAAGGGCTAATGTTCAGCCTTATTTATTGGCTCACGTTCGATGTGTGTGCCAACGATGATAGGGGTTACTTGACTTAGCTCAATTATTATAGTAATTTTGATATCATTAAATAGCGGGTTAGTTAGATATGTGTCTAATCAAAAATAACTCGTAACTTTTTATGACTTGCAGCGAGGCTGTGGAATTCAAATGATTAGTAGTCCGATTTTTTCTTCAATCAGCAGAGTTTATTGCAGTGGCCTTTACCAATGCAATATTATAATCTGATTGTTGTTATTTTCAACCCTATTTTAATCCTGTATCCGTCTCCTTTCTCTTGGCTCTTTAATAATGACTCAACTATTAATATTATTGGATTTTCTTATTTCCTTCAACCTTCCGATAGCCGATGACATTACCAATCTAAGGGTTGACTGTCGCGAATCGGAATCTTCAGGAATACACAATTCCGATAAATAAGCTGGAGCCATTCCGTTAATTGATTTGAAAACCATCCAACAAAGCTTAAACTGGATTCTTTCGGGACATCTATTGGCTAAAAGCTAACCCGAAGGGCATTTAAAAGGTGAGTGAATCCTTAGGACTCCACGAGCCCATCTTTTTATATTTTGTGCCTGTTTAAAAGTAGGCGGACATTTACCGACACTTAACAAGCCATTTCAAGCATGAAGGTAGTGGGGAGGGAAAAGATATATGGGGAAGAAGAAGGTTGGGAAATACCTGGCCATTCAGATCTGGTCACCATACACGACTTAAGCCATGTCAAGCAACGTTTCAATTCTGAATGGTGGTATTTCACTAGGGCGATACTTAGAGTATCCACCACTCTGGAACTTGCTACAAATATACTTTTTAACATTTTATATGAATTAAATGTGTTACGACACACATTCATTAAATAAAAGTTATTGTCGCACGCCGGGTTTGAACCCGCGACCTAATAAATTACCTTCTCTGGGTTTTTACGTTGTATATCATAAGAGAGAAAGAGACAACAAAAGTTTTTGCAAATTATCACACCGCTTTTAGTTATTTAAGCATGTTTTCCGTCTCCCGCGTCCCGGACATTCCGTCCACTTTTGTTATGCGACATAAATCTCCGGTTTTTGAGGTTATATTCTTTGTTGTTGTTGATAATAATACTGTGAAAATGTAGTAATGCAAATAAACAAAACATCATGTCGATAAGTGCTATAAATGCGTACAAAAATAAATCCAAAATGAGTTGAATACACCCTTTTTACAGGTATTTCAACACTTTAAAATATTTTAGACAGCTTTTTAGGATTATCTAATTATTAGGTATATAAATACATTATATTAAGGGTCAGAACCCAAAAATAGACACTTTCTGGCTTTCTAGTACAATTCTATATGGTCAATTCTATAAGTCAATTTTATGTGGGTAGTTAGAAAAATGACTGAGGTTTCCAGTGAATACAATCATTAAACAGTAATCTTTTAAATTATTTATGAAAAGCATACTTGAATTTATAAATGTTAAAAAATGTCTTTTTCTGGTTTCAAAATGCACCTTTTACTGACATTTTAGTATGTTTTTCACAGAATTTAAAGGATTACAGTTGTAAATTGTGTTCACTGAAACCCTATACATTTTTCTAACTACCTATATAAAATTTACAGATAAATTATTTGTGGTTTTGCTTGTATTAGAACGCTACAAAAAGACGTTTGCCGTCATTTTGGGTGCTGAGGCTTAACTGTAAACCTCCATTATTACTTAAGCAAATGTCATGCTATTCGTTTTGTAAGATATGATTTGATTTTATTGATTCTTTCGTAATCCTCTGCTAACTAGCTAATGCTTATTCAAATACCCTCATAATGTCTATCTAACTAGTACTGCGGCTCATTAGGCCTTATTACTATCACCATCTGATGGTTGCATTTAATTGACTGAATTTAAGTTTACATTAGTGAGTTCTTAGGGAAAAGGTCTTAACTGGATAAAAAACCCTAATTTGTAAGATATTTTAAATAATTTAAGTTTTGTAATGCGAACGCTTTTTGAAGTTATATCCTATGTTTGTCAGTTTGTAAAAAGGGTGTGTCTAAAAAATCCTAGCCAAGCCTGTTAAGAGTAGTCAGGCAAAAGTCATCAAAACTGACCACACTGCCTTGGATAGGTAGGTCTCCATGTTTTTTTTTTTTCAAAGTAAGACAAACATTCCCGGGTTATGAATAACCTGACAATATTTGATAAACTCCTACTACCATCATAAATGTATATTAATACTCTAGAGTTATGGCATATATTAAATAAATACAATTTATTTGCGCACGCCGGGTTTGAACCCACGACCTCTGGATTCGTAATTGAGCGTCTTACAACTCGACCACGGAGGCCGTCAAAAGTCCTAGGCTTAACGTTAGCGGCGTAAATTATCATAAACAAGAATACCTATCCAAACGTTTCAAAGACATCTCTCACCATGTTACCGCCACTATTATTGCTTGTGATTCTTTCAACTTTCTTACCAATTAAATGGGATGCTATCGAAGTTACGCTCCATTAGTCAGACTGTGAGACTTGTCAACATTTGACAAATTGACTGGGCTCATTTCAATTTATCGAATATTGACAATCAACTGGCTTCGTATGTTGAAATAGAACTGGTGAGTACTTCCAGTCACTGTTACTATTGCACTATTTGCTAGTGATACAAATCAATGAAGTGATAGGCAAATAAGGCGCATGTTTGCATTATGCAAACGGCAATTAGATCCCGACTGCATGTTTAAGTTGAGTTCAGTTTAAAAGCAGCACACAGTCAAGTACGTAGATGTTATTATTTATTCACTATCCATTCGTTGAAATGCTTCGGATTCTATTGACTTTTGATATGTATACCAATTTGGGCGGAGACCTAATAAAATAACAATTTTCTGGCTTTGTTCATGTTCTACTCAATTGTAGAAAATACAACAAGCCTCTATTTGCAGGTAGGTGAATTTAAAATGCAAGAATAACATAAGATTTCGTTAAAATAATGTTAAATTAGAGAGCCAACATGCCGACTTTCAAACCGTAACTGAATTTAACCCACGTAAATCGAAAGGCGGAACGATAAAAATAATGTCTGTACAATCGACGGAGTATAGGAGAGACATAAGGTCGAGTTTATCGTAGCAGGTCCAGAAGGGTGTTCTGCCCGAGGTATAGATTTTAATTATTTCTGAGAAATAAAATACATTAATCTAAATTTTTTCAACGGAATCGTTCAGGAAATAACATTTTTTTTTAAATTAAAAATAATCAGGTCCTCACCGCTTATATTATCATTTAAAAACTGATTTGAAAATTTTGTAAATGTTTTACGGTAAGAATGTAAACGGTGAGGGCCAGTTTATATTAATCCAAAATGTTAATTACTTATATCCTAAGTGCATCCTTGAAAAGGTTTGGTTTTATTGCTAAGGATTCATCAGAAATACTCCAAATCCAAAATCGAGTAGCCTCCCCGTTTTTGAAAAGTTAATGGAGTTGCATTCCATTTGGAACTCCCTATTCTTAATTGTATAATTGATGATTTAATATACATTCGTTCAAAATTCTCAATTCTACTGCATTTCATCCTTCATTGGGTTATTCCTTGACACAAAACCATAAATCACGGTTGGTATCAGAACTCTGCCGAAAACAATTTTCTTTGCTTTCCTGAAGTTACATATAATTATTACATTTAGTCAAACATTATTTAAATCGTTTAACAATGTTAATTCCGTTTGACTAACGTATCTGGTCGCAAGGTCACGCGCTTAAATTTTAGGCCAAGAAAAGATAAACATCCAGTGAAAATAATCAATGGTAGAAATTATATTTAATATGAAACAGCACTTCGTAGCCTTGATTTTAATGTGTTTAAAAAAAATAATAAAACTCACTTCACTTTTTTGATTGTTTTTACAAGAGGTTTCTTCGAAGCGATATTGTTGTGAAGCGAAAAACCAATTTAATAGAAATACAAAAATATTATGTTGTTGAATTTTGTGGATAAAACAAGAGACTTTCTACTTTATAATAAAACAGAGGATAAAACTTCACAAAAAGTGATTAAACTAATAAAATACTAATTACCTACTTAATAGATTTAGCTATCTACTGGGTTGTGCTTATTTCATTATGATATTTGCCGTATTTTTACGGCTATTTTAAACACGTAGAAGTACCTTTAGAAGTATTATACATATACATATGCAGAATTATTTTCTCACCTAACGTATTAAACGCGTTCGAAATAGATTGGCAAAAAGTGAGATTGAAATATTCGATCCTCAACATTTTTAGTAAATCCACTTATATTTTGAATTAACCACTCGAACGGACAACATCCAATTATTCCAAAAAATCAACAACAACCAACCAAATTTTGCATGACTATGGTTTAACATTGACAGAGATTTCAATGTTTTTTTGTACATGATGCTCATAGAAAAGAAACTAATTTCAAAATCATTCGCGTGAATTTTTACGTTTTATTTAAAGACAAAAACGGGCATATCTAGTTAAACACAAATCTACTGATCCAATTTCATTAAGAAGACTCTTCACATAACATTATTCAAAATCTTACAATCAAAGAGCTGTTGTTCAGCTCAATAAAATCGTGACTAGCTATTGGTAATATAATATAAGTGTATTGTGGGTGTGTCCGTGCCCATAAAGTAAGTTCACCTTCCCTTAATTTTTGTGAAAATGATCAATAATTTTCAAATACCGATATTCTTTTTTGGACATATTACCAATTTTATTTTCCTATCTGGGGTCTAAGACAGAAAAGATCTTATTTAAACTGGCGACATCAGTTTTTTTTCAAATCGTTATAGATTAGTTACTAGTTTTTTTTTAAATTAAGCATTCAAAGTGAATAAAACAATTCATTTTCAAAATCAATTCGAGTCTTCACTAAGAAAGTATTATTCTAAGGTGTCTTATAATGTAACAAGGTAAAACTTGTATGTTGCTGGTAACTGCACTCCGCGAAAGATACCGAATACAAAGTAAGCCATTATAATTTAATTGAGGGATGATTAATTATGGAAAGAAAAATAAATCGTATGCCAACGAGGATTGGTGGAAGACAATAAAGAGGAAAATGCTTCAACTCATTTGTTTAGATCAGCTGAGTTATCTTACTGCAGCTTTCAGGATAGTGTTTTCACTAAATATAACCACCCTTTGAAAGATTCAAAAAAGCACACGAAAGTAGCCTAACGAATGCTTACGGACCTTTGAAATATCAATTTTAATGACAAAGCTTAAGACTGGATAATGAATTATTTATTGCATATATTTGGTTGGTTCAATAATAATTATTTTTTTAATAAATCTTGAAAGGAAGTTGATCGAAGTCGTATGGTTAAAATAAGTAATCAATTAAAATAAAAGCTTACAAAAACATTTGCATTAATTGGTACTTACTTATCAATAATTATCGGTATCTGGAAAGGGTATTCTCTAATAACTTTACGAGCTTAGTAGTTATCATACTTTTTTTTATGTTTAATGCAAGTAGGTCTTTTTAGTGTTTTTCAGTAAATGAAAATCCTTTATTTTCGCCTACTTTTACGCTGGCCCATCGTGTAAACCTTAATTATACTACGGGGTGCAGAAAGTTTCCACGTATTTTCACAGCTAATGGAAGTGAAATAGAAAAAAAAATAGTGGCATAATTTATCAAGGCGATGCAATTTTGCAAGGTACAGAGTGCATTTCCTGTGTAACGAGTATATGTACGTTTTTCCAATACGAAAGGTTTTTTTTGTTGTTCGTGTTTTTTTGTCGGTTGTTTCAACAGAGATTGGATTTTTACAATTAGAATTTCTCCATGCTGCATTGTCTATGTGAAAATGTATTAGGTAATGGCTCATTGGGCTGATTTCATGTGTGGTTTGTAAATTCAATGACTAAACCATTCATTGAAATAAAATAACATAATTTTTTAAGAAATGTGGACGCATCCTTAAAAATTATCCATACACCCGGCGAATTCACGTAAAAATGGTAAAAACTGTGATCAAATCAAAAATTAAAGGTAAAAATCGTCTACCGTAAGCCTTTTTTCTATTGATTTTTTTGTTATAATTTTGATAGTAAAATACTAACTAAATACGTTTTGACAAACATCGTAGTTTTTACCTAATTCCATCGGCCAAGATATTTATTATAAGTTATTTAGCAAATATGAAATTGAAATTAAAACACAGAAATCGTTAGAAAAATGTAAAACATGAACTGCTTCAAATAGTTATTATCGTAAGCTTCAACCAGTGTTCATAGCAATCTGCAGTTTTCATAGAAAATAAACACGGCGGTCTGTGTTTTTTGACATGGTCCAAAACTGCATTTTCGATTTTTCGACGATTTACAGCCAATATCTTCGATTGAAATTCCTTCACGTGAATTTATTTGCTAGCGCAAAAGACCGTTAAACTTGAACAAGAGGTTGCTCGTTGAAACACGTTATTACGTAGGATGTCTGCCATTGGCATCGCCATGATTCTTCAAGGGAGTACCTTGATTGAAGTTGACTTGCACCTCCATTCCAAAAGGCTTACTGGATTTGAATTTCGATGCCATTCCGTAGTGGAGTCTCGCTGTTAACAGCCTTTTTATATTCCCCGAGGGTAACTATCTCCCGCCCTAGAGTGGGTGGGGTGACATTCGAGAGGACTGGAGGTCTGGTAGTGGAGTAGAGGGAGGTGTTCCACCCACCTTTCGCATAGCTATGTTAAGTTACTATCTTTTTTCATGTGCTCCTAGCCCACCCCAGGGCACAATACACGGCGACGGAAAATGCTAAGTCGAACAAAGCCGTTCTTGATTTCATTATTATGTGAATAATAACGCATGCAATTCCCAACTGCTAGAGAATCTATGACCGAAGTGGGGTGGTATTATTGTTGTAAGTTTTTTTCAAACAAGCCCGATGTTTTTATTTATGTTTTATTCATATTTTTGTATTTTGAAGGTATGCTCAAACTGTATACATATTTTAAGTGTATAATACAATTTTTGAGTGCATCACATTTTATTTCTACCCAATCGTGCGAAATTTAAAATGTACTCACGAACCAAATAAAGTATTTAATTGATAGTTTGTTTGCGTATAGTTATTTGTATTTTGCGAAACATGTGGATATGGTATTAGATCTACTTACTTTACTTAAAAAACCACTTTGCATGCACCTTCAGAGTCTTGAAAAAAATTGCCTTTACAAACGAGAAATTAATGCTGAAACCTTTGAGAAACCACCTGTTACGGGGGCCAGTATCGCATGAAATAATTTTAAAATTAGAATTGTAAAGAAGGTGACTACCGCCGCGATGGGCGACACCATAAGCTAGAGGGAGACAGTGCTCCAGGCGAATCAGAGTCCGGATATATCAATTTGCTGCATAATTTTCCCGGCTTTCCTCGTAAAAAAACATTTATTTATTCCTTGAATAAATCACCGCCAAGTGATAAATGACTCCTTTTTACTAAGTGGTTTAGATTTGTCCATTTTTTTTAGTGGTTGCAGATTGCACGAGAACTAATGACAGAGTGAGAAGAGAAACTAATTAGCCAGTTACCCACGAGTTTTAATTGTCTTTGTTTCTCCTTTGATGTGCGCCACTACCTCACCTTTAAATTAACGTTTAATTGGTGCATGAATAAGGATTTGAAGAGGTACGCGGAGAAACGAAACGCACAGCAGCGTATTGGCTGCTAAATAATTCATTTGAGCGCAGACAATTTTACTTAGCTTAAAGTTTTGTTCGCACTATGCTATTAATTTAGGCTAGTGAAGAGTAATGTAGCAATTTTTTTTCTGTAGTAAGCAATCACTATGTAGTTTGACATATTTATATATTGGTATATATATATATTGAGTTGATAAGTTTCTCAAACGGAAAGACAAACAAAAACCTTTGGCATTGCATCAAATGTTGTGAGAACCGATGCGTTTTCTTGAAAGGATAGTGTTTTTTGTTGGCCAAATTGAGTCTTTTCACCTTGATTTTGTTGCTCAAATTTTGCAATAAACCTGTCACGTCCTTAAAAGTTTTTTTAACTTTTTAAGGTAATCGACAACATATATTTCCTGTGCATCCCAAAAAGCAGCTGGCATCACTTTGCCCGCTGATGAAATCGCCTTTGTTTTCTTTGGTGCCGGTTGGCCGCCTTCTGTTCAGCGTTTTGACTGTCTCTTAGATTCCGGTGTGTAGTGTTGGATCCAAGTAACTCGAGAATTTGTTTGTATCACGCTTAAAACGCTCCAAAAACACAGTCAAAATATATATTTGGCGTTGCTTCTGATCATCTATGAGCAAACGTAACATACATCGTGCACACAGATTCTTCATCTCCAAATGCTCGTGTAAGATATTTAATACACGTTCAGAAGAGATGTCTACCATCTCCACTAAATCATGCAATTTGGAACGGTGGTAATTCAAAACGATTTTGTTGTTTTTCTTATCATTTCTGGAGTTGTCGCATCGTTTGGGTGACCACTGCAGTGTGTGTCTTCACCGAAAACGAAGAATCTCCCAAAACAGCGTCAAACTTTGCTTTGATCCGAGTAGCGGATTTCTCTTTAAAAACAACATTTTATGACTACATGATCTTCGATTTTTTTCCATTTTCGTAAAAAGCTTTAATTCTGCCACTTCCGCGAGCTGTCAGACAAAGCGCTATAACACGCCAATATGAGTCATTTTTTGTTTATGCGCAGGACGCTTTTTGTCAAGGAGAAAAGATTCTACCACCAACCGTTGTATCAGGTATATATCAATCAGCTGTCGTTTTTTTTCACCAAGGTCAATCCAGTCTCCTGTGGGGGACCTGCTCATAAATTACAAACGTTCAGTTAAACATACGTTTTTTTTCCGAATTCTCCACCTTCTCCCACCCAAATGAACCAGCAAAAGTAAAATTTCTCGACTACCGCATGGTTTATTTCGTTTTCTTTAATTTGAAAACAGTCTTACCTGTACATAAACGGTAGAAGATGACGATAAAATAACTTAAAGGTAGATATATTTTGATACAGCAAGTACACTTTTTTATTCGCTCCTTGTCTTACTTTTCAAACTTTTTTATGATTTTTGAGCGTTGAGAGAAAAATATCTTAAGAGATTACCAGTCTGGTACACACCGAGAGAAGAGAATGAACAAGAAGCGGCTATCTAAGTTTCTGGGCTGTGTTTTTATTTCAGAGTTATCTCGCCGGGAAGAAAGCAATAATAAAAGTTTGCCAAACAAGACGCGTTCTTTTGAATGTTCAAAGTGTTGTTGGAGAAATTCTCCTGCATGTAGTAACGGTGCGCGGTGCTGGCCGCCTATTCAAAAATGGGAAACTTTGGAAAGTTCCGCCTGTTAGCTATCTTTCTTGCAGTTAACGGCGTATTTTAAAATTAAATATTTAGTCATAAAAATATTCTTTACGAGAATATTTTCAAAGGTATTCAATATTCAGTTTCATTTCATGGGAATCTGCAGTTATTTCTACGATGTTGCCTTTGCTTGGAGTTTACCAGCGTTGCATTTTTTTTATAAGAACAAAATGTTTTTGAGATGATTTCATCAAGTCTCAAAAGGGACGGTATTTAATAACACATATTGTTGTTCCTTAGAAAAGCCCGCGCCAGAAAAAGTTACCATAAACATGAAACGTTGCATAAGTGGCTTTCGCCGTGTTTGGTGACCAGATCTGAATAGTCAGATACTTCCCAACCTTCCCCTTCCACATCTCCTTCCCCTCTCCGCTACTTTCAGCCTCACAACATACCCTTATTGGGGATGCCATAGTCTCACTGGCTCTAGACGGTTGGGAGCAGTTGAGACTCTTGTGCGGTATTTACGTAAAAAAACTCTATTTACGATTTATATATTGGTATGAGAAACATGATTTATTTCATGATGCTTCAGAGTGGATAATTTTAAAATAAAATCTATTGATAATTCATTTGAACTTCAATAGAGTTTAAATTGCGAGTATGGAAATGACCCTATTCCTCGTTTGTTTATCTAATTCATCAAATTTGATAGTAAGTATTGTTTTAATACATAATCTTTGCATATTTTCATAAATTTACCTCGTATGCAAGGAACTTACAAATCAATCAGACCAAATACGCAAATGAAAAAAAAATAACAAAATAAATTTAATCCGTAAGAGGTACTCGGATGTCTTACTTTGCCAAAAGGGTGCAATATGTCGTAAGAAAATAAAGATTGCAGGTGGTTATTATTTCATACTTTTCGTGAATACACGTAATGGTCGAATCACTATTTGAAATTTTAGATATATTTGAGACCTTTCATGAACTTAATCGCAGCTTTAGTATTCCTATAAATAACTGACTTAAACTTGTAAGGAATCGTGTGGGAGTAGTGCTTGAATATTTTTTTTATTTGGTTCCTGTTCTGCGCACAACTTTGTAATACCATTAATGCACCCATTTTGTTTTAATAACGGCGTCTCGGAGAACGTGGGTCACAAGAGCGTCGCGTCGCTTAACGCGTTCAAGCCGCACTGAATTTTCGAAAACGTTACGATAACAATACAATTTATTTTTAGAATTTTTTTCTTTTTTCCCACATTGTTTTGGTATGTTATTCTATAAATTGAAAACATGTTTCCTCAAAAAAAATATTTTATCTGTTTTTATCAACAGTGAAAATCTTAAAAATCTCTTTGATAGTTTAATTATCTTAGCATATCGAATTTTGACAGCTATTTTCTCGCCTATAAACTTTAAATAGGCGTGTTTCAAACATGTTCATTATTTATTTACTAATTTAGGCATTTAAAACTTTAAGCATACGTTTCATTAAAGTACCTATCCGAAATAAATATTATTCCTAATAATGCTCGACTTTTTACATAAATGACAATAAATCAATTAAAGGTAAGTGATGTCACTTCTGCTACAGAAAGAGTGATTTCTCAACATCAATTAATTCAAAACACTAGAATACTGAGTAATAAAATTCTATAGAATCTATATTATTCATTCCAATCCTTGCAATACAGACCCTAGCCAATACCAGATTAAAATTAAGCAAAATAATAATGGTTTTAAATTGATATTATTCCTTTAATTGAAATGGGATTTCGCAAGTTAAAAACCCTTAATATAGTCACTGTTCTTCTGGTTTCCTCTCCAATCAAAGGTTGACTATCATAAAGGCAATCTTCACCCTGCAGGCTGCAGTCCAGAGCAACTCTGCGGAACTGTACTCATACTAGTCACATACATTTTAAAGCCGTGAATGCGGCGTCTTCCTTTGTTTGGTCTTCTATTAATTTTCCCTTGGATTCTTTTTATATTATTCATTCTTCATAACATGAGAAAAATATTTTAGTTTTCTTCGTTTTATAACTAGTTCAATTTCACAAATTACCGATAAATAACTATATTTTCAAGCATCGAAAATAAAAACTTTTATGCTTGTAAATGAGGTGTTGCCAGCATCGCAATTAATAATTTATTAGTATAAAAATTACTATCTATGTTTTCGCAGAAAACATACACTTTTTAGTTTGACATATTAATTGAAAATAAAATAGTAACTTTGTATAAGACCACAGATTTTATTTTTATTTTTATGACCGACCGATTTCGCTTAGCCTAAGCATCATCAGGGTACACAATTAAACTTAACAAAAAATAAAAAGTACACATACACACTTGGTTTAATTTTGTACCCTGATTATGCTAAGGCTAAGCGAAACCAGTTGATCATAATAATTAAAATAAAATCTGTGGTCTTATACAAAGTTATTATTTCATTTTTATTAATATATTAACTTTCTTTAGTTTCCGTGCCTCAACACGTTTAAGGAAACTGTTGGAGTTTTTCCCCCCGGTCATAGATGTCAGCGAAGTGCAAACCCATGTCCCGTAACGGCCACAGGCGGTGGCCCGAGCAGCTATTGCTGCTGCTGGCTAGGTACCCTCCTAGGAGCTGCTGGCTGGGTGTCCCACTCCACCGGGTCGGGAAGGGGAGGGCCTCCGGAAATGGACGGGAAACTGGGTTGGCGACGGGCGTGCGTGTGTTAAGTGTTGATCATTCATCAATTAGAATGATTCAGAAAACCGCAGTTGCATAGTGGCCGAGTGCATAGTGCTTCCGGAGGTAGGGGATTGGATTTGGTTCATACTTGTAAGTTCGTATCATCAGATTTGTCTTTCTAAAAGGATAGACCGTAAAGTTACGTAATATATGGATTCTACTGGTAGGTTTATTATTATAGAATAAGAGGCGCAATTTGCATTTTTTGTATCATGGGCCTTAAACAAAAATAATCGGTTTTTGGCGGCTGAAAATAAAGCTAAGCATGAAAAATAATAATGAAAAACAGAACGGTTAAGAAAAATGATGAGCGAAAAATTATGTTGATACGTTTGTAGTAAAAATATAAATATTTTACACATAATTGACTGTAGGTAATCATTTTATATTAATCAAATTATGAATGAGCGATGAAGGCCACTCTGGAGGGGTGTTTAATAAGCTATACGCTGTTTGCTCAGGCGGGAGAGGGGGGGGGGAGGAGTAAGGACCGAGTTTCGTTTTTGAATCGGCTCTGTGCTGCGTCTTAAAGGTACGCGACAATTCGAACCTTATTATTTATTTCATTAATACAATTTTTTTGAAAATTTGTTTTTAAAACTTATCAAAACAATAATAATATTTATTAACATGTGTTTACGGTTAATTGCCTCTGTGGAAATATCGATTCCGTTGTTCAATCGAAACGCTTTAATTTTTGAGAATATTAGTGAGGTGGAATTTAATTGAAAGGATTTTTTGCAAAAAGTCGAATTGCATAAAATAATATCACGTTTTCTTTCCCCACCCAGTAAATTTGCTGGAGTGATATTCGTTTAAAATTTCATTTAATCACAGCTAATTATTAAACTGCCCCTAAAAATATAAACAATCGTAATATTTTCTGACCTTTATTTTAAAATTAACTTCTAGTCTGCCGGAGTGTCCTATCGGTCTTTAGCATGCATAATTATCATTTCAAGAGCTTTCATTATTTAAAACTCCGTGTCTGCATATTTAAATTAACCGTAATCGCTTGTCAACAAAGAAATCGATCTCTAAAGATATTTTGCATTGCGTTAAGTTCGGTACAAGTCGAGGAATACATATTTGAAGTTTGCTTACGTCAGTACGGCGGAAAAAAAACGATTTTCGAAGTTGACAATACTTTTTGTATTTACAGGAAAACTTCTTGCAATTTTATTTTTATTTGAATGAAAATATGTTCAGCTACACATGAATACAATAACACAACAAATAACCTTTAAATAAATAAAAAATAAAACTTTTTTTAGTGACATGATTGAGGAAATAACAATTTTCCGAATATAATTGGCTTTTCTAGAAAAATCGCTTATGCAATTAACATAAAATTTGAAAAAATACATAAACACATTATCTGAGAAAAATAGCTTACTTGACAAAAACATCATTTTTTTCAAAAGTAAAAAATCGAAAAACACACAAAAACGTGACTAACCTTTCCAGTTGTCAAAAACAAACCACTAATCCAAAATGGCTGATGATGCCAACATATGTGTACCAACATAACGAAAAAAACGATAATCGAATGTACACAGCCCGCGAAAATTCAAAATTCACCTTTTCTTTTGAACAGGCCATGTATGTGTATTAAATTGTTAAATGCAACCCTTCCAAGTTCTACATGAGTAAGAAAACTTGTATAGCTTCTAGATAGTTTATAAATAACGTCTAGGAATTCAATATCGGATCTCTTCAAAGCGGGTTTATTGATGTTTGTTAGGCGGCTAACCAGTGTTCACGTTTACTTGACCCGTGACTCTTGCTCACTAGCAGTAATAATGCGGCCCGCCCGCAATATACGGAGACCAATAGAGCGGAATATGAACTCCAATGGAACTTTGCTGGAGATAATTCGCTTTTACAGCCCGAGGTGGTATTTGCGGCAAGGGACGCTCTAAGGTGGAACCGGAGAGGTGCTTTTGTTGCAGATGATACTGGTAATCCAGTAAACAATTAAACTAACAAGTTATGTGGAAAAAGTATGATATTTTTTTCTAACCAAAGTGTAGTGTGCTTAATATTAGAGTCTGACAAACGGAAGAATGCGGCTGACGACGGATGCGCAGAAATACATTTTGGTAAGAGGTGGAGTAAGTTGGGAAGAAATGCCGATCGCCATTGTACTGATTGTCCACTTTTCGAAGAGCTACGGCAAAGCTGCGCAGTCAATGAAAGGCTATTTGCATTCTCAATTTGTTGAGCTCTACTCGGTAGTAGGAGCCAGTCAATTTCGGTGACTGTTTTGAGGATAAATTATGTAGCGGCAGGTAGGAACGAGGGGGGGGGGGGAGGACGGTTGGAATGAAGCAAATACTATACCTAGTTTATTCAATTAGTTTAAAATATAATACTTTTTAATGTTTCAATTTTAGTACAAATTAAAAACCAAACTTAATATCCTACAAATATTAACGACGGGTTTCGAACCCTTGAGTCCAGGGTCCCTAGCACAAAACCTCGATTGCGGTTTTATCGACAGTGTCGGTTATTTGTTATTTGTGTTTTTTGTTCGTTGGCGATTTGCAGTTGTTCTCGGGGACGATGAAAAACTTCCAACATTGTCGATATAACCTAAATAAATTAAATTTTAACTGTCCTCAATCTTATTTCCTTTTCTTTGATTTGACAAATGTGTTAATATAAATTCATATGTTTCATCTGAATTTTTATACACTTAGCTCCAGGTAAATTGTTTTTTAATCTGTTGATGTACACATACACTGTTATACCCATATCTGAACATTTTCTCTCGTGATTTATGATAACGATCATGATTTTAGATAGTTTTAATTTGTGTACATATTATGTATTATTTTCTCCTTGTTAGTTAATCTTATTAGCATAATTAATTAAGCATGAAGCGCACTTGAGGTGAAATATCATAAAACTGCGCTATTTAAGTTCACTGTTATTATTATTATTATTAAATGTATAATGCTAGAGGCACACAGCCAAGGATATCATAACGGAGGTCGTCATCATGTAATTTCACTTGTCTCAAACAAAAACCACTGTTGTTTGAAATTTTCAACGTATTTTTAAAATATAATAATAATATATAAAAATAACATTTGGATGATTTGTATAGCGCCGTTTTTGTGAAAAATCACCTCAAGGGGGCTGTACAGATCTTATTCTCTATCATTACATATTAATTCTTAGTTTAGAGAGAAAATATACGAGAACATACTTACCTGGCAGGTCCCATCAGAAACACACTTATTAACTTAAAATTATAATTGTAATTTTTATATCTTACTATTATTTATTTATTTTAATTTTTATTTATTATGCATTTACTATTAACATGTTGTATTGTAGAATAGTACCAGAGAATATTTCTCTTAAGAAGAGTCAACTGTGGTTAGAGGTGCATAAATGAGGAAATAATCTTTTTTACCTAGTGAGCGGTGAGCGGTGTGCCTTTTTTACCGTAGAGATTTTTGTGTTTAGGCTTATATACAAAAGCTTATTATGAAATGTTGTAGACTGTGTTATTTGTGTTTTGGTAATATTTTATGTAAGCCTCCTCACCAACGTTAAGAGGGGTACACGATTTTTTAAAGGCTTCCCTTCGCTTCATACTGTACTTAGTGTTTTTCTATTGATAATGTTCCTCTCTCGGTATTAATGTTATTCATATCAAACTCTTTTATTTGCATTTTTGATAATCAAAGAAAAAAGATAAACAGCAGTGAAAAAATTACAAATAAATATTTGTATAAAATAACATCCCTTTTTTCAACACGCATCATTTATTGTAAAATGATGAACACGGTTATAATTGTTGCAGATATTTCAAAATGATATTTCCATGTTGCCAGTATGCGCTAGCAGTATTGCTCATAAGTGCTCATAAACTATGAATACATGTGCTAGGCAATTACTTAGATATGGAAGCATTAAGAGCATTGTGTATGTGTATCTCATCTCGCATGAAATCTGAATTCACATTAAAATCTTACGCGCAGTGGTTGTTACTGTAACACACAAAATATTTTTAGGAAAACGGTCACTAAAATTTAGTGCTTATAATAATCTACCCCTTAGAATAACAAGGTTCCATCTGTAATAGAAATATCATCCAATAATAGGCTTTAATGTTAATTATTGCATAATATTGCCCTGTCAGATGGAAATCATGTTATTGCAAGAGGTAGATATGGTAATCACTCATATTATTGTGTTTCGCTCAAAATCGAATAACAAACAAATATTTTCGTTGTAGGGTAAAATTAGTCTTGTTTAAGAATGTTTATATTTTATTTGTGCTTCTGCATCAATTTACAAAAATGATCAAGCGTTATTTCTTCATTTTACCAGTGCAATCAATAAAACGTGACATCTTTTTAACACGGGTTAGTCCCTTCAGAGGATGCAAAGGGTGAATGGTTTTAACTAAACAATGTCACGAACCCATTAGGGGCAGAAAAATCACATGTTAGTGTAAAAAAAATATCGCTACGAAATCGGATAAGGTTATCTTTAACGTTAATTTTTTTTTAAATTGTCTTTTTTAAAATGCTCCATCAAAAATGTTAGGGTGTCGTAGAAAGTTATTGCACAATTCGCAAGTGGTTATATTTCAAGCTGGAGATAATTCCTAGGGTTTTTAATTCCCAGCAATAGAATTCTCAGTGGAAAATGCCCATATATTAGTTCTGCAGGACCATATTTTGTATTTTTTTTGTTTTGTATAATACCACTTTTATTGAATATATTATTTTCAACTAATTTCAGTTAATCCAGAACCTTCATCAAGACTGTGAAAGAGGTACAAAAAATACAATAGAGAGAAATAGAATATCATCTTTGGTGGGTAGTAGATAATAAAGAAAAGGAAGGATTAGAAAATAAAGAGAGGAAGAACATGTTTTGTTTTGTTAAATTGACTTTATAATAAATGATATTTATTATTATTATTATTTTATTTTTTTCAGCATTTCTAAATTATTTAAGCGTAGACCTATTCTTTCTCTATGGATAACATCTATACCAGAAAGTTATTGATAATTATTATTTAGTTAGTATGTATCAATACAGTTCTGTTGAAGGTTCAGACTGAACCGAAACTGGAAAAAAAGGATAAAATATTTAATAAAGTGGTCTTGTAGAAAACATTTTTTTAAATTTTAAATTACCATGACCTAACCACAAAGTAGTTGTTCCTACGAAAAAATATTTTAACTGTTCAAAAATCCTCATGTAACAGTTGGTTACTCCTGGTCCCAGTACGATGGTGCTCAACTAATTTGAATTTCGCTCGTCACGCCGGTGATAATAATTATAAAATGAATGCTGTATGCGACAGAGGTAATCAAGTGTCATGGTGTGATACAGGCTTCAGATTCAGCGCTGCGCATGTGATACAATCGTTGTAATGTGATAACAACCTTGCGCATACTGATATCCTACTGAAGTCTTACCAGTAAGGGACTGGTATGACTTATCAACGGATTAACATATTTTTACATTTCCGCGAAGATTATGACATTATTATACATACATTTTATGACTTCAAAGTTTTGTAAGATCCAACATAAGCCACCGCAAAAAAGGGGTGCCTGGTGCAAACATGCATAATCCATTAAATAATTGCGAAAAAACAAATCAAAAGTATATTATTATAGTAAGACTAGTTCAACAGCGATGTTCTAAAGCTCTCAGAAACTTGAAAAAAACCTTGCTTTTGCAAAATTGTTTCAGTGTGAAAATGGAAAACTCGTTTGATGGATTTCCATATATCTTAAGTCAATCTTAGGAACACAGACGATGAGTTGAAATTCTGTGTATTAACGATTCACCGAAATTTTATTAAAAGTGCTGCCAATAATTAGTCTAGAATTGTCATTGATCAGGCAATCGGCGCACGATTGAAATTTGTTCCACTTAAATAAATTATTGAAAATTTTTGGTACATTTGGTTTATATTAATTTTAAGTTTAAAGTGTATAAAACAAAGTAATTGCGAAACAAAATTAAAAACAAAAAATCAAAATGGCTGTGCGTGGGTATTATTGAGATTTAATAACACTTTTTAAGGTTTTGAACGGAAATTTTAAAATCAAATCAAATAAAAAAAATAGCATGAACGTGTGACATAATATAATACACTAGATATAATTCTGTTCATAAGTCAAAAATTAAAGATTAATATGTTAAAACTTAAAAGAAAAAAATACATCCAGTTCAATGTTTTTAAACAACAATCACAATCATTACTTATTAGACGCGTTTGTATTCTCGACTGTTCGTTGAATTGCTGCTTTTTTTGTTTCCTCTTTCCTATAATATTATTTCGAATACACATTCATTACAAATTTTCTTAAAAACCCTCCAAACAGCAGTCCTTAATATATTCCGGTTGGATATAATGTTTAGAATTTTTTTCGTAGTAATAGTATTTAAATTTTTTAAATGTAAACGTTTTTGTCTTGTTCAAATCAACAAGTAAGTGACTTCTCGCAGAACTTCGTTCACACAAAAGCTTTCAGTGAACGCACAACATTGTTGTGGATGCACACCCTATGATATTGCTACTAAAATATTACCAAGTAAGAATCAACCCTTGTCACATGGAAGTCTCGTCCTTGTTGTGGGCCACCTGTATTGATAAGTTTGTAAATGTGTAATCCATTTACACATCCTTTCCTTCGTAATATTTGAATAAACTATTGTATTTTTTTAGAAAACTTGTTGATTTCTGAAAAACATATTAACGAAATATTAATAAATCAGCAAATTTTTGTTGCTATTTTCAATTGAAAAATCAAAGAATTATAGTTTAAGATGAAAAATGTGTGTTCAGCTGAAAAAAAAGTTGTGTTGAATTTGAATTTTAATCAAAATTTTCTGTAAAAGTTTTGCTAATTTGTTTCGTATGCGAGTTTGTAGTGGGAAAGTCGAAAATTCAACTCCCTATAAGAACACTTAAGCTTTCCTGATTTCATGACGAAAATGATATGAAATGTTCATCGTAAGGCTTGCATACAAAGGACTCACAATATCCCCTAAGCTACTTTTCTCCTTCAGGGGAAGATTCCGCATTAATTTAAAGCTCTGATTACTTCAGCACCTGTGGCGTACTTAAGCATTAAACGTTTCAACCACCAGGTAAAAAACACCCACTCAGAAAAGTGTGTAATCGCATATATAAATCTTATTTGATGGTGTTCGTCTTGAAGAAGACCTTTCGGTGTGGTGGTATTGAATATTCTGGTAGCTGGCTAGTTTTGGCGCTAATGTCGTTGATAGACCAAGTTTTGCAATATATCCTGTAAACTTGACGAGACTGGAAAAAGCGTGTATTCGACGCTTTGATTCTCAACCGTTTTTATGTTATTTTAGTTTCTCTGGAAGCGAATTCAAAATTTAATGAAAAATTTTATAAACCCTTAAAAATTAAATCAATAAAGTTTCCACTTAGGAATTTAAATTTTATGTAGAGAACAGAAAATTTGTTTTTCCGAGGTAGTAATATTTTTTTTCTTTCTGAAATTTATAGGTCTACCCAACTTTTCCCATCATAAGCTATAGAATTTTAATTTCGATAATATTTTTAATTTTTCAACAAGAAAAAACCTTAAAACATTGTTGAGATGTCAGACGAATCCAAAAACCAACAAATGTCATTTAAGGGTATGAAAAAGAGGGAGAAGAAGGAGTTGATATTATCTATGTAAAATATATGGTGTTTGAACGAAATGTGTTAGATAAGCTACCGTGAACGCCTTTTAAATTATTTTTGGTATCTTATGTTTTTTAGTAGATAAAGTGTTCATTTTTTCAAAATCGTTTTCAAATGAAAATAAAACCTCAAAAAAGCTTGTTAATGCATACTGTTTACTAATTATTGTCTGTGTCTGTGTTTTCTCATTAAAGAAAAACAATCTCATTAAAACGCAATTTTTTTTCCAAAGTAACTTACAAGTAAAGCACAATATACAAAACTGGGCTTTTGTTTAAAAATAAAAATGAACTATTTTGGGACTCGACAATTTGGACGTATCGTATTGTAGAAATTTCGAACAGTGCCAGAGAATATTTTTCCCTCTTCCTGTGTCAACTGTGGTTAGAGGTGCATTAATGAGGAGATGATCTTTTCTACCCGGTGAGCGGTGAGCGGGCTGCCTTTTGCTACTGTAGGACTTTTTTGTATATGTTTATATACAAGCACTTTAAGTGAAATTTTGTAGACTGTGTTTTTTGTGCTTTTCGCATTTTTTTTTATTTAAGCCCACTCACCAAGGTTAGGGAGGGAATAAGATGTAATTTGGACGGAGACGAAAAGGGTCCGTACTGGAAGTCCAGCAGCCAAGAAATGGAAGGATTCGGGTTTGAATCTAGTTTGAAATAAAATGTTTTGGCCAAGTCTATTATGTGTTTTCCGGAGTTGAAAAAATTTCGGAAACCGTGTTAATGATGCTATTTTTTGATGAACCAGGGAGTTTTGGTGAATCGTCGAAGCAATGCATTTTGAAATGATTTTGGAATTCAATTTGGACGACTCAAATTACCTTTCAAAGCGCTCCCTGGATAAATTGTTCAATTATCCCTTGTTTTGATTAAATTATAAAGAGAATTATGCGTTCTTCTTTATCGTGGATCCCGTCAGATTAATGTCACCCGACACCGCAGTAGTCAGGTATACGTGATGTCACACCTCGAGGATGTGCCTCTGATTTCTTCATTTATTATTCAGGTTGCTTGGCAATCTTAGCTTTACGATTAGTATTCAAATTCCCAACAGAAATATTACTTGCTAGCACCTTGTTCATTAAAACTTATTAAATTATAAATAATGTATGGCTGTCGTTGTCTACTTAACTATGTTCGCAATATTAAAGCATTTATAAATCACCATCAAAGTGCAAAAATACATTTGTTATTTACACGTTAAAGATGTGACTAAGTACATAATTAGTCTCATAGTTATGATACAGCTTTCAATATTCCAGGAAATGGCAACTAAATCTGAGTATGTTTTTGCTCTATGAGCTATTTACAACCAAAAAACATGGACATATTTAAACAATTTTATATTTTGTGTTTTATATAATGGTACAAAAAGAAATCACGTAAAATCTGGCAGCACCATATTATTCCACAATATGTTCAAAAGTCTGTGTGGGACCAGGTTACTACTTCAATACTAGGTAGAGATGAATAATATATATTCTTATTTATCCACGATATGCAATTTCTAAAAAGAAACTTGATTCAAACATGCCAATCTAGTTATGCTTTAAAAGTTCAGAGATTCTCAGTAAGGTTTTTTTATTGATGAAGGAAGAACACGATACAATCACTTAAAATACTGACACGCAGAAAAGCTAGAAAAAAGTGGTTATATAATATCGACGCTGGAAGGGCGAAGGGGTTTAAGCGATACTTTGGTCAAAAATAAGTTAAGCATGCAGTTTTTTTTTCTGCACCAAAAGCTTTGACTTTCATTTGGTTTGAAGTAGCGTGGTGACCGCTTTGAAAGAACTGCTTCAAAGAACTACTTGTTTTAGCAACAGTTCGTACTTCATTCATTGTTCATTGAACAAATACTTCAATTGAAGCCGGTAGTTCATTATAGCGTTCATTCATTTTAATAACTTCATTTCATTGAACAAATATTAGTAGATAAATAGTTCATTTTAGCCTTCACTCATTTCATTAACTTCATTTCAATAACTTCATTTTACTGAACCAACACTTCAATTGAAGTTGGTAGTTCATTTTAGCCTTCATTCATTTGATTAACTTCATTCCATTGAAAGAAGTTTTCCAATTTGAAGCAGTACCGTTGTGAAGGCATTGACATCTCAAAATGAAGGAACCAGTTCCAGTTCCTTTCGTTTTCGTTTTCGGTTCCAGTGCTTTTCACTTTGAAATCTCTACCGACTAGCATGTGCTTTTCGGCGAGGAACCAGTTCCAGTTCTTTTGGTTTTTAAATCTCTACCGACTTACCGGAACCGGTTCACTCTACCGACTAGCATGTGTTTTTTCGACGAGGAATCGGTTCCAGTGCTTTCCAGTGTTTTAAAGAGCTACCGACTAGTACGTAATTTTGCTGGCGAGGAACCAGTTCCAGTTCTTTTGGTTTTCAAATTTTACTTTCTAAACTTTACCGACTAGTACGTGCTTTTTCGACGAGGAACCGGTTCCAAAAAGAACTAAACAAACACGCAGATAAATCCAAATCTCTTTTTTCGCGAGTTCGACTTCAATTGAAGGGTTCACTTCGAAGGGTTCATTTTAAAGAACTAACAATTCGTGAAGCATTCACAAAACAATGAAGTTTTTCTCAACGCTAGTTTGAAGACTTTTGTGACCCTTCAGTCACCTTAAATGTATTTATCGTTTGAGAAAAAGCTTAGCTCAAGCGACATAAGTTAAGGACGTTGTTTTAGTTTCTTGTCGCTTCACGTAACTCAGTGGGAGCATTAGTTTTTGTTTTGTTTTTGTATTTTTATTTAGATGAATGCAAATATTTTTTTTTACACATCTAGTAAAGAAAAAATTTTTACATTTCACAATTATAGAATAAAGCATATAAGGTTCCTATACAGCAATATACATTGAAATCTTAATTTTTTTTTTTACATATTCAGCATAAATCCTACGAAAAGTGCCAAGACTTCAGGCTTCTTTTAAGGCATTTGGAAGACTATTAACAAGTTTTTGGCCTTTATAAAACACGGTGTTTTGAGTACACACAAATTTCGTTTTGGGAAGCCTAAAATCATTTTTAGTTACCTTAGTTAACTTTATTTTATTTTCAAAATCCAACCAGGTACTGAAAGACTTGATAAATTTTATTGTAAAACAAACAAAAAACTTCAAAGTACACTGTTGAGAACTTTTTAAAACGGCGCTTCAGCCCTTTTACCTTTCCGGCGACGATATATTTGTAACTTGTTTGTGTTATATTTTCTTGCAAAAAATATTGTATGTACGGTGTAACCCGCTACATAGCAACGGCGTCGTCACCGTCTGTGGCGCAACAAGGCGGCCGCGGCGCCGACCCCCGTGCGTTTTAATCAAAACCTTAATTAAAACCTAATGAGAAGATATTGTGTTTACACGGGGACGGTATGGGGAGATTGCTATTATTGCCTCCGTCTCTACTTACCCCCCACTGCCCGGACTTACCCCAAGTTATCACTACCGCCATGTAGTGACGTGGAATAGGATCGGGGAGAAGGTGTAATTTTATAATGAAGCATCAATTTTAAATGCATGTCGAGTTTACAAAGTGTGCTAGTTAATAAAGTTACCTTTGTTAGTATTCTACCACATATAAACATACTGGTTCAACGAATCTGATGAATTATCTCTTAAAGATGAAATTGCTTTTTGAATGTTGTCATATTTTTCTAAAAGTGGTAAGAAATCGTTGAAGGTTAAAGTGGGATACTGAGGTTATTCAGTCGACGGCATCAAAAGTGATTTGATTCAGCACTGATATGCCTTCAGGGAATAAGGTGGATTGTCTACACTCAAACGATTCATGAACCTTGAAATCCCGTTAATTCAAAGGGATACTGAATATTAATCCGTTCAAATCGACGTTTGCATAGAAAAATAAAATTTGAAATTCAAAATGTTTCACTTATTATTTCCTTATCTATGGGAAACTTAGCATTAAATGTAATATAATCTCAGATTATTCCTATATTCGTATAAAATAAAAACTTTTGAAAAGAAACTATGCTTTTTTTACAGTATACGTTATTATTTTTTTCCTATAATGAATCGGTTTTAAATACATATTTTTCTTTTATTTTTTACGAGTTAATTAAATTAATATTTACATAACCTGCCATTAAATATACGTTGCAATCTGAAAAAAGTTCATTAATGAAAACGTTTTATTTCACCATCAGATTTTTTGTTTCTAAAAAAATTGAGTTAAAAATAATTTATGATTTTATTTTTGCTAAACATTGAAAAAACATATAAAGTAACGAGGGAAAGGGTGTACGAAAAAAATATACTTTTTCTTCAATAAGGTACCTTTATCAAGGTTTTTTTTTCTTTTGAATAGCAGTCAGAGTTCCAATTATGACGCAGAAAAGCAAAAACTTAACGACTAAGGAAAAATTGACTCTTAAAAATTCTCAAAAGTCTCCATCCAAATAAAATAATTGCTTTGTGTAACTGAAATTTCTTGCTCTAGCTCTTACGTTAATGACAATCACCTGAAAGTCTTCAGGCAATAACTTTGCACTTGTTACTTTAATGTATGGTTGATTTATTAAAAAATAAAAAAAACATTTTATTTTATTGTGTTGCATTGTTCATGTGTACAACAAAGAAAGTATCCAGATATTTATTTTGTGTAAAATAACGAATCAAAATAGGTAAAATTTAAAATACGAAGAAGACTTAAGAGTAATTCCTCATGATTATTTAAAATAATTTAAATATACCAAACAAATAGTATTAACATACCGTACGCTACAAGCAGTTGTGGTTGCCAACTTTTTCGAGTTGGGTACCTTATGAGATTAAAAAAACACCTCCGATGATATTATTTGAAATTTAAGCTTTTTCTCGTCACACATGTTATCTTAGCCACCTCGCTGAGTTCCACATAGTAAGCTCGTCCTTTTGTGATTGTGGGACAAAAGATACTTTGGACCAAAAAAAAAGTTTATTTCCCACCAAAGACCAATTTATAAACTTCTTATATGAATTGATAAAACTCTAAAGTAAACTCACCACCAGTATTCCTGTGACTAATAGGTCTCAACGTTTCTTAAATGAAAAGTTTATTCATAAAAGTAACACAAAAACATAATGATTATAACTGTGCATTTTTTTTACATATTTCAAGATCACTCTTAGTGGGTCAAAAAAATTTTTATGAAATTAATGATTTCCAAGAAAAAAAAATATTTACGCACACTGCTCGTGTTTCAGCCAATACTAAATTCTTGTAATTTTAGTAGCTAGTGAAATCGATTTTGAGATAAAAGTAACTCAAACCAAAGACACCTGCAAATAGGTATAAGAAACCAATGTGACTTTCCAAGGAAATATGCTGAAATAAATGATCTATCCAAGAAAATGAGAGAAATCATAGATGATTGAATTAAAAAAATGTCTAGATACAACATAGATTAAATTAACATTATGGTAGATCTTCAACATGTTCTTGCGTAAAGTTTCCATTATTATATAAAAGCGCAATTTCAAGGAGAAACAGTCAGTACCTACCCACATAGCCTCAGTTATATGACATAATAACTCAAAGAAGGGATCACATCGTTGTAAAACTTTTTCTCATTAAAAGTTCGAGGAAGAAGTTTTTATTTACTGAATGAACATTTATTTTTAAGCTTTGTATCACAATATAACTTCATATTCTAGAGAATTAAAATTTATTCCTTGCATTTGATAATAGAAACAGTTGACTCAAGACTTGGTCACTTGCTTTTAATGCATCAGAATAAGAATATGAAAATACTGTCTTTAATAGAATTCCGACCTAAAAATATATTTTTATTGATAGGTATACTGGCTTTTAGACTGAGTAAAAGTAAAAGAAGAAGTGCCTAAATTATTCGTTTTAAAAAAACGAGTCGGAACAAATAATATCCCAATATGGTAACAATGAAATTGTATTTGCGGTCATATTTAGTATATTTCAAATTCATACATCATGTTGAATGATATTATCATGTTACTGGCTGAATATTGAAAGATCTCTTGGCCACAAAAAGACAACCTTCTACGCACTTCTATTCTGGATTTTAACATTCTATGGTTTTTAAATCAAACGATAGAAAGTGTGACGTCATAAATTTTCGGATTGACGTGCGACTAAATAAAATGAGGAAAGAAATAAGGTAGAAAAGAGGAAATATTAGAACAAGCTAGTCATTCTGGTTGATAAAAAAAAATAAACTCTTATAAGCAATTTTTCTATTCTTTTGCATATTAATGTTTTTTTAATCTTCCTTTGCGAAGATTTAAAGATGCCACCTCTGCCTATGTTCCAAAACTAATTAGCTAACTACAAATCAAACGTCAAATTATGACCCACTACTGTTTGTAAAAAGGTACTAAAAGGTCGTTCTTGAATTTTTTCATTTGAACTTCCTGCCAACATTCTTAAGACTCATACAATTTGAAAAAAAATATTTTAGAAACTGTTTGAATATTCACTTAGATAAGAATTTGTATTTAATGGTTAGTGTTTGATCTTAACCAGCTTTCCATCCAAATTATTCTTCTTCTGGTGCCTTCTCTTCTCAGAGGTCAGCTATTTTCAGGGAATTCACCCTGCAGGCGGTAACACGGAATTGCACCATTGCAACATTGCACGAAAGTTTCGAGGCCACGTAGTGCGGCGTGTTCTTCTACTGCGTCTTCCAATCACCCAAGTACTCTTCTAATAAGCGCGAATATTTTTTTTCCGCGAAAGGATGTGCGACGGCTGTTGAATGTTGAATAACGGATGTAATATTCACTATTCCCATCGACACTCGCGTGACTTCGCCTGTCAAATTGACATTCCGCAATTGAAATTCCGCACGATCGCTAGCAACGAATCGCTTGGTTCAGAGCCGCAAAAGACTCAAGTTTCACCAGAGATGCCTTTGTGGTAAAACCGATCTATTATATCGAATAGATTTGGGTCTGATAGCTGATAGTGGGTTTGTAAACAAGAAGACCTTAAAATCACTGACCTATTCTACCAGTGGCAAAAAAAAGATATTATTTTTACACAATAAATAATATTTATATTTTTTTCGGTTATATTTTGATGTTTCCTTTTGTTTTTTTTTTCAAAATAACTCTTGTCTATGAAATTTCTTTATACTCTCTAAGTATATAAATGATGAATTTTGGTCTTTATAATAGCAATGTGTAGAAGAATGATGGATGTGTATAAAGCAATTAGTGAATACTGTTGGAGGAGGTTCTTTGGGTTGGTAGTTTAAATAAAGGGACTAACTTACTAACCATCACGCCATTTTTCCGTAAGGGTAGACAGAAAGACGGACCGCCAAAACAACTTGGTCTTGGCACACTCTCCTAGCTTCATTCATCGTGCATCGTCTCATACATACTCTTCTGTTATTCTAACTCTTCCCATGGCCCGACTCCAGTATTTGATTACCTTGATCGTGCCATGTCTTCCTCGGGCTCACCCGACTTTTTCTCTGTTCACTTTCGCGTCATATATTCTTTGGACATTCTTTTCTACGTTCATTTGCTCTACATGGCCAAACTATGTAAGGGTCCCCTTCTTGATTCTTAAAGTAGTGAAGTATTCTCTATAATTGAGGGTGTTTTTTTCAATTGTGAATTAGCGACCAGCACGTCCCTGCTATCTATTTCTACGGAAACGCGTAGACTTTATTATGTAAATATACAGTAGCTATCGGCATACGCATCGGTTGAAAAGGGTTTTATCCAGAGTGCAAATTTATAAATGCCATAGTCAGTGGGGCCTATGGTATCCTTAAATCAGGAAAATTTTGTGAGGGTGAAAAGAAGTGGGAAGAGAAGAGAAAACAGGAAAGCGGAACGTGTAGAACTTCCTGGTTTTTCACGATTGTTTTTCAGCACGGGCTTTACAGGGAATCTCCACCATTTTAAAACGATTTGCAAATATTAACTATAAATAAATCAAAAATGGACTACGTACGTACGAGTGTGAACTTTTCAAAATTGGAACCGTATGTGTTAATGAGTTAAAAGATTATCAAATTGAAAAATAATCTTTTCAAATCCAGAACGAAGAGCATACTTTTTCTTCTATATTTAAAAGTGTTTTTCTTTTGTTCTCAGTTTCCATTTAGCAAGTCGTGTTACAAACATCCCATAACTTTTCAGGGATAAAAATTAGTAGTGTTTAAAAATGAATAGTTGTGTTCACCCTCAAAATATCAGTACATCTGTAATACATCAGATTTTGTAAACACCAATCAACATTATAAAGTACTTAATGAGACGTGATTACTTCGTGAAACAGGCCATAAAAAGTTGATTGAATTTAATTTGCCCACACCGGGTTTCGAATCCGAGGATCTTTAGATTCGGAGGTAAGAAGCTTACTTTTCTAGCACGTACGCCGTCGTCTCACCCATGAGGGCCCAGCTGATGCTCTCAAAGTTGATGGCGGCCGCCATGTTTCCGTCACAAACACGTACACGTGCACGTACATTACTGTTTCAGTATTCAGCCCGTGTGTGTAATATTCATAAACACATGCGTACCGTGGGCTTGTCAGCTCATTTCACGTTGGGGGATTTTCTCATTATCAGATTACAATGTGCTGCATAAATACATTCCAGGGGCGGGGGGGGAGGGGGGTTAGAGGGTGATATGTGGAACCCACCCTAGCAATACGAATTTACGCAAGCCTTCCAAAATATCACAAAGCAAACATCGATTGGTAACATTGCCTGGCTAATTAGGTATGTAGGTATTAATTCAACACCTGATTGGAGGCATCTTCATATTTAACTAGGCTTAAGCTTTTCTTATGACATAGTTAGAACCAAATGTGATTTTATTTTATTTTTTCGTCTTTCAATGAGAATTCACAATCCGATGGAATGCTTTCTTTACGAAAGAAAGCGTCAGACACAAAAGAGGGTGTACTTCAAAATACATTCCTTGTCACAAAATATATCTCTCATATGTCGTGGTACCAAAATATTCAATTTCAGTAAAATTCGAAGTTAAAAGCAAATGTCCACCCACACCCTGCTGAAGTGCACGACTTTTCGTTTTCAAATCTGCTTTCCAATTTCCTTTTTTGAAACAACACGGAGTTCTTAAGCAAAATAAATCTATTTTCGATATTTCTATAAATTTAATTCGCAGTAGGAAGCAATTTGACACACTACTCCGATGAACTGCATTTATTTTATTTTTTGTTTCATTTTAATTTTCATTTTCCGTCGACCTCCGTGGTTGAGTGGTTAAGATCATAGACTACGAATCTAAAGATCGCGCGTTCAAATCTTGTGTACGCAAATATATATATTATGTAATTAATTTGTGTTATTTCACAAATAATTCATTCAAAATAATATGTAATATTTTTGGGACATGTTCTAAAGTGGAAGATACTCTTAGTATCGCCCTGATAAAATAACAAAATTCAGAGTCGAAACGTAGTTTGAAATATTAACTAGTTACTTGATATCAGAATGTATTGAGAACATGTGTTAGTAATCCATTATAAGTTATAAGTGCGTTTTGGTATTTGAATAACATTAAATCCGTAACCGAAACTACAAACGTCATTAAGTAAACATGTATCTTATTTTATTAAGCAATTACCAACTTTTTGACCTAAACCAAATCACGAGACTTATTTAATTGATTAGTTGGTACTCGTATTCTGTAATAGGGTGTCTCTGTTCCTTAAGGTTCTGAGTGAATAAGTAAGGCTTTGAGGCAAAAGTTAGTGGGCTGCTGCGGTCAGATAAGGGTGTACGTTCGGCTGGAATCACCGCAATTGTTGGTTCAATTCCGCCGTCGACCGTTTTTCAACACCCCCAGGGATGATGAAAAATCCACCTCGATGGAGAGGTGGTGAAATCGTATTCTGAAGAATAGATGTGAATGATATTGGAGCATTTGTATGGGTTCTCCAAGTACATTTATTAGGTGTGTAGGTATAGCAAAGGTAATATGTTTTCGGGAAATTGTATGGCATATTTCATATCATTTTGTGAAGTTATGGGAAAACTTATTTTATAGTATTTTCTCACCTATTACAATAAATACGCAAAACCGGTTTTAAAAAGTAAGAGATTTGTTTAAATTCAAGCTACGTTGGGGCATAATATTCTAAGAATCAGTCAATTGGTCTATGATTTATATTGCCAAAGAAGCTCATGGTATAAGGAATTTGGTAGGCGAAAAAAATATCAATTTTTCAGTGGTTTTTACAAATTGTTCTTTTAATTAGATAAATATTTTTATGCCACATTTGAAAAGTACCAATAAGAAAATAAAACTAATTTTGTGATAAAACAACAAGTTTAGATTAATAATTGGACGTACTTATGTTAAAAGCGTCCAACCCCAAAAAGATGAAACTGAGAAAAAGGCATTTGAAAATATGACGATTAACGCATTAATATGCGTAATTGGCATTTGTGAAGTCAATATCAGTGTTTTTTTTCTTTATGAGCATTATTATAAATAGAAAATTTATATTCTTAAATTTGTTTAGTAAACAAACAAATATTTATTATGTTATCCTACATTTTATAATGTTTTTAAACTTCAAATATCTACAATGCACTTAAGTAAAATATTTAATTACCAAGAATCTACTGCATTTGGAGCTTGAATGTTTTCAACACATATGAATTTCGTATTTATCTATAATAAAACATGTAGAACTTGATTTTGGTGAATTGTGGGTTGGACGCTTTCTACAAAGCCACTTCTAAATTAACTATCGATTTTCGTCTTCACATCTAGTATGATAATATTAATACCACATAAGCTGATTGCTTTCTACGAAAACCTAATTATTATTATTGTAAAAAAAATAGCACAGTTTGTAACAAACAATTCAACTAACGCCTAAATTCGACTAAATACTGAGAAAATATTTCACTCTACCACCATTGTTTTCATAATCATTACTATCTTACAAGAATTAGTATTCACATTTCTGAAATAATAGAGATATCGAGGACCATATAATGTCTCTTCACTCGTGTTCAAGGTACTAGAAGTTCTATTTTCCCGGAATAGTAATACATGACGGGATCGAAGAAGGCTTATCGAGTTATAATTGAATACCCAGCCTAGCGAAAGAAACCGCTAATATGACCTCCTAACCGAGTCTTGATTTATGTAGGGGAAAATTCCTAGTTACCTGCTCTGGGCTCTATTGCTTTGCGAAACGGCATTGTTTCAGCCATTCCAACTAATGCCTAATCCTTTTGGGCGAAATTCTATTATCGTCCCAAAACAATATTTCGCGGTTGCCACGAACCGATATCTGAGCCGTTACAGAATTGAATAAAGCAAAAGCGTATTTCGAACCGGTTCATGCTATTTAATGGACTTACGATAATATTCAGTTGTTCATTTTCTCTAGCCTAAGCCTCTCGTGGCTTTTTGGTAAAATATTAAGAAAGTGTCAACCAAATATTACGGACCAGATAAAACATTTTTTTAAACAATTTATTTAGTTTTAATTACTTCACGCAATATTCAAATTTAATCAGTTGGAATCTCAAAGCAAGAATATATGGAGAGAGAGCTAAATAATTTTTCCCAAACCTTACAAATTTCCGATAAATCACTGTATCGGGGTTTTTACGTCGTAATCCGTGAGAGAGAAAGAAACAAGACAAGTTGTCACATAATATCGCACCACTTTTCTTTATGTAGGGATGTTTTCCGTCCTTGCATCTCCGATGACTCCGCCCACTACGTTTGGTTATGCAGCATAACAGGACATAACTCAACGGTTATTTTAGGTTATATCCTATTTTTTGTTGATAACAACACTGTGAAAAAGTGGTTATACAAATAAACAAAACATTATGTTGACATGTGCTATGAATGGCTGTATAAATACTCTAGCCCTAGCCCTAGCCACGCCCGAGTCAGGAAAAAAACAACAATCCTGACTACACAAGCTATTCCTCCTGGTATATTAATGCTCTGAGGTTGAAATACAGGTTCATATTTTTTTATTCATGTGATCCTATATTTTCTATAATATTATAATTACCTGTCTACTATAAAATTTTATTGTTCTATGGAGGATTTATTTATTGAGAATATCGTAAATTGTCAATATATTATAACAACTTCGTGAAGTTATCATTTAAATTAATTGATAATTTTTCCCTTGCGTAGCCTGATATTAAAGCACTATCTTGCTTAAGTTATAAAAATCTATATAAAACTTTAATTTACATAGTCCTATACTACAAAAGTTTTGCACGACTGTCGTTAGTATGGTTTTCGTTTTATGAAACTGATAATGTTATTCAAAATAATAACTTCTATTTTATGTTTAAGAACTATTTAAAAAAAAAATACTAAATTAATATTTTTTACTCAATACTAACAGTAGGTTTAATATTAATTCAATTAATATTGAATGTCTAGTTTCTAGTTAATGATAATTACCTCCCTAATTGAGAAAATTCCCGTGCTTAACTAAGTGTATGTATCGTTGCCTTCAACCATTCAAATTAATTTCTATTTCATAGTGTTTCGATAGGTATTTTATGTTTCACAAATCGACTGTTTTAAATCCGGGTTCCTAGTTTGAGGTTCATTAGTTTTTGCAAGCAGCTTATTTAATAATATTATTTCAATCAAATCAGTTTTTTTGATGTTTGTGAAACCTTCTACAAAAATAATAAAAGGAAAAATGTTATCCACTCAAACCCACATTTTGTACATTAACACTCGTTTTTCTGATTCGCACTGTCGAAAGTGACTGCCCTACACAATTATTCCATTTGCGCATTATGGCTGCGCAAACTAACCAAGGGCTTGCAAATAATAATGTTTTCGTAATGGCGCTAAAATCAGGATTCAGCAGATGGCGCACAAACAGGAAACTCGCATTAGGATCAGTTCCCATCGCACAAACAACCCTTAAATACTACACAACACGATTAAAAGAACCGTTTCATTTGTACGGAATCAAATTTTATACAAATTAACGCATGGTGCTTTTTACGTAGTGTCGAATACTGTTCTGAAAGTTGATAATTGGGGATATAATTGTCCATTAAAGAAAGCAATTGGATGACTATGTGTTGTCTCCCTCATACCACCTGAGGTGCTTATCCCATAAATTACTTTAGTAGTTAATTTCTTATCACTTATCCAGTTAATCATACGGCGGACGGGAGGGAAAGGGATGTCCGAGGAGGATAAGCTTGTTAGGAAACTTGTCATGTGTAATAATCTACAAAGTTCTAATGAGAAAATTCTCATTAAATTAGCTATATTTTTTTTGTCGCAAAATGGTCATTATAAACGACAAAGTTTCTAGAACAATCGGCGATGGGTAGAAATTAATAAAGGACGGAAAACTATTTATTAGTGTTTTAAGTTTTCCAACCCTAAATACCATTTTTTTAATTGCCCGATAATACCCACACACAAGCTTTGCATTTGAAATTTTTTTGTTAAAAATTTGGTTTGAAATTTTTAGTTCATACTTACCTTTTGTAAATGTGTCATTTCCAACAAGGGAATTTTGTGCAACAGATGGAAAAAGGGGAGGGGAAAGAGAATGGAAAGAGAGGGTTTAAGTTTGTAGGTTTTTGAGATTTTGCTTATGTCAATTTGATAAAAGTATTTCAATGTATATTTTTCTTTTAAATGGTGTTCTATCACCTTGGCAATTCAACAACTTCCACTCTACTAACGAAATTTTTAATCACCAAAACTTTTAACAAAAATAAATAACGGTATTTTTTTTGTTATTTCACTTAAAAGGTAATAAGGCTTATTTTTTGCGTAAGGTTATTTACAGTAGCTAAATTAATTAAAACACACGGAAATATAAACTGAACGTTATTGAATTCTTCGCAAGATACAATATCAAAGTCTTTAAAAATAAACAAAGCGACCGCCATAGTTATTGCTAGATACAGGAAAGTATTGTGCTCTTTAATCAAAATATGAACGATACAAACAAATATTCATCGGATATTCAATTACAGAGATAAATTTCCTTTGTCTTCTACGGTTTCGTTAACGGAGCTAGAACGAAGGAGTTTGTAATAAAAAATTCCTTTCAAGAATACAGTAAATTAACCTTACGAAACCTAAGCTGATATAGACAGTAATGACAAAAATACAAGAGCTCTGAATTTGAACTAGTAGGAATCGGATTCGTTTTCCAATTAAGTCAGAAAATAAATTTGAAAAAGAATTTTCGTGAAAACCTACAAAAAAATGGTAACGTGAATTCATATCATAATCGTCAACTTGTTTTTTGATCCATTATGTTTGCCTAAAATAAAGGTTTTTGACCAAACCAACATTGCAGTTAAAACATGTTTATGTGAAATATCAACACTTTTACAATTGAAGTCCAATAACTGATAGGGTCGTGAAAGAGAAGCAAAAATCGCCTACAGAAGAGATGAGCTGACGACCTAAAGAGAAGTACTGATGTCGGATCAAGTGAGACCTTAAAAAAACCGCTGTAACTGCAAAATACTACTTTTCTGATGTCAATGTAAAACAAATGTATTTGACATGTTTTTGATGGCGCTTGAAAATGCCAAATGAAATTTAAACTCCTATTTGGTGATTATTGGAAATAATAAATCATTTATCCACAACGTTTTGAATCTAATAAGAACATACCAAAAACAGTTATTTCAGTTAATATCCAATAAATTAAGTATTCATAATGAAGATCACATGTCGATGGTCTTATATCAATGAATATCAAGAATCTGTTTGTTTTATATCTCAGCACGTGGAGATGAAACCGTTTCTCAAAATACTCATAGGAAAAATATACGTTTTTAATGTAGGTATAAGTACCGGTTAAAAATTATTATTCTCTTTTTACCAGTGAACTTAAGTTGTGCTCACTACCATAAAAAAAACACTTAATTTTGTGATAAAAAAAACTCCTCATATTCCACAAAAGAATTTTGTGAAGTTCAGCTAGCGATGCGAGCCCCGTAGTACGCTTTGTGGGAGACCAATGAATTTGAATTATTTCATACTCTCGGGTAAGGAGCACTCGAATAGAAGCTATTAAAATTACAATAGTACCCTAACAATAGACTGGATCCTGGAACCAAATTTCATGTAAAACACTGGACAAAGGCGTATAAGGTAAATGATGTAGCTAAAGTATATGTATCCAGATATCAAGTAGAATTTCGAATGGATGCTTGAGTTCTCTTTCTCCTACAGAATTTACCTATTGTCAGTTCCCTAGGCAGGTGGAACGTAGAACTACGGAGTCAAAGGTAAAATGAAAGTCATCGAGTGATATTAAATACAAGGAATTCTATGATCAAATTGGAATTCCTGGACATTCGACTAAAAATGTTAAGGCTTTGAGCTGAACCATGTACAGAAGGGAAAAAATCATGATTTAATTTTTTTTTTATTTAAAGTAACCAATACGTTTTTTTGAGTTTCATCAGTTATTTTTTTAGCACATGCCAGCTTTTTTACATTCCGAAAACTTGTTCAACATGTTGAACAGTTTTACAATTTGAATGTTTGTCAATATTGGAGTTTGACAGTGTTAAAGTTTTAAAATGTGCAAAACAGCTGCCATGTGTTAAAATTACAATACGTAGGAGAACTTATAAGTTAAACGATTTTAGAATTATGGTCCAGAGTTATATAAAATAAAAGAGAATCGCTCAATACGTTATCAGGAAACGTTACAATGCTGTTGTTGTTTGCTTTTAACACTTGATACCCGGAGAGTCAAAATAACACACATACAATGGTGGTTGGTCTGGCAGACTCACTTAAAAAAACGAATTTAAGCACTTATCATACGATTTTTGAATTATTTCCTGTACAAAATCATTAAAAAATTAATAAAATTTGATATAACATTAATTTGTTTTTTTTTTATTTTTCATATTTATATAAAATGAACACGAAAGAAAAATAACAGTAACTGAACAAAACTAAAAATGATAAATAAACCAAAAATCAAAATATTTTATTTTTACAAACCGGGCAGTAAAATAAACAATAAACGTTTTCCCAGCCAACTAAAGTACAATTTTGTCACCTCACCATAAGATCCGCAATACATTAATTAATTTAAAGATGAATACTTTCTAAGAACAAATAAACTAGTACTATAATTATTAATATTCTCAAGAATACGCACACTTATGACAATTCATGGTTTTCATCAATAATAAATTAAATAAATTTCAAATAAAAAATTCAAAACTTTCAAATAAAAATTTTCGAGCAAAATTCACCAATTCCTCGTATACATACTTTAGCAAACGAATTCAAAAATGATATTAACATTTAAACAAAACAAATTCGATGTTTGAAATCTACCTTGACAATGTTTTCATGCCACAATATAATTTTTGATTTTATGAATCTAAATTGTAAGCCCCTATAATGTAAGTAATTATTGTGTGTAACCAAAATATTATTATTATATCCATCTTTTGAAATATAAACGCCTCACCGGTGAATACGAAATAAACACAATTACAATATACGTGTCAATATCATTTTTATACACATATTTAGTAATACATCATTTGAACATGGTCCGAATACATTAATGTTTACTTCACATTGTGGGTAAATAAGATTGCAGTAAAAATAAGCTTCAATTCAATATCTATTGGGTATTATGTTTTTTGCAAACAACGGGTTTGGCTAGACTTACAACCGGAGTCGAAGAGTTAAGAAGCTTTTTTTATCGACAGTGCCCCCTACTAGCGGCCAAATTCAAGTAAAATTATTACGTAATAAATTATTCAATCGAAGATTAAAGCAATAAATTATCGAAAAATCTCAAACGCAACTTCGCTACCATAATCTTTAAACATTTTTCTATAGTTTTGTAGGTTTCCAGTATCTTTGTAATAAAAATTGGTTAAATATCTTATAATAAACATCTAAGCCGACCGAAATGGGTAACGAACTTAAATTTTGTTTTAATCTCAACGTTAGTAGTACTGCCGTACAATGAAAAAAAAATCGAAATACATTTATTTTGTTTTGAACTCTCATGCCAAAATTTTATTCTATATTTATAGAGGTCGTGGGTTCATGCTCTGTATGCGCAAAAATACATTTTATTTAATAATTATGTGTCACAACACATTTACTTTAACCTCCTTACTATCTTCAATCTCACAACATACCCCAATCGGGGATGTCACAGTCTCACTGGTTCTAGACGGTTGTGAGCAGTTGGGACTCTAATGCGGTATTTAATATTTAAAAAATATACATATAAATTTAATAGTATTTTTTCTGGAAATCGAGAGGCTGAGAGAAAAACCTAATGTTTTGTGTGTTTCTTAAGCAATTTGTCTTTTTGTTTTACTTTTGATTTAAGTTTGGACAGCCGTGAATAGTCAAGGTATCCACATTCAGCCCGAATTTCATAAGGGCCCATGTGTTGAAAAATATAGACATGCTAGTGTAGTTTGACGTTTCGATGTGTGACTTAAAATTTGAATTAAATAAGCGTTGGAGGACTAAGGCAAATGTTTTTAATCAAATAAGAATGTTACGATTCTATTGTTTGCTTAGAGGTCGATCCTTATATTTTTGTTCTAGCTCTTGTCAAAACACATATTGATATAATTTGGTGGGGTTCTTGGGAGGCTAGGTGTATTATCGGCTCGCCTCTGGGTTCTAGGAAGGAAAATTAAAGATGTATCTACACAGAATATATACAGAATTCACAGTGATCATATCACTTAGGTACGCATACTATACTCAAAGCTGTATTTTTATGTCTTTCGTATTAATGTTTTAGAGATATATTTTACGGAATGCGCTGTAGAAAGTTTTATAGTTCGACGTATTCTAAGGTAATGCTTACGGATTAAAATGGCTATTACATTCCTAACAATGATCTTTTGAAGTATTTATAGTTTTTTGTGTTCAATTTGTAAAACTCCATTTTATATTTTTATATAATTCAATTGAATTAAATTTAATATTATTATCATTGAGTTCTGCTATTTTAATTTATTTTTATTTTTGTTTTTAGTGACAGCTGTTTCGGCGTTTAAGGTCATTGTCAAACTGTTTGACAATGGCCTTAAACGCCGAAACAGCTGTCACTAAAAACAAAAAAAAAACTCTAAAATAGCAGAACTCAATAATAATAATATTAAATTTAATTCAATTGAATTATATAAAAATCTTTGAAAGTCTTATCGCTCGACCACGGAGGCCATTGCCTTTACATTATTGCCATTTTATGTAAGAACGGAGTGTTTTCTGGCGTCTTTTCATTTGTACCGTCGAAAAGAATGCTTCTATAGGGTCAGCTAAATAACTTTTTTTTTTTCAACTAGTGCTTATTTCGTGAATGGTAACACTTAGCTCATGTCTGATTTGACAGATAATTAGTTTTATTCTTCCGCTGAGCGAATATGGTTGTGTATACGCTTGAACAACGCTGGGAAATATTGCGACATTACTTTGAAAATCATGGTAATGTTGCAGAATGTGTGCGAAAATTGCGTACGGTTTTTGGAAGAAGAGAAGCACCGTCAGCTCCGTATGTTCGTTATCTTGTGAAAAAAGTGAAAGAAACTGGCATCCTCATCGATAAACCAAAGCGTGAAAAGCCAAAAAACAGTGCGTACACCGAGAATATCGATGCTGTGGCAGAAAGTGTGCGTGAAGCGCCATCAACATCAATTCACCGTCGTTCTCAACAATTGAACATTTCGGAGACATCATTGAGACGAATTTTGCATAAAGACCTTGGTATGACGCCATACAAAGTCCAATTGGTTCAGGAGTTGAAGCCAACTGACCATCCAATGCGTTTTCGCTTCGCTGAGTGGGCCTGCGATCGACTTACAGAAGATGCCGATTTTGCCAAAAATCATCTTTTCGGATGAAGCTCATTTTGATCTTGGCGGGTATGTAAACAAGCAAAATTGTCGTATTTGGGGCACAGAAAACCCGCACGCATACATTGAAAAGCCGGTACACCCAAAACGAGTCACTGTTTGGTGCGGATTTTGGTCCAGAGGCATAATTGGGCCATTTTTCTTTGAAAATGAGCAAGGAGTGGCCGTTACAGTCAATGGCGATCGTTATCGGGCCATGTTGAACGAATTTTTGTTCACAAAAATTGAAGAGGAGGATATTGGCAACATTTGGTTTCAACAGGACGGCGCTACGTGCCACACAGCCGAAGCTACACTCGATGTTTTGCATAGCATTTTCAAAAAAAAAAAGTTATTTGGCGGACCCTTTATATCAACAAAATACAAGAACATCATTAATACACGATTAATTTATTTAACGCCATTTTTGAGAAAAATCACCACAAGGGTACTTCTCAGGTATTCTAGGTAAGGATTCAATATGACTGGGAACAAATCACGAGCGAATCTGGGCACGATATCTGGTTTGTTTATAAATGTTCTAGAACAATCACTTGGAAATTTGATGTTCAAAGTGATCATCCCAGTGGTGGTAATGAGTACATTTGACTATCGTGAATCGGTAATGGGGGCGGTGAATAGAATTAAGAATAGCAGCGAGTAGTGACATCTGTCCCATCTTATTAGAACCTAACTCGATTATCTGCTTTGCGGTGTTTGCTGCGGAAAGGAGAACTTCGAATCTAATGATGTTCAATAATATCATCTGTATTTGCTCCGAGACTATTATCTGCAATTTTGCGGTTGGACACATTATCTCAGCTAAGCCGTTTTTCCCAGAACCAATATTCGTATAATTATCCACGCTTGATAAGATGTCGATCTATTCTGTATATTCAGTGGAGTAGAAAGAGCTTAATGTGTATAATTTCTAGCAATTATCTATTGTTACAGGCGCTGCGTAATTATCTTAAATTATCTATAATTTACTAATAGTTTGTACTTTAATCAAACCCAACTCGAGATTCTAAATGATCTTCAAATTTATTTTCCCTTAAGCTGGGATATCCAATTATACTCACTTCACGCTTTAATGATGATGATATAACAAATTAATCGTATTTCAATTTATTAGAATTTGTAATCGTTTGTATTTTTTTAATTATTCTTTTTTACAAAGAATACCGCTCAAGAGTCCCAACTGCTCCCAACCGTCTAGAGCCAGTGAGACTATGACAAACCCGATCGGGGTATGTTTTGAGGCTGAAGGAGGGGAGGGGAAGGAAATGTGGAAGAGGAAAATTTGGAGTACCTGGCCATTCAGATTTGTTCACCATACACGCCTAAATCCATTTCAAGCAACGTTTCGATTCTGAATGTACCACATCTGAATATGCCGCAAATATACCATGCATTGTTTTATATGAATCAAATGCGTTATGAGACTTTTAATTAAACAAAAGTTATTTGGGCACCTGGGATTGAACCCGCAACCTCTGGATTTGCAGTCGAGCGTCTTACAATGCCACCACCGAGGCCGTCATGAAATGTCTTTAATGGATTAATTTTATTAACTAATATGCAGTTGTTATCCAACTTTCTTCCTGGTAATTTTTTCAAGTACCGTAGTTCATAATGGAAGATTTCACTGTGCGCTAAAATAGTTGAGATATACTGTGTACTTGTACTATTAATTTGCACGACGCCAGAGGTCATGACACTTATGGTATCTGCCATTTATTTGTTTTGGATACAAAAATGGAAATATTTGATATTCCTTATTTTATTCGTTTGAAAAACATTTAATTTCGTCGTATTTCGCCCTGACAGATAAGCAAAAGTTTGCGTTCGTCATTTGATATGGACGTGCACCGCTCGTTAATTAATTGGTTGCAATTTCTAAGGCTTTGAAGCCTTTAAACGTCATAATAATTATGAATGGATATTCTCATATAAAATGAAACGTGCGTGTAATTACTGTATTCTCTCAAATACCAACTTATGTACTCCAATTTGGTAGGAAATTAAATATTTTATCTCTATTGTTATGACCGAAAGAATATCACTCATTATAATGTCTCATTGAACGTTTTCTGGATATTTCATTAAAACATTATAAGAGTTTGATTTGAAAACTATTATAGTAAAACGAACGCTCTTTGTTTTATGGTCAAAATGTTGTACTTTTATGTTTGTTAAATTAAACATGTTTTTAAAATATACGAACGTAAATGCTTTTTTGTGATTTGTTAATGGATAAAGCATTATCAATCAAAATATTCTGTTGTTCGTTAGATAATTAAATGAGCATAAAATAAAAATAAAAAAAGTTTTATTGCTTGATATTACGTATCTACGATCCGTGATACCAATTTTTCAAAAGAAAATTAAACAAATTCTTTTTTTCTTATTTTAAAGAATCTTAATTTCTCCAAAAAAAATTACTTCAACCTCTGACCCAGTAACTCCCAAATAGTGGGCCGCAACCCGCGCCGGATCACGAAAACTAAAAGCTGAGTGGCCCAAAAAAACTCTTGAAAATCCTGGTGTTCTGGTTAAAACCTTTTTTACTCCAAACCTGACGTTTGAAACTAACGAGAAACAGGATCACCCTTTTTTTTAATAAATAATAACTTTATTATAAAATAAGCAAACTGTATTGAAATAAAAAAGAAGATTTATTTTATCTATAAGTCAGTGTATACGTTATTATTTTTTGTACGTCACGAGAGAGACGTTTAAAAAAGCCGGTACCTTAATAAAAATAACTGGGAGTCGTTGCTCTCACGAATCTTAACTTTATTCCTTAATGCACAGCTTCCAATTTCTTTTAAAAAATCTGTAACTCTTATCGTGGGTTACTATGCCAAAATACCAAGTCTTTAAGAATCTTAAATCATGTCTATTACCTTGTCAAGACAAACCCTTCTTTTGGTTAGGTATTATTTATAAAATTTAACATCAGGGTAACGAAAATGAAACGAAACTGAAACGAAACTTAAACGAAACTGAAACGAAACTAATACGAAACTGAAACGATACTGACACAAAAAAAAATTACTCCAATTTTGTCCCAACATAATGATGTGAATGAACTTTAACCATTTTGAAACCGATCCCATAGTTCGTGTGATACTTATCATTCCGTAAAGTTAATAAGTTGGTGTGACGCAATCGATACTATAAAAGCTAACAAACACTTCTAGACCCACTCATTCCAACACCGGATATCATATCGCTCAGCGCAGCACTGGTGTCGTAGCCGACGTAACCATTGTCCCGTAGCAATATACTACCTAGTGGAAATATTGTCGTAACGTATCAATGTTGACATGAAAGTGTAGATTGACTACGTCATAGTAGCTCGTACTAGTCATTTTTCTCAATGGATGGATATACTTATTGCTTTTGCTGCAGTTCTGTCATTTTTTTAAAGATAATAAAGAGAATTTCCATCACATTTCCTTTTTTCAGGGATTTTGAAAAAAGTATTTCACAATGATCGTGTCACTGTGAATTACTTAAATAATCAAATTCGGAATATATACACATCATAAATAAAAACATTGCAATTGCCATATTGAGAAACACATTTCAAATTAAAGACACATTTATACAGACATCTGTTCTGTCGAAAACGTTTACCACTGTTTTTCTTTTGGCTGCCTGCGCAGATAAGTTTACAAATCTGCAAGAAGTAAACTTTTAGGTTATGTTTGAATTCCAACAACAAAACAACTGTTTGTTTTCCTGCTTTTCATGTATTTCTAGGAGAGTATATGAATAAAAAAGCATCAGATTATATTGGCCAAAGAATAAAAAAACACAATTTATTTTACTTCATTGATTTTCCTCTTTGCCAAAAATCACTTTTAAAATAACACAAATAACAATGTAAGCTTAAAAGTAATCACCTAATATCAAAAACAGCAAATGTTGTCTCAGGAGACTTTAGTTTTCCCGCTACAACAGGTTGATTTAGTTTACTTTGGCACAGGGAGCAAACTAGCTGCTAGTCGCAGTTTATATAATATTTATACCGCTAGTAGTGTTTACTTGATAGTTAATTTATCCTTCCCCTATGTACATAACATTCTGTTAAACTCGTTGGTTAACGGCCTTAGGGGTCATGTGTGATTTTGCGAATAATGAATTTTCTCTTCTTGTTGTGCCACTAGTTACCCACTAGAGGTTGGACACTACCGTGGATCTATTTAATTAATATTTAGTCACTCAAATTGGATGGGCACCATTTTCAAAGACTCTTCAGCGAGAATGTATTCCATTTTTTGGAACCTCGCGTAAGGTAACAAGCAGGAGGTTGTGTTTATTTGTGCGTGTGCCCTTTTATTTTTTTTTATTACGACGGATTCGTTTCGATGTTTATTTTGTTATGGAGTCAGAAATATATTTTTTTCTTGATTTATCATGACTTCGGGAATGTTTTGTGTGTTGAATAATGTCGTTTTTTATGCATTTCTTACAATGTTTGCATTAATTGATGAATATTATATACAAATTAGATTATATGTAGAACAACAAGTGCATGTTTATTTAAAAACAACAGGATTTATTTTAAATATTAAAATTGGACACGTAACAAAAACATGTTCTTTACAATCAATAAAACAAATTAACGGTCAACTTTATGGAGTTTTCTGCTAGATGGTAAATTATAAATATTGGTAAGTTTGAAGTCTGAAATCGTTTTAAGTGAATCGATGGTACCAACGTGTTTATGATTTTATTTTTATTTAACAAATGATTCACGTTTTTTAAAACGATTGAAGTGTGTTGTAATTACTACGTTTTTGTAAAACCTTTTTTGTTTTACGTTATAAATTTTTCCTTCTAATTTACCTGGCTTTGCAAATGGTGTTTTTTGTTGAATAAATTAAAAGTGATCTGGGTTAAAAAGGTCTGTAAAAAGTAGGGTGACAGAAAAGGGGAGGTGTTAAGTTTTAGTTTAAGTTGAGTTATGTGCAACATTGACAGGTCAAATATATTTTCTGTGCATTTATGGAGCTGTGGATTATTCAAACTAGAAAAATATTTCTTTTGATTATCTGAGTGGAGGAATTTAAGAGAAATTTTCGTTTTAGGGAGGTTTTTCACTAGTTTTTATTAATATGAAATTGCTACTCTGGTTTTAAAATTTGGCAAACACTACACAAAAGTTCAATCGTTTTTTATATGTCAGAGTACTTAGATAATTGTATAATTTTGTGCACAAGTAATAGAACATGTATATATTATATTGAAATTTTATAGATTTTTTTTCAAAATCAAGAGTCAAGCATGTTTAACCTTTTTTCTTATTTTCCGGAGAAAATACTTTTTTTTGATAAATTGAGGGATTTTGATTTTTAAATTCAAACTTTTGTTTTGAATAAAATTTTCAATACTGCTCTATCACAAATAATATTTTCATAGATTTTGTAAGTAAGCAGGACTATGTTTCATAAAATAATATTAAATATAATGCAGACCGCCATGATACGAGCATATGCCTAGTTTAAGAGGTTGTAATATGTTACATTTTCTAAATCCGCCTTTTATTTTATAATTTTGTTAAATATGAAATGAAATAAAATAAAAAATACAGTGCTGACATGTCCCGACTCAAGTATTTGATTCACTTGATCGTACCATGTCTTCTGCGGATGTCTCATACTTCTTTTACCATTCACTCTTGCTTCAAATATTCTCCTTAAACTGTTTCCTTCGTTCATCTGCTCTACATGTTATTACCATTTTAGCGACCCTTTTTTAATCTTATTCATAAGATTCACATTAAGCTTGCATTCGTTCTCGATCTCCACATTTGTAACACAGTCATAAATGGTTTCACCACACAAACGCCTCAGGAATCTAATTTATTCAGCATTTAGTCTACGTTTATCGTTCTTTTGTCAGTTTCAAGCCTCACTTTTATACAACAAGGATGGTATAAGCACTTCATTACGGACTTCCAGCTTCGTTTACTGAGGGATTTTTTTTAGTAGCAACTGTCGCGTTCAGACCTCTTGTCAATTACGCTGATCATTTATTATAAGTGTATACTATAGGAATGCAAACTACACATATGCCAACTATGGTATAAGGATGCAATGTTCTATTCATCTACAACACACATTGCTCATAGAAAACGTATTTCTACTTTTAGTCTCTCGCTGTCTTCCTTTATTTCCATCTACCTTAATATGCGTTGTTGGCCTACACATCGTCCTCCGATATTCTAGTCTTTCTCCTCCCCTTGCATTCGACTTGTTATGTAGAAGCTTTTTTGGTAGTTATGCTATCTAATGCATCAGTCTTTTTTTTTTCTTGGGAGACATTCTCGGGTGTTTTCATAAAATCACTTTATGACAAAACTATTGCTACAAACATGTCAATACAAAACAATAAAAAAATCGTGCTCACATCATATGAATTGAATATAATGTTTTGATAAATTAGAATCGTTTTGATGGATTATACATATTTCAGAATTTAACACACTTTCATCATTCTCCTACTATTGAGAAACATATATTATTATTCACGGTGTCACAGAAAAATTTGAACATCTGTTGCAGGTTTTTACAATTTTGTATTTTCCAATTTTTCGCCAAATTTAGTTTTAAAAACTTATTGGAGCCTGGTTTCAACCTTAAACGTACTTTAAATGTCAATTAAACAATTAAAAATAACTCCGTAGCAACCGAATCTTTTGAATATGACAAAAAAAAATAACTTCGGACTTGATTTACTCGAAAACGAATGCCCAGATCAACAAACATTAAAGCGTCAAATCAACTCAAAATATGACGCAGTTTGACCAGTCTCACCAGTTTCCCGTTTGTGTAACAAGTTTCCGTACACCATGTATATTTTTAGGATGCTTAACCATAGTGAGAAGTATGATAAAAATGTGACACAATATGACCTGACAATATTCCTTTTTATTTATTTTTTTAAGTTAATAGATTCCACTTGTACATCTCACGACATAATTATTATTCTTTGCTCAATTTTTAAAACCTCGTAACGCATCAAACAAATATTTTAGTAGTGAAAAACGTTTGATTATGCTACAAAACTTTAGGAAACACTGACCTATATAAGTAGAGCAAAAAAAAATTTGGCTGCCATTAATAATAACTGGGTATCTTATGAATTCTAAATGCTTCACATGACCGCTGAGAAGAAATGTGATTCATGAAATATTAAAAACAGTTTCAATACTGAGCAAGAAGAATATTTTCCAAGTTGGATGAAGTTTGGCAAATTGTCAAGATTTATGCTTTCCCTTGACCGTGATTAGGTCATTTATATAAAATATAATTTGACGTCGTCTATGACTAAAACATAGAAATAAGCAGATTTTTTTGGATTTCTTATACGTTTTTAGTACATACAGCATTTTAATAGAATCGTACTCCCATGTATTTTGTTTTTTTTTTCTGTTCTGTATTCTAAAATCATTACAAATTAATCTCAATTTGATTAAATGCGTCAATTTTACGTTGTTTACCCTCCAATATTTTTTTTTGTCTTAAGACGTAATTTTATTTTCTTTGGGAGACCAATAGTTAAACATTGACTAAGTGATGATTCAATAATACCTTTTTAAAAACTTTATTTGATTAGTTTTCATTGAGACCGGTCTCTTAAGAACAAAAAAATTAGAATAAAGTTTAAAAACATGGTATTATTGTTTAGTTAAAATGGAATGAATTAGTACATAAAAAATAATAAGAAATTGAATTAAAGATTTTTTTCCCACTTATGTTTTGACCATAACTCGTAATTTCAGGACTACACTACAATATTAATAATTAAATGTTTTGAGACAAAAACAGTAAATAGAATACGATTGTATAATGAAGATCAACAAACCACAAACCTTACCTCAGCAAACATATTTTTTTAAATCACCGATTCAGTCTCCTGAAAGGTAACAACAACAAAAAAATATTTTCAGTAATTTCAACTTCTATACAGCTTATTCCAAACTGCTAGCAGTATTATCATAATATTAGTAAGTAATGCTATATTATTCTTGGGAGTTTATTACAATTATATCAGTGTTTATTTTATGATTAAAAAAAAACTTTGATAATAATAACAACAATTGGTTTATGTCTACATCGCCGTTCTTGTTAAATAAAATCACCTTAAGTGCGCTTGACTTTTTTTTTAACATTATTATGTCATCTTTGGGGATGCTGTGTGGAAGGTCTTATTGAGAAAAGGAAGGAGTGGACCTGGGTCTTAAAGAGGCCTATTTTTTAATGGTTGTTATAAATAAGTATTCTAGCATTAGTTTAAAATATGTCAGTTCTAAGAAGGCCCGTAATTATGTGAAAACAGTTCGGATCAAAATAAGTTAGTGGAAAAAAAAATGATCGTGTAAATAAATAAAAAAATTTGAGTAAGTTTGGCAATGTATTTATTTTTACGCGTGACAGTTAAAGGTGAAACAGTTATCATGCGTCAAAACAAATTTATGGTAGAACATTTTAATATAAATATCGTATTCTGAATAAAAATAATTTCTTATTAAAAAAAAAACCTTGAAATAAAATTAAATTCTACGAAATAATATCTTAACATATAAAGTAACAACATTTGTCAGCCAAAATTGAAAATTTATATAAACTGTAACGTTTTTTCCCTGTTTAGAAAATTATAAACCGTTTTTTTTCAAAAAATACCCCTTACACTTATGAGATGAGAACCTACCTCACGTGCTTCAAAATGTGTTGACTGGTAACAAATCGAGATGGCAACAGTGTGTAACAAAGTGCTGGCTGCTCGCGCACGGGAAATTCTTGGCACTCGCAGCATCCGCCCACTACGTAGGTAGGTAGGATAAATCTTAAAGTATTTCACCCTCATATTTTATCTCTCGGATATCGAATCTCGGACTCAAATGTGCTAAGGATTAGCCGAGTTGATAAACGTCCTTCGTGATACAAGGGGCACAAGTGCATGGACATGCAAGTCAGTTTCATATTATTATATAATTCAATAGTTTTGCATGATTTAAAAAAAGAGTTTTATGCGTATTGTTAAGTACGAGTACACGGCATCGTCCAACACTTAAATACTCGTTTTATAAATCTTCCCACTGAACAATTGATAAATACAGGTCAAACAATTTGTTTAAGTTTTTTATTTTGTCCATAGAGTCTTATAATTACTGTTTGAATGCTCCATTACTCACGATGGTAGTTAGAATGCAAGCTGAAAATGAATGAATTGAGGTAATTTTTCGACAAAAACGCTGTACTAATTTCATGATGCCAGATACCGCCATTCGTGAGTTACACGGAACGGATTATCTGCCGTATAACTGTCGAAAAATCGCAAACAATTTATCTATCAACTTTTTTTACTAAATACATCGTAAAAAAATAAACAAATAACGTAATTTATAAGTATAATTGCATAAATGTAAATTTTTTATTTTATCCAGCAAAAACCCGGCATGTTTTGCAGTGGAATTTAATTTAAATTAATCTCTAAGCCTTTTCTAAAGGAACAAACTGCTATTTTCAGCAAAATCAAAGACAGACAAGCAAATACTATTTTTTGTAAATAGAGATAAAATAAAAATAAATAAAGTTTTTCTCGGCATTATAGTTTGAAAAAAAAAACTTTTATTTGAGGTTGCCTTTATTAAACATTTTGTTATTTTGATTTCATCCTTTTCAATCATAATTGTGGTTAGTATTTTATTCTATTAACGGTAAGTAATATTACAAGTTGCATTAGGAATTTATTTTATGGTTAGCCAATATCATTCTGAGCCATTTACAAGACTCGTATTTCATACCGAGAGTTCTTTGGAAATTTTATAGATCAGATTCCAAGTTTTAACATTAAACTTACGTTGGATGTAAAACCGTTGTAAGAATTTTATTTTTGAAGTTGAAAAATGAATTAACTAAGATAATCTATTTACACGTTAAATACAGGTAAGACTAGTACAATATCTACACTAAAAACATATTTTTTTTTGGAACTAGAAGCTTTGTTTATATCCTTAAAATAAAAATATAGCATACATTAGTTGGTTAGATGCGTGATTAACCTTTGGAATGCCGAGTTTCCACAATGTAGAACTTCCGTTGTACCTTGCTGACTGCACTTTTGTAATAACTCGCTCGTGTTTTACAAAATGATGTTTTTGTCAAGTATCTTCTCAGATAATGTATGTATGCATTTTTTTAAATTGTATGTTAATGTCATAAATGTTTTTTTTTAATGGGAAAGCTTCTTGTATTCGAAGAATTGGTTTTTTCTTCTTCATGTCATTAAAGAAAGTATGATTAAGAAATGTGAAGATTTTTTGTCGTTTTATTGTATTGTCGTATGATTGATTTTTTTTTCCAAATTTGAATAAAGTTGCGTGACGTTTTCCTTTAAATAAAAACAGCAATGCCACTTTTAAAATCTTTTTTTTTTCAACCGCACTGATGTAAGCAAACTTCAAATATTCATTACTCGGATTATACCAAACCTAACGCGATGCAAAATATCTCTATATATTGATTATTTTGTTGAAAACTATAATGGTTGATTAACATTTGCTTACAACAGGTTTTAAAGGATAGAAATTCCTAAGAAAAAATAAACACAATTGACAAATAACAAAATCTCTCATATAATAAAAATTTAAAAAAACTTTAGGTGTTTCGTATTTCAAGATCGACGTTACTATAAACGGCATAATTAATGGCATAATTCATGTTAAGTGACCACCTCTGAATAACCTTACAGCCTTACAATATTTTACAGATTAAGTTAACCATATTACCACTGGATCCCGGCAGTTGAGACTCTTAAACAATAATTATATAAAATAAACACATTAGCGTTTTCTTGTGTAAAACGCGTTCAAATTATTCAATGTAACTCAATCAGAAATTTTCAGACCGATCGGATGGACGACGCCGGAGAAAATTGCTTTCTCATCCCGACTCCATGTTCTGGCGCGCATAGTGACAGTTTTTTTTTCTTCGAAGTTCACATTTTCATTTTATTGTGCTTTTCAAAGTTAAATACTGCAAATACTTGCTACCAACCATAAAACATAAAATTTGGTTAAATTGGATGCGCGCGCCGATATTTGAATTCGTGACCTCTGAAGGCGTAGTCGAGCGTCTTAACCACCCATTGCCGATACTAATAGGCCGTATTATTTTCTTACACAATATATGTAGCAGTGAAATTATTATTAAATAAATTAATAATTTAGGAAAATAAGACCCGACTCCATATGATGTAACTGCTCAATAGGATAAAAAGTATGCCCAGGCTCATAAACCGGTTAGCAAAAATTATTGTTATTTTAAAGTTTACTGTTTTGGTGTTCATTTGATCAAAAAATCAACAAACGGCAAAACGATAAAATGCACCTTTCCACAAACCGCCAAGTAATAAGTTTTGTGGTTATGCTTGTTTGTCTATTTTGTGGTGTGTGATATTATCATGATAATAACTATTTGATCCAATGGTCCAATCCCGGTCTGCATTTTCACATCACGTGTTTTCTGAATTGAAGGCATTAAGCTTAGGCACGAGCTGATTATTCCATATAAAATTAATTCCATTACCAATTTTTCCCCAATGCATAAAATCGAGAGCCACGGATTAATATTGCATTATGGTACTTATGGATAGTTTACTATCATACGTATTGGGAAAATTCAATGGAATTAAGTGAACGATTATTTGAAAATATTCGAAAAACTCCTACTACCATCATAATAAATGAAAAATGTTGCTTGTACAATGATAGAGGACCAGTCAGTTGAATGTATTTTTAATGGCTTTATAATGGCGATATTAATAAGATAAAACCACGCTTATAAGACAATAATAATTTTAACATAAAAATAAGTTTTTATTAATATCTCCACATTATTGGTAAATTCACTTCGTGTATTCGAGCTTAATGCATAGATTCTATGTATTGTTTGCTATTTTCAAATTGAATCGAACTTAACGATTCAAATGAATCAATGACCAACTGTGTTCGTTTCTGGTGGTATGTTTTATTAAAAATAATAACATTTTGTCAGGATAGTGGGGGTGACATAAAAATATATGTCACTTGAAGTTGAGGGGAGATATTGTCATAATAAGATTCTCACTAGATGAATAGATTCTAAAGTTACTGGTAGAAGGTAAAAAATAAATCTTTTTTCTAACAAATTAAGTCCATTGCTTCAAATTAAAGAACATACCAAATTAATCGATTCACATAATCAACATATTTGGACAACCAAATTTTATATTAAAGCCGATGAAATAAGATTTAAAAAACTATATTCATCCTGTTACTATCAGGCCATTTATTAAAAAAGTAGGCAGAGATCACGAAATGTCTCAAATGTCAGTTCTTCCACACACTCATTGCTTTATCCACCTTCAAACGTCATCTCATGCAAACTACAGTGTTCCGTTAATCAAACGTTTGTTATTCATACATACTACTGATATGGCCATGTGCCTAGTCCAGTTGTTGAAAAAAAACCTCTTATTTGTAATGTCATAATGAATAAAGAATTTTTTGTTTTTCCAAAGAAATATTACTCAAGTATTTATTTTCTGTATTGCGTCATATTATCTTCCTGAAACGTTCCCGACTGCTTCTATCATCCATTTCACCACGAAAAATATATCGAAATGATAATTAGAGAATACGCATTGCGAAAATTTGACCGGTTAGTAGATGAGTGGACAAACGCGTTGGATTCCCACCCGGGCGTCACGGGCTCCATTCCCCCACTATCTAAGTCCTTCATCGTTACACATTCAACATCTTTCGCTTATTATGATTGCAGTAGGAGTATTTCAAATATTAATAGGTTATTGGTAAATCGAGAATGTTTGTCTTTATTTAAAAATGATAATTAAAAACTGTTTTTTTTTAACATAAGTAGAAGAATGCGAAGAATGAGTAATAGTAAGAAATACATACTTTTATTCATTTTCACACACTGTGTTTGGCAAATCAGTATTTGCCACTACCTCATAAAATACATTTATTTTCCGTAGATAAATTATTGGCTGTAGATGGAAGCGGCTTAAAGGGCGGTTTCAGGCGCCATTTGGATTAATTTTCCATTAGTTTTGGCTGCCGGAGCTGCTCGTCACGCCCGCCGTTCTATTCTAATAGACTTTTTCAGCATCAAAACCACCCGCGCTATTTGGGATGGTTACTTTGATAAAAAATAAGGCTGGATATAGGTATGCATGGGTAACTATCTACCTTAGTACTTATTTTATAATATAAGAGTCTTTAAATGCTGGAATGCCGGATTCTCGAAAGGTACAATTTCCGTCGTACCTTGCTGATTGTAATTTCATAAAACTCACCTGTGTTTTTCAAATTGATGTTTTTGTCAATTTTGCCATCTTCTCAGATGATGTGTTAATGTATTTTTTCAAATTCGACGTTGGTGGTATAAGTGATTTTTCTGGAATGGCTACTTATATTCGAAGAATCGTTTTTTTTTCACCCTTATGTCACTTAAAAAAGTTTGGTTTAGAAATGTGAAGTTTTTTTATTTTTTCGTATGGTTGAATAAATTTTCTTCCAAATAAAAAAATATTTTCAAAGTTTTTCTTTAATATAAACAATAACGTCACTTCAAAAAACCTTTTTTATCTGCCGCACTAACGTAATCAAATTTCAAATATTTATTACTCGACTTGTACTGAATTTAACGCAATGCTAAATATCTCTATAGATTGATTATTTCGCTGACAAACAATTACGGTTCATTTCAATAATAGAATAACAGGTTTTGTAGGATAAAAACTCTTGAAAAATAATAATTAATGCCTTGTGACTATTTGCACCTCCGGCAGATTTCAGCTTGTGTAAATATAGTTAAATTAATTTGTATAATATGACCTATTTCATATTTAAATATGATATCAAAAATCGAAAAAGTGACCAAACCTGAATAGCCAGCCTTCCTCTTCAACAACTTCCTCCCCGCCTTTCCTGCAGTCACATTACTTACCTCAATTGAAAATACCATATTTCTTCTGGCTTTTTCCATCCATCTCCATCATTTTTCTTTCACAAAATTTTAGATCTCTAGAATTTAAGATAGTCTGAGAACCTCCTGGTTCTATTCCTACGCAGCGCAATACTTATTTAAATATACAATTTTTAATATAGTCGTTCAAATAGGAGCTGCCGATTCTGAATGTTACACTGTTCATGTTTGATGGATATTACAAATAAAGTGATTTACTTTCTTAAATTCCCCGAGGAAGTCAATATATTTTAATAAATTAAATTTATAATTTAGTAAACAAAAAGCCCCTTTTCACATGAAATGAAAAAAACAAAATCTATGAAAATAATTTTCATTTTTTAACAACTTTGGAAATAACACAAATGAAACATATTTATTTTACTTTTGCTGGGTTATGTCTTTAAATAAATGTATTTTTTAATGTGAATGCTCAATTTAAAATAAAGGTGAATTGGTGAGTAATTCTTCGGAAAAGATACGTTTCTACTTGTGTGCGATTGGTGAAAATCGTCTTAAGTTGCATTTTAGAAAATGATTAACAGAATTATTATATTAAACAGTGTCAAACCCAGGTGACCAAACATTCCGTAGAACAAGATTTATATATATAAATCTATTTTGTGGTAAAAGGTTCACAAAAAGAGTATGCAGAGTATTTCTGTTTAACAAAATCGCCTGGCGATGTCTCTGCGGCCTATTAATGTATCAGATTTACCCAAAATCGTAAAAGGGATTCGGTTTGTGGTTACGCATACATTTTGATAATTCCATTAAAATTTGGAACGGATTATCATAATTAATACATTTCGGTCAATAGTTTGATCTATTTACGGATTAAGAGATTTATGGAATCTGATTGTCAATGTTATTATTATATAAATAATGAATTTTATTTTCACTTAATCGAAGATTTATTTTCATACGTCTCGATATTTTATCGAATCTGTATTCGTTTATTTATGAATCCAATCATAACGTGTTTATGTGATATTACAAAACTTATAATATTTTAAATAAAAAAAGCCATTAAAATTAATGGTCATATTCTTAATAATCAGTTAAATTTCTGCACCTGTCCAATATTACGTATATTTCTCGTAAATTCATAGAATTTCTCATTATTCTTTTATCACGTTCTCAGTTGAGGTTTTGCCTCTTTCATTTCATATAATCTATTTACTTCTAAATGTTACTTTATTGTAATTTAAATGTTATTCTTTTGTTTTCTTACAGTACTCTTTTTTTTTTTTATATTGTGCTATCTCATATGTATGAATTAGTATACTCGTATATAATGTGACCACACACTATGTGTTTTTGTTAAGCTTACTTTTGTACCCTGATGATGTATAGGCTAAGCGAAACCAATCGGTCAAAAAATAAAATCTGTGATCTCATACAAAGTTATTATTTCTTTTTCATTTATAATGTTATATTTAATGTTCATGTTTATTTTACAAATCTAAAAATAATATTCTTACTGGATTATCGCTATTCTTTGAGGTGATCTCGTTTGTTTCCTATCCCGCCAAAGTGTATTTCAATACTTTAGTAATTTTATTTGTTGGAATAAATCAGGTATTGTAACATTAGAAAACTGAAAAGAGTGGCAAGAATTAAACTTTAAAACAAAAGCATTTCTTAATAAATAAGTTTCTCGAAAACGTAGTCGAAAATTAAACTTTAATCTTATTTTGATTTTTTCCCCGCTTTTATGGTAGTCAGGGACAAAATATTCATAAAGCACTTAAAGTTTTCAGATAGGTATTCGTTTCTTAACTTTTGGGACTTCGAAGTCTCAGATAATTTATACTTAGCTTTCATAGAAATTCAACAGATTTAATGGATGTATAGATACTTTAACTTTTTTCAAAAGAACAAAAAATAATTGTTTATCACTGTAGTACCTTTTAAATTACCTACCCAAGTACCTGACAAACTTTTATTGACGCTGTCTTGAATAACAATTATTATCTTTGATTTGAAAATCAAAAAAATACAAATATTTTTTAATATTGGATTTTTTCACGTTCGTGACAGTGGAAAGCTTAAATATTTTACATTCCCAGGGGCCTTTTTGAAAGACGACGTAAAAGCCAAAATCCTAAAAGACCAAAAAAATACGTAATAAGCCTCATTATTTTATCAAGAGCGAAAAAAACAGTGGTATTTACTGAAAATACTATAAATTCAATCTGAGAGTTTTCAAGTTCCACGCCATATCGAGAATATGGTTAGTGCTGTATGGTATTAACGAACGAACAAAATAAGTATTCTTTTCGGTACTCCAGCTTTCAGAAAATTCATTTTTAAACAAACCGCTATTCAAGCAACAGCGAACTTCATTCAGCTTTCCGGATGGAACATCACAAGGTTTAGAAAGGGCAGGATTTATACTGCCGTCACTTTGTCAGGCTTTGTTGGACCGTTCTTTTTGCCAGTATTGTTTCCTCGTATGGAAAAATATTATTGTTCACCAGCCTATTCGCATTTCAAAGAAGTGCGCTGTAAGCTTTTACGTTTTACGAAAACTAATTTAAAAATAATGACAATAAAGTTTGAAACATCTCTGCCGTAGGCTGAGGTGTTTAAAAATCTAATCAATTAGCACCATTTTGTTTATTTTTTACCTGAAAAAAACCCTTGATTTGCAAAACGGGCGGCCCGTTTGATAGATTCTCAAACCCGGATTCTAGGGAGGACCATTCCAGCTTTTCATCACATTGCGTCATTGATCCCTTCGGCACCGGTGCATAGTCGAGCGCCAAACGCGCGCCCAACATTTGTACACGGTTATTCAATACATGAGAACGGGTCGCTTATCGTTCTTAAAGGGAAATTTGCCGCCTGAAACCTGGCCTAGAATCGGGAAATTGTTTTCCTCAAGGCCTCCTGTATGCTGAATTTGTTTATTTTTTTATTATTATTTCTAGTTCCATTTTTTTAAAGATTATTCTTAATAATGAATTCTACAAAACAGTACTAACTGCTTCCAACCGTCTAGAACCAGTGAGACTATAACATCGCCAATCGGGGTATGTTGCGAGGCTGAATATAGTGTGAATGGGAAGGAGAAAAGAAAGAGGAAGGTTAAGAAGTACCTTGCTATTCAGATCTGGTCACTAAACACGACTTTAGCCATTTCAAGCAATGTTCCGATTCTGAATGGTGGTTTTTCACCAGAGCGATACTTAGAGTATCTACCACTCTGGAACGTGCCGCAAATATACTATATTTTATTTTATCTCAAATAAATGTGTAATGACACATGTTAATTAAATAAAATGTATTTCCGAACGCCAGGTTTGAACCCGCGACCTCTGGATTCGTAGTCGAGCGCCTTACCACTCGACCGTGGAGGTCATCTAAAGTAAAAAAATGGCAAAATCATTGAATTATAAAGATGTCATAAGTGATGCACGTTTGCAACACACCGATTTAGTTCTTAATTTCACGGTATAAATCAAACATACAGATTTTATTTGAATATAATATTATTATAATAATATCGTGATAGATCATGAAATTATTTATTAAATACTGTTTGCACAGTTGAGTTACTCAGCTAAAAAAATGTCTGTAATTAAAACAAAACAAATTAAACTTATAGTTTCAGTGAGTTTATTACACACACAAATATTTAAATACGTGTCGCAAGTCATACTCCTAATTTGTCTGACAGCAACCATCTTGGAAAATATATTTTTCTCATCACTGATTTATTATTCAATTTTTCTTTCAATATTTTTTTTTGTTAATGTAAACATAGAAGCAGCTGTTTCCCCTTTCGAATGGTTATTCAAATTATTTTGTTGGAAATAAAATTAAGTTAGATCTGATAAAAAACGTATCTTAAAAAAATAATTTGTCCGCCAGTCAATTTAGCGATCCTTCGTTTACTGAATTTCCGGCAAGCAGATGATTCTCAAACTGATACTCGACTGCGCAGCAGATCTCTATAGAACTTGCCTATTTTTACATAGACGGAACTTCTACCGGAAGAGAGTCGGACATCCGAAGACTCGAATGGCTTGACGTTTATACGGATGTAGGTTTTATCTCGGCGGAAACCGCTCTGCCAACCGCGCCACACAGCTGAGGTAAACAGATACTAGACCGGGGGAGGGACAGGGATCGGGATGAATGACATCATTTCGCTTCCGCAAAGTCGCCAAGTCACGTGAGAGGCAGGATTCAAAAATGCATCATTTATCATTTGAATTTAAACGAGTTAAATTACGATAAATAAATAAAAACCATGTATATTTTCATTTTTACGGATTTACCTCGTCCACGTAGAAACGGTAGTAGTTACAGTTAAATGTTTATTATACATGGCCTGTTCAAAAGAAAAGGTGAATTTTGAATTTTCGCGGGCTGTGTACATTTGATTATCGTTTTTTTGGTTATGTTGGTACACATATGTTTATCATATGTTAGCATTATCAGCCATTTTGGAATAGTGGTTTGTTTTTGACAACTGGAAAGGTTAGTCACGTTTTTGTGTGTTCTTCGATTCTTTACTTTTGAAAAAAATGAATCAAAGAATAAAATCCATGATTTGTTTTTCCACAACTCCAAGACGCTCATCGTCATTAACATCTTCTCGGCCTTCTGTAAAGCGCTTGTACCACTTATAAACACTTTTTTGAGACAAATTAGACTCGCCGAATGCCACAGTCAACATTTTAAGTGCGCTGGAGCACTTTATTATATTTTTAACGCAAAATTTAATACATATTCTTTGATCCATTTTTTTTCAAAAGTAAAAAATCGAAGAACACACAAAAACGTGACTACCCTCTTTCCAGTTGTGAAAAACAAACCACTAATCCAAAATGGCTGATAATGCTAACATATGATAAACACATGGGTACCAACATAACAAAAAAAAAATATATCGATAATCGAATGTACACAGCCCGCGAAAATTAAAAATTCACCTTTTCTTTTGAACAGGCCTCGAATATCGATATAGAAAGATACCTATCACGTAAGGGACTCGACTAATCTCAGCCGCAAGCATCCAAATTTCGTTAATGGTCTAAGGCATTGATTCTCAACCTTCTTTTGCCCACCGCCTTTGAGAATATTTTTTTTTCTAGAGCTCCCCCCAATTTCTTTAATTTATCACCTGTAACGTTCGCGGTTCCAGTTACCGGTGACCATCGAGGAACCGATTATTTATCCATATCTTTTTGAAACCGGTTCCTGGTGTTTTTTTTTTAAAGTACTAGCAAATCGACAAAAGTTCCTCGCCAAAAAAAAGTACTTAGAGATTTGAAGGTGAAAAGAACTGGAACCGGTTCCTCGCCCAAAAAACATGAAAAGAACGAACAAAGTATATCGGATGTTGAGAACCTATGGTCTAAGGTTTAAACGTGCAAAGAAGGGTAGGAGAAAAAAATAAGAAAAAACCATCTAGATATTCTACTGTGTATATCAAAAGTCATTTAAATAAACGGTGCTTTCTCAACAGACGATTCTGATAGTTTCACCAAACTCTGGAATGAAGGGCATTGAAAAAAACACATCAATTTAAAAATGTTTATTTGCCTACGCCGGATTTTGAAGCCTTTGCGTATGGATCGAGCACCTAGGAACTAACCGTTCTGTCACGGAAGTTGCGAGATTGTGTAAATAAGTATGATGAAATGGGAAGATGCCACATCTAACTGTAAAATAATAATAATAAAATAAAAAGGCTTTTATTCCAGCGATGGTAGATGTGTAATTATATTCAAGCTGCCATATTGCATAAATACGATACATTTGAAAATAAATGCATTTTTCCGAAATCAAATGGGCAATGTAAAAACAATAAAATAATTTTTTTTAAAAAGACACATTCAAAAGTATTCAAGTTGGTGAGTCATATCGGTGCCAGAAAGGCAAAGGGGCTTAAGCGACACGTCGATCAAAAATGAGACAAATATGCAGTTTTGATCAGTTTTTTTTCTGCATCAAAAACTTCGATTCTTGTTCGATTCTGATGACTTTTATGGCCCTTCAGCCATCTAAAATATATTTATCATTTGAGAGAAAGTTTGACTCAAGCGACACAAGTTTGGAACTTTTTTTAGCTTTTCGTCGCTTCAGGTAACTCAGTGAGAGCATTGAGTTATCTGAGTCAACTTTTTTTTCTAAATCCAACCATGTACTGAATACTTGGAGATTTTATTGTAAAACAAAACATCTTTAAAGTGCTCTGGTATAAACTTTCCAAAATGGCGCTTCAGCCCTTTTGCCTTTCCGGCGACGATATGAGTCGGATACTTTGATAACCGATCGACCCCATCAAACACAATTTTTAAATGACTTTCGCGTATGCACTGAATTATTCGCCCGGCATTCAATATGATTTAAATAGCAAAATGGCGCCTAAGCCAACAAAATTTGCAATTCTAAATTGAAACGCAATGACGAGCAGCAGGGCGCTGCCTGACCAAAGTGGCAGAAATATAACTACCCCGATACAACATTTCGGCCTCGCCCACTCTGCCTCGTTCTATCTGAATATTATGCTTCATTAAAACTATAAATCTACGTCGGGTATTATGAAACCCAAGCGATCTCCAACATCTTGCTGGGACTTAAAGGTGAAGGGTACATAGACGCTTTATATGCAGGGCAACTGGCACTCGCTGCTTTACATCGAGCAACATGGTATACAATTACAGAATATGCGTAGAAACAAAAAGGTTCACTTCAACAAACCGTAATACAGTAAGGAATTCACAAATCAACAAATGTTGATTTTATGTATTTTAGTTTAACTGAAATATGTTGTTATTCGTACATTTAATGAATCGAATTTTAAAACGACTTAGAAACCGACAGAACTGATGTGACGCCATTGAGGATAGATTGACAACTGTACGATGTCATCTAATCCTAATTTTGTGGTTCCGTTTGACATATTAAAACGAGTCATTTATAAGAGGCATAAAAAAATACTATGAAAACGCGCATAAAAAAATAGCGTGGGTTCAGTTCTTCTGCCAGTTAAGTCCTAAACAATTACACAAACAACATTTTCCGCTTATTGCGATGGTAGTAGGATTTTTTTAAAATTGTCAATTGATTTTTTGTAACTTTTTAACATTTGCCTTTATTTTTTTTTTTTAAATAAAAATAACGAAAATATCTGACAAATCTCAAAGTTATCTGAACTTTTTTTTATTTAACTCTAAAGAGAATTTTCGTTTTAATATTTTCGTGTTCATAACATTGTAAAATGTTTCCCTTCAAGTAACAGTAATCCTGTACAGCCTCATAAGACTCGGAGAAGTTTTACTAATTACGTATCTTCTTAAGGCTGGTCTCGCATTATAAGCCTCCGTTTAATTTTTCATTTTGGTAAGTCTTTTAAAAGGAAATATACTTATACGTGAACAACAGAACCGAGATGGCATTTTCAATATCTTTTGTAAGTTACGTTAAAAAAATCGAGTGACAATTAAACATTTATTTAGATAGCTCTATAACATAAGTTTCATGCGTTAGTTACAACTTTTGTTATTCTTTTAAAGAACATCATTTTACAATATAAATTAATACAGACTTAAAGAATATTGAGAAAAATTTCCACAATTTTCCCGCAATTGACGAAGAGTCATACGTTTTTTATGCCTGTAGATACAATTTTAGTTACTTATATCTATTCAAGCTTTATAGCAATATAGTTCTCTTTCATATTTTTTTGTTGATAACCATTATTTAATGCACAGGAGTATTCATTTTTCCCTGGTACACCCGATCAAATTGTCAATTTTTATATTTTCTATCGTAACTAACTAACTAACCATCACGCCGTTTCCCCGCAGGGGTAGGCAGAGAGGACGGACCGCCATATAACTCTGTCTTGGCACACACTCCTTGCTTCATTTACATTCATACATCGTCTCATACATACTCTTCTGTTATTGTGACTCTTCACATGACCCGATTCAAGTATTTGATTTACTTGATCGTGCCATATTTTCTATCCTTGTTTTTAAAATCATATAGTCACATAGTTAGTTATTGGTTACTGTTTATGTATGTTGTATAGTTGTACCAATCACTTCATGGTAATGAAACTGATAAGTTATTATTAATTGGACTGTTCGTGTATTTTTTCTATTTGTTTTCTTGACTAAGGCAGAGTGAAATATTGTACCTGCAAATAATTCATTGGAATTTTATACGAAATCATATCTGAATTGGTTCTATCTTATTATAAAATAATGTGCTGTTGTTAATTAATAACGGAACTGTCGCAAACTGTTTGTATTATGATAACTAGTGTTTATTTCGTAGAACCCTTGGATAATGGATAACATCCGTCGTCCACAACTATTAACTTTGTTCAGATCACTCATATAGATTAAATTGTAACGGGGAATGTTATATGATGTTAGAATAAGACCCCAGTACCCAAACAGGAACATTAAAATTCCATTTCCTGTATGTGAAGGGAAGTGGGAAATGAATAATAACCTTCCACACTCTGGGCTTTATAAAGATTATTTGGAAAAAGGTAAAGCGATTACCCAATGTGAAATCCGTTGTTTTACAAGCTTAGTTTGGACACTCAACTAGCCTTCAGAATAAGCCATCGTAAAGTGGAATCATTTACGAATTAGACTAAACTACTTAAGTGGCAGAAAAGTAAAATCGTTGGCTTAGGAACCAAAGATGGAGAGTTCAAAACCGACGCCTGCTAGAAAAAAAATGTACTTCTTTAAATTACGTTCATTTTTAGGAAATATGTTTACGAGAGACGGAAAGGCTGATAAGGATATTGAAAGAAAGGTAAATGCAGGAAACTCCATTTATAGAGGACTCAACGCTGTTGGCGCAAATAATAAATTGTTCAAAGAAGCGAAGCTAACAATCCACAATGGAGTGCTTATATCAACCCTGATGTATGGCAATGAGGCATGGAACTGGCAGAGGAAGGATGAAAGTAGACTGAATGCTGTGGAAATGAGATCTTTGAGACGTGTGTGCGGTAAAAGCATGTATGACCGTATTAAAAATGTGGATATTCGGAAAGAATGCAAGGCTGATGTGAGCGTAATGAATAGAATCAAGAAAGGGACGCTTATATGGCTTGGCAGGTAAAGCGAATGAACCAAGAAAGAAGGGTGAAAAGAATATATGATGCGAAAGTGAATAGAAGATGTCGAGGACGCCCGAGAAAGACATGGCACGATCAAGTAAATCAAATACTTGAATCGGGTCATGTAAAGAGTTAGATTAACAAAAGAGTATGGATAAGACGATGTATGAATGTGAATGAAGCAAGGAGTGTGTGCCAAGACATAGTTATATGGCGGTCCGTATTCTCTACCTATCCCTGCGGGAAAACGGCGTGATGGTTAGTTAATTACATTCATTTTTTACACAAAGAATTAAGGTATCTTATAATTGAAGATACCAAAGTTAAAGTAACTGTTCAGAATGGAAAAGGTATTTGCAATAATACACGTTTCAGTGCATTTAGGTGTATAAAAAATCACACTTTTAGAGTGCTCTAAAAGTGCATTTTTTGAATTTCGGTTTTGAACAATTTATGCAAACATGTTTTTGTTTATTTAAATAAAACCATTATTGCAGTTCAATTGGATGTAATTATACAGTAAGCGTCCAACCCCAAAAAGATGAAATTGAGAAAAAGGCGTTTGAAAATATGACGATAAAAAAGTATCAACTTTACGTAATCGGCATTTGTTAGGTAAATATCAGTGTTTTTTGTCTTTAAGAGCGTTATTTTAAATAGGAAATTTATAATCAATAATAATAATATTTGGATTATTTTTGTAGCGCCGTTTTTGTGAAAAATCACCTGTGGTTATTAGAAAAAATATATTTCATGTGTATGCTACATTTAATAATATTTTTAGTTTTCAATTTAAGTAAAATATCTGCAACGTGGGTTAGTAAAATATTTGATTACCCACAATCTATTGTATTTGGAACACAGGTGTTTTCAGCAGATATAAATTTCGTATTTATCTATAGGAAAACATGTAAAACTCGATTTTGGCAAAATGTGGGTTGGACGCTTTTTGCATAACTAAGTCCAATTCTAGGTACTGAATAATATAATTGAACAAGCCAATAAAAAAAAACTATAATTACTATTGGCGGCCTCCATAGTTGAATGGTAAGACGCTCGACTACGAATCCAAAGGTCACGGGTTCAAACCCGGCGTGCGCCAATAACTTTTATTTAATTAATATGCGTCATAACACATTTAATTTCAAATAAAAATAATAAAAAGTATATTTGCAGCACGTTCCAGAGTGATAGATACTCCAAGTATCGCCCTGGTGAAAGACCACCATTCATAATTGTTGCTTGAAATGGCTTTAGCCGTATTTAGTGACCAGATCGGAATAGTTAGGTACCTCCCAACCTTCCTCTTACCAATCTCCTTCTTCTCCTCAGTACCTTCAGCCTCACAACACACCCTATTTGGGGATGCCATAGTCTCACTGGCTCTTGAGAGCAGTTGAGACTCTTGTGCGGTATTCATATAAAAAAATACGAGATGGGTAGTTTTGCGTACTCTTGCAGATCTGTATTCCAATAGTTCACTCTTGGGATCACGAGAGAACGCACTGTGACAAACAACTCCCGAGGCCATCTTCGTATTCCCCGATGACAAGGTATGCTTTACATCTGTCGTGTCACCATTGCTTAAATTCACTTCTCTAGGATAGGCTTATTCTAGATCCAAAGCGCCATGAAATTTCCAAAAAAAATGGTGTTTTTTGGAGTTGGAGGTGACAATTTCAAGTATGTTATTTTCGCTCTTCTTGTTTGAATTTCTAATGGCGAGCTTTCAATAGTTCTTCGGACTTTTTGTTTCTAATGGTTAATTTTGATTTCTGTAGAAGAAGATGGATGATCATGATATGTTATGCCAACCGTCATTTTAATCACTCGTTAAAACACACGCCAACCTTTAACTCTCCCACCTACAATAATAAACAAAAGAAGAGTCATGTTATTTAAACGCACACAGAAGTAATCTAAAAAAATAAACGGTGATGAAATTACTACAAAAAATAATGTGTATTGTAAATGTGGACGGATTTCATTCAAATTCGTAATAAGGAAGCGGAAGCAAAATATATTTGTTAGAAGATCCTTCACATCTTACATATAAACATATACAATTACTTACTTTATGGAGGACTTCAATAATAAACTGAATGATACCTACGTGAGACCAAATAGAATCAGATACCATTGAATATTATTTCCGTGTATTAAATTCTCAGTCTCGTTGTTCCATCAGATAAAAAAGAGGATAAACGTAATTCAGGTTGTCGTAAATAAACTTGGAGAATTAATCAGCATTTGCTTTCATCTTTTTGAAATTCTTTCTTTGATCGAGCAGTAAAGCCAGAAGCAGGTGTTCCGCGCTTTTTGAACGTTTCGAATCAAGATTTTCGAAAATTAATTGATTTGTGAATTACGAGTGAGAAATTAATTTTTCTTTTTCTGTCCGTTCATTTCCGATCACTTTCCGGAGATGCGACACACAGTATTTTCTTGTGAATATGGCGTTGTGAGTTGTGACATAATACACTGTGCAAGTACTTACCGCACTACATAATTAAATATGCACAATACTATGCATGGACGTCACTGTTTCTCACAACACTAGTGAGAAGCGGTGCAGAAGACTGAATCTCGTCGGTGAGAGAATGAGATTTTTATCAAAATGTATCGAAAAATCATTTTTGTTATTTTACATATTTTTTTAAAAGAAAGTCAAACATTCCCGGGTCACAAATAACCTGATAACATAGGAAAAAACTCTTACCACCATCGTAATAAGCGGAAAATTTTGCTTGAGCGATGATGGGGGACTAAGCTAGCAGAAGAATTGAACCCACGACGCCCGGATGAGAATCTGACGCGTTTTTTTCACTCAGCTACTAACCTGTCAAATTATTTCTATTAATAATTTAACGAAATTTTCTAATTCTAATTAGAGTAACAATAATAGTTAGAATAATTTCAAATATACCTCCACAATTGGAGAGCCACAGAATTCTGAAAAGATTTTCACTTTAGAAGTTTTTGTTCAACTCACGTCTTTTCAGATCTTCATTTCTATCATGATCTATAAAGTTTTCATTCGAATATCAAAAAACTAGGCAAGATTTGCTCCTTAGGCTTAATTATTTAATAAGAGAGAGTTTTTTAAATTAAAAATGTAATCCGGTAGTAAGAAATTAATATTGTTCTATAAGGTGAAATCGGGTAGTAAGATACTAATAGTGTTCTATAAGGTGAAATCGGATAGTAAGATACCAAAAGTGATATATAAGGTGAAATCGGGTAGTAAGATACTAATAGTGTTCCATAAAGTGAAATCGGGTAGTAAGATACAGTGTTATATGAAGTGAAATCGGGTAGTAAGATACTAATAGTGTCTATGAGGTGTAATCGGGTAGTAAGATACAGTGTTCTATGAAGTGAAATCGGGTGGTAAGATACTAATAGTGTTCTATAAGGTGAAATCGGGTAGTAAGATACAGTGTTCTATGAAGTGAAATCGGGTAGTAAGATACTAATAGTGTTCGAAAAAGTGAATTTAGGTAGAAAGATACTTATAATGTTCTATAAATCTGTATTTTATCGATATTTTCATATTGCCAAAAGAACAATCCGAATATTAACCGGAGAGTCGAGATATTTTTGCTTTGTATTCTTCCAGCAAAGATCATGCGCGAAACAAATCTGTTTGAATTAAATGTTTGAACAATCTGCATCGTTGGCTTTTACAATCGATTTACCCCAAAATTACGTGCTCCAGCTACCGCGTATCCAATGGAAAAGTTACGTCTTTTCCTTGGGGTGCAATCGAGGCGCGTGCACTGTACTCCTCTGCAATGGTGGACCCAGCAATTCTTTATTATATGCTATTTCAGAGGATTTTACTTCATGTCTTTGAAAATAAAACAATCTTATATTTTCGTAGAAAGCAATCAGTCTTTGTTTTGACCACGGTTTTTCAAATTCGCCAATCATCTTATTGAAAAGGATCATGCCTTCAATAAAAACACCGGTGCTCATATTCTCCATAAAAAACGGTCATGGAAACAGATTCAATCCTTAAGAAGCACTAGAAATAAATAAATCCATCAAAATTAATTGTTATATTTCTACTAATCAAAAAAATTGTCCAGTCGTCCAATATTAAGTATGTTTATAGTTAATTCATAAAATTTCTTATTTTTTTTTATTCCGTTTTCAGTTGAAATTTTGCCTCTTTAATTTTATACTGTCTATCTCTTTCTCTCTATTCCTTAATTATAATTTGAATGTTATTCTTTTGTTTTTTCACTGTACTCTTTTAATTATTTATTTTATATTGTGTACTCCCACTGTACGAGGCCTGTTCAAAAGAAAAGGTCGAATTTTTAATTTTCGCGGGCTGTGTACATTCGATTATCGTTTTTTTTTGTTATGTTGGTACACATATGTTTATCATATGTTAGCATTATCAGCCATTTTGGATTAGTGGTTTGTTTTTGACAACTGGAAAGGTTAGTCACGTTTTTGTGTCTTCTTCGATTTTTTACTTTTGAAAAAAATTGGGCTCGTATATATGAGAATACATAACCACAAACTACATATTTTTTGTTAAGTTTAATTTCGTACCCTGGCGATGCTTAGGCTAAGCCAAAACAGTCGGTCAAACAAATTAAAAAGAAAATCTGTGGTCTTATACAAAGTTGTTATTTCATTTTCATTACAATAATCTTATTTTGAGACAATTTAAGTCATATCATAAAAATACAACTTATTTCCACTGTGTATCTTGAATACGCAATGATCAATTCATATGAATGAATACAAAATGATTTTACTAATGAAAGAGTTTTTTTTACGAAAACTTTGAGAGTTTGTTAAGTCAAAAATTCTGCTTCAAACAGAAGATTTTCGATTAATTGAACACATGTACAAAAATGGCGACATCATTTTGACCAAAAAATTCGAGTAAATCAAGTTTTATGAAAATTTATTGACAATGAAATGATACGTTTAATTTTTTAAAGGTTGTTTTCATGTGTAGAAACCATGAAACTTAAATTTACCCATTTCCAATGGTGTTATCTAATTTTCGTACGAACTGATTTTCTTTTAAAAATCGTTCGTTTGATTAAATATATACACAAGTCGTTTTTGAATCACAAATCTTATGTCAAATTTTACAAATATGAATAAACATGAATCAAACGAAATTTATTGTAACTAAGTAAAATTAAAAAAATAAGTCATTAAATATATCTGGTTTCCTGATGTTCGACTTTATGATGCTCGATAAGGTTGTTATTAAGTCCAATTCATCAAAACTGTTTCTATAGCCAAATGAGTTTCATAGGACTGACTAGTTGTTAGAACTGTATTTCAAAGAACATGGTTGAAACTATGTGTATACTTCAAAACCAATACTTCAAAAACATATTTCTGGCAAGCGATGGCTTATTGATAAAGACGTTGAACAACGGGTTTCCAAACATTTTGTTCAAAATGTTTCCTAAAACCTTTGCAAATTCTCTCTGCTAAAATGTTTTCTTAGACACTGATATGCTTGAGTGAAAATTAGAGTTATTTCCTTGACTCAAGAAGCAGGTTCCTAAATAGGTAGTTCTTGTGTTTGAATGTCAACCAAACGTGGCGAATGAAATAAATCATACTCTAAAGCCCATTTTGTTCAAAATTTTTGATTATTTATCATCTGCAAAAGTTGAAATGGTTGTGATTGATAATGTTGCTTTTTGAGTTTTCAAAAACAGTGATATATATATATATATATATATATATATATATATATATATATATATATAAGGCTCTAAGTACTAAAAAAATAAAAACTTAAAGAATCGTATTTAAAATACGATTCTTAGAACCTTAATTAATTCCAGTATTCATATTTATATATATTACATTAATGCCTCTTTGAAAAAAAATATGCAAGAAGTGTATTACATATCATGATGAGCGCACTTAAGGTTAATTATTATAAAACTGCCCTGTATAAACAGCCATTATAATTTTTTCGAACGAAGAAAAAACTTGGGGATGTGACATTGTATATTAAATAGAACAATAAACTTTGTAAAACACAACTTTATTTGAGTTAACCGCCAACCAAGTTTCACTTTTCTCAAGCTTCGTCAGGGCTTTTAAATCAACTAAATAGCATTACATACATACAGATATATATATAGGATAGTGATGAAATAGAGAGATACAAAATATAGTAGAGGGAGACAAAGAGATATAAGTATAATAGAGTTAGACAACTAATTAGATGTATCAGATTAAATAATTTGGAAATCCTGGAAATTACGAAAGCAGTTAATAATAATTCAGACTTAATTAATAAACGTACAAAATTAACAAGTCCCATATTTGATTTGTTCTGGTAAAAATAATAAATAAAAAAACCCCACTTCCTGCTCCACCTCTAATAAGTTGTTTACCTCTATTATACTTATATCTCTCTCTGCCATTCATTACTGTCTTATATGTTTATCTCTATGTAATTCTGTCTTCCTCTACTATATCTTGTATCTCTCTCATCACTGTTCTGTATATATCTTCATCACTGTCCTGTATATATCTCTCTGTATTTAATGTTATTTAGTTGATGTAAAAGCCCTGACGAAGCTTGAGAAAAGCGAAACCTGGTTGGCGATTAACTTTAATAGAGTGGTGTTTTACGAAGTTTGTTGTTTTATTTAATAGTTATTATGATGTTTTTAACATAGAAAACATTCAGAAAAAATACATTACCTAGAAAAGAAGTGATTTCAGTGTGCCGCGATTCTCCACAGGATCTAAAATATACACAATGTATAATAGTTTACCTCAAATGAGACCAGCTTTTCATATGTAGAGAAATAATAGTAAAATTTAAAATATGTTAAAAAAGTAGTACATATCCTAATAAGTTATAGTCTCAGTGGTTAAGCGGCTCAGACCTTTGACTATTAATCCAGAGGTCGCGACTTCAAACCCCGGCATGCGCAAATTAATCTTATTGCAATAATTTGTGTAATTTCACAATTTATTTATAATATAATAATTAATAGAGAGTGTATTTTGGCACGTTCCAGAATGATAGATATTTTTATAATTGCCTTGGTGAAAGACCACGCTTCAGACTCGAAACGGTTTTTGATATGACTTTAGACATTTGTTCCATTAGTTGGTAACCAAATCTAAATAGCCAGATAGTTTTTAACCTTTCTCTTCCCCATCTCATTTACTTTCTCACTTATTTGAGCCTCACACCATACACGAACAATCGGAGACGCCATACTTACACTGGCTCCGGATAATTGGTCCGGTATTCTCAAAAAAAAAGTTTTGTGTGATAATAATAATAATAACAAATAGATAACTTTTATAGCGCCGTTTTAGTGCGTCACACTACTTCAGTTTGTACTTATATAACTCCTACGAATATATAAAATACCTTGTCCATATGTGAGGTGTACATAAATGTTTAATTTCTTTTTTTACACTATGCATGTACCTACAATATCTTTATATCATTCATCTCTCAATGTATTTGGTGAACAACTCTTTTTATGAGATTTATCTTTTTTTTTTATTTTTTTTTTACGTAAATACCGCACAAGAGTCTCAACTGCTCCCAACCGTCTAGAGCAAGTGAGACTATGGCATCCCCAAATAGGGTATGTTGTGAGGCTGAAGGTAGTGGGGAGAAGAAGGATATTGGGAAGAGGAAGGTTGGGAAGTACCTGGCTATTCAGATCTGGTCACCAAACACGGCTAAAGACATTTCAAGCAACGTTTCGATTCTGAATGGGGGTTTTTTGCCAGGGCGATACTATGAGTATCTACCACTCTGAATAATAATAAATAAATCAACAAACACAAAAAGAGCGTTATTCAAATGCAATCTTATTATTTTAATTGAGTTATCTCAATTAAATTGCGTTGTAGTAATTAGACATATTTCAGCTGGTTGAAAGTGAACAGCTTTGTTTGAGGCTTAAAATCATAATAAGAAACGATTAAATAAAATAAACCTATTCTGAAATCAACAACATATAATCCCTTTTCCCTGAAAAAATACCCCGTTGTTATTTTTAACTTCATCCTTTAACCGTTTCTTAACCCCTGATATTGTTTACCACCGAAACTGACGTTTCTTTGACTATGGTGAGATTAGAAAGTTAATTATTTTAGGAACATCACCCCAAAAGTAAATGGTAAAGTAAAGGATTAAATTTCCTCTGCCTAAACCTTTCAGTCTCTTAATACCTGATTTTTTAGGTCTTCTTGGAAAATTTGCCAATTATTCCAATGTTTAGAATAACAAGAATCCCTTTTCGAATCGTAAAAATTGAATTTCAACCAAACCTTAATCTGTTAGTGTTAGTTTTCTGTTGGCTAGTGATTGAAACAACAGAAAAAAATTATTACCTTTTCAAAAAATCTTACGCTTTTATATTGTACCTTATGATGCGGCGATTAAAACGCTTGGACTAGGGTGACTGAAAATATTCTGAAAAATAAATTTCCTAAAAAGAAGTTGATTGGAATATATAACTACTTCAATTTTTGGTCTAAATAAACAACATGAAGAAAGTGTCCTTCTTATTTTTTTTAAATAATGCAATCTGACTCTTTTAATGTTTCGTACATATAAAAATCATTTTATTATTTCGGTTCTATTTTTTCAATTAGATATTTAAAATCCGAATACTGTGAAAAAAATATACTTTCAAAGAAAATATTTTGGTTAGCCTTCCAGTTTACGATTAAAGTTTTCCTTCATTGCAAACTTATTAATAGAAAAAGAATTTAAACTAAAAGCATGTCAATATTTGAAAAAAAAATGACCTTGTCTTTTTCCTATATTTTTTCTAGTACCATATAACATCATATTTTTTATAATAAATCATATTATAAATTTATAAATTTATCAAGTTATAAATTTGTTTTATTAAATCATATCATATAAGTTATATTATTAAGTTATATGATATAATATTATATCTATTGAAAAATCGTACACATGAAGCCATAACAACTCTCAAACGGTGAGTTCTGTCGTAGGGAAACTTAGATGTCTTTCACTGTCTAAAATTTCTGGGTCAATGCAACTATTTTACTTAAGTATTTAGATTTATCCATTTGGCCATAAAAAAATTGTCAAAAAGCAATCCCATTTGTTTGAAAATGAATAAAATATTCCGAGACTGACGACTTGATTTGTGTCGGTGGTTGTTTTTTCGGAGGCAACAGTTTTACATTAGCTTTTTTCAGTAAATATTTTTTTGTTAAGTGAGCACAAGAATCTATAGAACAAGCAAAGTAGGGCAGTAAAACACGTACAACAACCTAAGTACGATTTGGACGTGCTTTCAAAATAAAGCTTTAATTGAAAGTACAAGGATCTTGTTCATACAAATGTGAACCTTTAAATAGGTAGGTAGTTGGATTGGCTGACGAGTGGCATTACGCGGAACTTGACTGAGGCTATTGCCATGTGGACTCTAAGAAGTACGTAATCTTAGCTTAGTACTTTGCTGGAGTCAAGGATACTATTTGTGCCAAGGAAGAATAAATTAAGCACATATTCATATTTAATACAAAGCAAGATGTAGAGACGTACTGATCTTAAAAATAATTATTTCAAATTTAAAACAGCAAATAGATACAAACATTTATTTTTTATTTTTTAAGGAAAACAATAAATCTCCAAATGAATCGAAAATTACGTTTTTATTTGGAAAGCTGTTTAAATTTGTGAAACTAGTTTTTTGTAGGAAATCTCTTTAAATAAAGCACAGAATATTCTTTTTTCTTATACTTATAACATGTCAGTCTATTCTGTAAAATAATACTTGTAAAATTGATATTTTTTTGTTTCACGTTTCTAGGTGTCAAACCTTATTATCAGGACAGAATATGAATAATGTGAGGCTTTCCAAAACGTTGCTTTATAGATAATTTAAAATTTCCTGGCTACAAATAAACTAAAAATATTAGAAAAACTCCTACCACCATCATTATAAGCGGAAAATGTTGCTTGTGCAATGATGAAAGACTTTGCTAGCAGAAGAATTGAACCCACGACGCCTGGGTGGAAACCCGTCTCATTTGTCCACTCCGCGACTAAATTTCCCTTTGATAATCAATTGTGCTCCAGTTTTCTCCCTATCAAACGCGTAAATTATCTGCTATGGCGACGAACAACCCCTCCTGAGGCTTTCGACTGTCAGTGAGATATATCATTTGCGACAACATTGGTTTCCCGATGGGCCAATGTAGTCGCCATTATTTGTCACCAAACGCGACATGAAGATCCCTCGTACATATGTGGCCAGCCAATTTCATTGTACACAGTACAATTTTAGTTGTTCCCCAACCGAAGGAAAAGCCCTCGACAAAGTGGATATCATATTCGAAGCAACATCAAATTTTCCGTGAAATGAAAACATTAGTTTTCAATAACGTTTGAAAAACATTTTGTTTACTTAGACACTCAAGCTATACTGATGTCTGGACTTCAGTTTCTGAGAATCCTATATGTGTCAGGCAGCATTTCCATATTATGCAATGAAACAATATTTTTTTAGACTTTTTGATTCTTTACAAACTCATTAAAATCAAATTTTACAAGACATAAACCACAAAATAATATTGATTCATGATTCATTCAAGTATCGCCCTGGTGAAAGATCACCATTAAGAATTGAATCGTTGCTTGAAATGGCTTTAGCCGATCAGATCTAAACCAAGTATTTACTAACCTTTCTCTTTCCTATCTCTTTTCTCTCCCCACTACCGTCAGCCTCACAACATACATCGATTAAGGATGCCATAGTCTCACTGTTTCTAGACGATTGAGATTAGTTAGGACTTTTATGCGGTATTCAATATATACAAATATATTCATATAAATATATTTTTAAAATTTAAAATAATTAAATCTAAGAATAGAAAATATACGAAAAATACTACGATCCGGTAAGCGCAGGTTATCAATCAAAAATAGTGCAATGAATTCTTCGACAGTTTCTAAGTGAATGTTATATGACTGATGTTAAAAACATAGACATAAACTACAAGACAAGTCATATTCATACAAATCGAACGATAAATGTGGCACGGTCTTGACTTAAGTTTCAAAGCTCATAATGCTTATGAAAAGGATAACAATACTAAACAGAATGTGTGTGTACGGATGAGATAGCCATATGAACGTCCCGCTTTACTGTTATAATCTCTCTTCCCCGACGAACTTACTGAACGACTAGCCAAGTAGAGTACGACGTACGGAAACGGTTGTCTTCCACACACCGAATGTATATCTGCATTCGCTATCTCACATTATTTCGGTTGAAGAGCTCCCGTTTTTCAATGGCAGCTTGTCTGTCGAACGAATGTTTGTGTGATACTACATGCAGTAAATCTCACATATGTCTCTCAAACTTGGTTTAGTACATTCACGCGCGTTGTCTCAGTAACGTATCTACATTGATTAATTCATCTAAGGTTGATAAGATGCTTTCGTAGGTAAAATCAATTTTTAATTGTTTTAAAATAGCAAATGTAAGCGTAACTTTATATTTAAATTTATCGTTAGCGTTATTATATCATATATAGTGCGTCACACTACTTCAGTTTGTACTTATATAACTCCAACGAATATATAAAATACCTTGTCTATATGTGTGGTGTACATAAATGTTTAATTTCTTTTTTTACACTATGTATGTATCTAGAATATTTTTATATCATTCATCTCTTAATGTATTTGGTAAATAACTCTTTTTATGAGATCTCAATTTATTTTATTTAATTATAAACGCCCTCATGGGCTTTTACATAACATAAGATATGAAATAACAGTGACATAAATAACAATGATTAATCTTGTCAAATAAATAAACACACACAAAAACAGCATTATTTAAATGCAATATTATTATTTTAATTGAGTTATCTCAATTGAACTACGTTGTGGTAATTAGGTATATTTCAGCTGATTGAAAGTGAATAGCTTTGTCTGGGGCTTAAAATCATAGTTAGAAACGATTAAAGAAAATAAAAAAATTCTGAAATAAACAACCTATAATCCCTTTTCCATGAAAAAAATCGTTGTTATTTTTAACTTCATCCTTTAACTGACTATAGTGAGATTAGAGAGTTAATTATTCTAGAAACATCACCCCAAAGGTAGATGGTAAAAAAATCTAAATAAACAACATCAACAAATAGTTCGTCATCACTTTTTAAATAATGCAATCTGACTCTTTTAATGTTTCGTATTTATAAAAATCATTTAATTATTTCGGTTCCATTTTTTTAAATTTTATTTGAAATCCGAATACTGTGAAAAAATATACTTATATTTAAGTTTATCTTCCAAGCAGGTCCGTGTGAGAACTATTAAGCAAGTAACAAACTTTAAGACGAACACAAATAAAGCCGAACAGACGAAGACAATAAAAGCTACGTACGTATTTTATGTTCAGGACAATTTGTACGCCCTATTTATCGCGTCCTATAAACCCTTAGAATATTCTAAGCCCTGCGACCCATGCATCAAATAAAACGCTTCGAAATCCAAGACAAGGAACCCGAACGTATCGTCTTGTTAAGGAATGCTGGTATTTTATTGCGGTCCCTATAAAATAAATAACGAAGCCCAGGCTAACCAGGTCTTCCAAGTTTACCTGGTGTCGTAAACTACGGCAGTGACGTCACGAGACGGAATTAAATTTTTGTTCGTAACCCTCCCTGCAACTAAGTTATATTAAATGTATGTAACGCCGGCTTTCATTTTTATTCGGCGGGTCGGTCGGAGGAGTGCTTGGAATACTGATCGGAACATTGTTTTCGAAATAAATTGGTTTGAATAATTCACATCATGTTGGCCGCGCAATTAAAGTTGACCCAAACAATACAAGCTTAGGATTGAATGTATCGGTGCATATTTCTACACTTCTGAAAGTGATGTATTTATTAAACGTCTCTGAGAAACAGCATTTACTCTCGTTTACGCCTACTTATTGTTAGTATCGAGAAAAGGACAACAAGTATGCACTTTGATCTAATTTAAAATATATGTTTTTTACAGTTAGAAAAGTTTTGAGTTATCTTTTCACCATACTATATATATTTTTTTAATCTTGCTGGATTTTTTTTCTGAAGTCAAATATTGAGTTTGAAACATGCTATATTTAAGCAATACATTTGTGTGAGTATTGTATTTGCGTCAACTTTTTTTACGATACCTATTGACTTTTTTAAAAAGAAAGACAAACATTCTCGGGTTACGAATAATCTGACAACATTTGAAAAACTCCTACTGCCATCAAAATAAGCAGAAGATGTTGCTTGTGTAACGATGAAGGACTTGGCTAGCAGAGGAATTGAACCCACGACACCTAGGTGGGAATCCGACGCCTTTGTCAACTCGGTTACTAACCGGTCTATATTTTTAAATATTTTACATTCTGTGAACTATTGTACCATGATAACGCTTGGATAAGTGAACATAGTTATAATTGTAAATTAAACGATCATGGTAAATACTCTCAGAATCGTCTAGGTGAAATATCACCCTTTAGAATCGAAACGTTGTTTGAAATCTCTTTGGCCGTGTTTGGTTCATAGTTTAGTCATTATATACATTTGGAAATGCAAATGAGCCGAACTGGCTGATTTTTAAATTTTGTGTAGGGTGGGCTTAGGTGAGCTTAACTTGGAGATTTCGACCAAGATTTCCTGGTAGCATTTTTCGCCATCTTGAAAAAAGGAGTACATTTTATTTTTTTGCAATAACTCGGCTCTTCTTGGTTTGTTTGCTTTTTTACGTTCTAAAATTTAGTTCATTTTGATTTTGTAACTGCCTTTGATCGTTGTTGATGTATCGAACGTGAATGTTAAAAATAAAAGATTGAAACTTGTTTTATGCTGTTTTCTCTTTTCTCATAGAGCATATTGAAAAAAAATATTTATTATCAAACTTGTAGAACAATTCATTATAAGATAGAATTTTTCGTACCATGACGGAGAGCCGAGTTATCGCAATAAACTAAATTTATCCCCTTTTTCAAGATGGCGGAGAAAGCTACCACGAAATCTTTGTCGAAAACTTCAAGTTAAGGTTGAATAAAACATTGTTCTTAATTTATGATGATTATTACCGTAAAATTATCTCTCCAACGTTTGACGCATTTATTAAATTTAAATATACTATCACAATATTTCCACAAAAGAAGCTATACGAATCATTATAAAGAAGTAACTAGGTACCTGAAAGTTAAATGGATGGTGAAACTCTCTATTACGCTCGTAACCGAGATACCTATTCGTACTTTCAGCAGAAAAATACGGACTTAAGTCGATAGAATGAATTTCCAGATAAAATTTTGCAGACCCGTGCATTAGGCGATAAACCTTCTTTGAGTTTCAAAGCGGATTAAATACATGAAGCTTATAATAATCGGCCTACCAATTGCTATTGGTTACCAGAAATCTGATATCTACTCGTATATGCAATATATTATTTGTTAATTAAGATAATGTAATCTTATGAACCTCTGAAAGGCGTAATTATATTCCTACTGTGTTTTTTACATGCTTTTCGCAATATAAACTAAATCGCAGTTGTTTATTGTTGTTTGATAATAAAACCTTTTTTTTTCATTCAATTTTTTACAAAAATATGTGAATATATATTTTTTTTTTCAAGAAAGACAAACATTCGCTGGTTACGAATAACCTGACAATATTAAAAAAAAACTTCTACCGCCATCATTATAAGTGAAAGATAGCGTTTTTGTAAAATGGTGGACTTTGCTCACGACGCTCGGGTGGGAATCCGACGCGTTAGTCCACTCAGTTACTAACCGGTCAAAATTATACGGATTCAAAAAAATATTAAATATTACAACTTCCCAAACTTAGAATATGTCCGTATCATGGTGGTCTGCATTCTAAATAATTATAATAAGAAACATACCCCTGCTCATCAATAAGATCAAAAAAAAAACTAATACAAAAATAACAAACATTTTCTTGTTGGTCCGGGGAGGACCACACTCGTGATGGACCACAGCACACACAGTATAACAGTAAAATCCTACCGGTGATGGGAATGCGGATAGGGTGGAGGGTAGCACTTCCTCCAGGTACCACAGTGATTGGATCGTCATTTCGGAGTTGTTAATTTTCAGTCAGACAATAATTTTACTGAGGAACATTTTTAATTCTCGTTTAGACATTTTCTGTTAACCATATTGTAATTTGTTTTTTAAGCAGGTTTGTGGTTTGTTTTCTGCGTTTTTTAGCCTTAGTAAATATGGAAAATATCTATATTCTGCTACCGTTGAAACGTGAAACTTGCGCGCTTTCCACCAAAAGCTCGTCACATGCAGATCTTCAAATCGTGATAAGTCGAAACTCTAATGCATAAAATCGTCACTATTTACGTCATCAGCAAAATTTCGTTGTGCACGGCAGACACTTTAATACTCGGATGTTTCTGAACCTAAATGAATCTACTAAATGTTGTTGACACTCCTGTAACACGAACGACCGTCTGAAAGCATATTGTAATATGAAGATAATTATGGTTAAGGTATGATATTATTGTATTTTATCTTAAAAGTTTTTCTTTTAGTAAAATTACGTCAAATTTGGCAAACGTCACGATGCTCACGTGTCACAAAATGTATTAGATTATGGAATAAAAACTCTCTGTTTAATATATAATATATATAAAATACGTGACCAAAAACTTATTGATTAAATCGGATAAGAATATTTTTTAAATGGCCTAAACGTTTTCACTTATCGAGTATAATAATTTGTCTCTGTGGAACATGCGACTAAGCATTGTAAAAGTGTTTGACGTTGTCGAAGATAAGTAAGATTATATTCATTTCAGAGGATTCTTTCTAAGATTAAAAAATCTTCTTAAAAAAAACAAGAGTTATAAATAAGGTTAATCTCAGTAATTTAAGTTCTCTCCAAATTATTCTTTAACCCGTAAAGCGAAGTTGAAATAATGGCGAGTAATTCTTGAATAATGACATGAAGCTCTCTTGGGCTGAAGGATTAACGTTTCAAGAAATCTCCCACGAAGATGATGAGTTTCGAAAAGTTCAATGACCACGGTTCCTTGTTTGTTGCAGACTTCACTTGATATCAGATCTACCGAATAAAACCGCTCAGAGCTGATGTTGCAGAACCGCATAAATACGCGAAAATAACTTTCCAGTTAACTCTCCACTAAGACGTCACCAACTTATTCCATCTATGAAAGTGTTTCATGAGATAGAAACTATTACTTCATGAATAGTAAAATCAATCCCTTTAAACCAATCAATGTAAACAAATTTAAAAAAAAAAACCTTCACGATTTCTTCGTTCACATGAGTTTGAAATTAATCATAAAAGCAAATATATATTTTTTTAATGTATATTATTTTATACTAAATTTACAAAAAAACATTATCAGGTTATGCAGAACGCGATAGTATTCGTATAACTCTTACAACCGTAAAAATAAGCGAAAAGTGATGCCTGTGAAATGACCCAGAACTTAGCAAAGCAGAAGGTTGAATTCGCGACGCCTGGGTGAGATCTTGACGTTTTGAACCACTCGATCAAAATTTAACTGAATTATATTCAATGATATGTATTTACCCAAAAAGCTTTCGAAATAAAAATTGAAGACAGTGAAGAAGAGATAATAAAAGTGTCAACTCACTTTGAAAATACTTATTTTTTTCCAAGATCTGACTGAAAAAGGAGTTTTTTACGACGGCTAGGTAAAGAAGTCACTTTGCATGTCAATCTAACCAAATAGCATAGCATCTACCGGAAAAACATTTTCAAAAATGAGTATCCCCACTTTATAATTTAAGCTGTTGAATGTATTTGCTACACACCAAAAGTCTACTTCGTGTGTAAAAAATACTATTGTAGCTTTGGAAACACCCTGTATAAAGCAAGTGTATCGCGATTTGGCTGAATATTGAAAAGAGACCGGAACCGGTTCCTCGTCAATCGATTACTTACCCACCCTTGGTTGTTTGTAAAACGTTGGCTTTCATGCACCGGCTCCATGTACGTTTATCAGTACGTTTGCGTGATACGACCAACTACGCCCAAATCGTATCAGCCGACGATAAATCATAATTTACTTATCTACTCGTAACGCTTTTGGAAATTGATTACTTTAAACGGCCTCACACTATACAGCTATGCGGATGTGCTTGGAGTGCTAGCGATTAGATACCAGCACTTTTAGAAAGTGCTTTGACATTAAATCTGTTTTATTTTATTAACCGATTCTGATGTACGGCAGTGAGGCATGTAATAATAATAATAATATTTGGATAATTTGTATAGCGCCGTTTTTGTGAAAAATCACCTCAAGGGCGCTGTACAAATCTTAATTTCTACTTAATATTAATTCTTAGTTTATATAAATATACAGCATCATACTTACCTGGCAGGTCACTTCTGGCAGGACACAATCACCATATCATAATAACTTAAAATTTAGAATAACTTAAATTTTATTTATTTTTATTTTGTTTCTTTTTTTATATATTTCTTTATTATTATTTTTCATTTTTAGGGCATGAGGGCAAATTTAAAATAAAGTATATCGGAGGTATTTTTAATTTTTCGTAGTGAAGAACAGATAATGGTGATAATCTTCTAATGAATTTAAGGAATGAGAGTCTGAAAAGTTTTCTTGGTTCTATTGGGCTTGTTACATCTTGATTGTGGATATGATTTTCTGAAAAAATGAGTTTTGAGTTTGGCTCTGAACTCTGTTGAGTCTTTTATTACTCTCAGATCATGTGGTAGTCCATTCCAGGCTTTAGGACCTGACACTCCGAAGGCGCGCTCTCCGAACTTAGTGTCTGGTATGCGCTTTGGTTCCTGTCATGTAACTGTCAGAGGAAGGATGTAAGTAGACTGAATGCTGTAAAAATGAGATTCCTGAGACGTTTGTGCGTAAAACTATGTATGGCTGTGTTGAAAATTCGGGAAGAATGCAAGGCTGATGTAAAAGAATCGAGAAAGGGACGCTTAGATGGTTTGGAAATGTAGAGCGAAAGAACGAACAAAGGAGTATGAAAATAATACCTGACGCAAAAGTTAATGGAAAAAAAAGAAAGAGACTCCCGAGGAAGACATGGGATAATTGAGTGAATCAAATACCTAAGTCGGGATACTTAAGAGTGAGAATAACAGAAGAGTATGTATGAGACGATGTATAAATGTGAATAAAGTAAGGGGTGTGTGCTAAGACAGAGTCGTATGGCGGTCCGTCCTTTCTACCTAGCCCTGTAAAGAGCAGCGTGATAGTTAGTTAGTTGATAAGTCAAAGCACATTTTTTTTTTTTAAGCTCGACAGCTCAAAATAGTTCCACTGCTCAAAGCCAGTGGTACTTTGGTACCACAAATAACTTTCTGTTCCACACTCAAATTGTCCTTTGCCAAATTTTGATCTCGTAATCTCCGTAACATATAAGTACCTACCTCTCTATAGTAATGAAGAGCTTGCTTCTGGTAAAATGTATTTCATTAATTAAGTCCTTGTGGGCGAAACTACAAAAAAAACAGAAAATATGATTACCTAATTTTTTTTTCAAGTATTTTTTTAATACTTTGCAAGAGTCCCAACTGCCTACATTGGAACATGTAATGAGGTTGAATAATTAAAGAGGCGAAGAAGAGTAAAGCGTAAAATCACCCGGCTATTCAGAGCTGGTCACTAAACAGGGCTAAAGCCATTTTAAACAACATTACGTTACTTAGTTTTCGACTATTACGCTTACTCTTTTTTCCGACATTTGCAATTTTAGGTCTTAATTTTTTTTTTTCAGTAAATGTCGCACAGAGACTTGACTACTCCTAACCGTCTAGAGCCAGTGAGTCTATGACATCCCCAATTGGGGTGTGTTGTGAAACTGAAGGTAGTAGGGGGGGAGGAGATAGGGAAGAGGAAGGTTGTTAGAGCCATTTCAAGTAACGTTTCGATTCCGAATGATGGTCTTTCCTCAGGGCGATACTTAGAGTATTTACCACTCATCACTGTTCCACTGAACGTCAGGCCGCATGTTGACCTTTTTTCGGCTAGTTCAAGTGTGGACAAGGGCTTAAAATAACAAAAACAGCAAAATTGAAGGGAAAAAAAATACACGCCACCCTTGTCCAGGTATATTTACATCACTGTAGGTAGGTTACAGCGCAAAGTAACATTCAAGTAGTGTTGTGAAGAGCTGCTCTAGAGTGGGCGGTATCCAAAGCACTGAAAGATAACACTTTGATTGAACGAAAGCGAACATTGAAAATTCGGGGAAATGCTGAAAAATTTAATTTAAGCAGTTTTCAGCGTGATTTAAAGAAAATTCAGTGCTTCAATAACCATCAATGATTCTTATTTGTAGTTTTTTTAAATATATAATTCAGTTAGAATTAAATTTAAGATTATTATTTTTAAGTTCTGCCATTTTTAGTTTTTCGTTTTTAGTGACAGCTGTTTCGGCAATTAAGGTCATTAACTAACCTAACCAAAGTTTGATAATTGCCTTAAACGCAAAAACAGCTGTCACTAAAAACGAAAAACTAAAAATAGAAGAACTACATAATAATAATTCAACTGAATTATATTAAAAAATCAATGATTTTTTTGGATGGTAATTATAAGTATTACGTATTTATTCTGGAAAAAACAACACTTCACATGTAAAACCTTTCTTTTACGGTGGTGTTAACTGAGTTGAAATCGTCTCTAAATATTTAAATATCTCTGTAAACACACAAACACTGAGTTTATATTTTTTAAGTATTTTTCCTTTCAGAATGTATTTGATAAAATGATTACAATATGTAGGAATTTATTGAATTCGAAAGAACAAATATTTTTACAAAAAATGGGACACAAATTGGTCTAAACCTAAACGTACGAGTATGTGTGCGTGCGTTGCCAAGTCGACAAATGTGTATAGCTTTGTCCAGGCAGCTACGTCAAATGAACTAGACAAGTGCAAATAACTAGCAAACAACAGTCAAACATTGATGGAAAGGCCCAAATATATTATTATACTCACAAATTATTATTACATCCACTTCATTTTGCCCTTTTGACTGCAAAATGATTTATTTGTCAAATGATAATCGCATCAAGCGCTTGCCTACCTAGCGCTAGCGGTGTGTGGACTATGTATATTGACACTGCCGGCATTAGCAAATGTTTCATGTCTTTTGTGAGTGGCCATATTTTTTTCTTGTTTTCAGCACATACATGTATATAAATCATTGTTTATAAGTGCCAACCAGAGAGGATAAGTAGAGCTAATTATATGTGAAATCGTATATCTACTTTTATTATAACAATAAAAAAGTAACAAATGTGAACTATTCGTATTTATACGATTTAAAATCAGAAATGTTAACTGAACGTACACCATTGAGACACGCGGAATTTTCTAGTACCGTAAGGGAAAGGTTAAAATCCATTATTTTGTGGATCTGTTCTTTGTGAGAATGTTCTCGTAAAACCAAAATTTAATAAACGATCAAAATGTTTACCACTATACAATAATTTTAAATGTATTGACTACTTATAAATTCAGAGGGGTACTTACCAGGAATTAATTGATTTGAAGTAGTAAATGTACTTAAAGTATGGCTAGTAAATAGTAAATTTGATAAAACATATGAGGTTGATGTTTAAAATTGAACCGATTATGGTTTTAAAATCGACCATCTAAAACAACACACCCTCACAAAAAAACCAGTTAAAAATCACGACATGTAACTTAATTTGTCAATAAAAATTATTAGTTGCTCTAATCCAACCATTTCAATAAAAAATAATATCTGCTAAAATACATTATGGGCGAGTAATTTATTCGGGTGGGTGGGGATATAAGATTTTATTTATTTATTTGTGCATGTCAACTAACATCTGTTTTTAAATTTGAAAAGTTCACAATTGTGCGTACGTAGGTACCTACTCACAACTATTTTTTTAATTTTTTTTTTTTAAAGAAAAGACAAACATTCTCGGGTTACGAATAACTTGACAGTATTTGAAAAACTCCTACTACCATCATAAGAAGCAGAAGATGTTTCTTGTGCAATGATGGAGGACTTATTCAGCAGAGGGATTGAACGCACGACGCCCGGGTATTAAAATAGCCAAATATTATTATATTGTGTAATTAATGTTACCCTTCATTTTTGTTATTTTCCATTTCTTTATTTGATTTAACTACTTACATTCAACTTATTTACACTCAATACGCACCTAAGCAGGCTCTAAGTTATGGACTGCCCAGGGTACCGAGAAATAACTCAAAACATTTTATTCTAAACCGTTATGGTGCAGGACACCAAACAAACGAAAGAATCGTATTTTTAAAACGGCCCCCATCAAAGCGGCAGGACGGTAGAAAGAAACGAAGGAAAACTTTTTTTTTCCAAATAAGGACTGACATAAGTACAATTTTCGTAAGCACATATCAACTGTTTGCTTAGTACTTAATGCCGGCATATTATTTTTCCTCTACCTGTATATTTTTTAACTACGAGCTTTCACTTTAATTATCAAAGGCTAGAAAGTGCTAACACCTGTAATCATTAACATTAATTATTTTTATTTCTACTTTGATCTCGGCTCGGCAAGTCAGACTGCTCAGTGTCAGTCTTTATGCAATCAATTTTCATTAGGTAAATGCTTCCCACACCCATTTACTACCTACTCCTGTAGGTGTTTAATTCAATTTAAGCAACAATCTTGTGAGATCATCAGCCCGCCTTGTTTAGTTCCCAGTAAACGTGATTACGTATAACTCACAGAGTTATAAATACTGACAGAAAACCCATTCCAAATTAAAATTTTCAAATACAACCCAATAACGAATTCTGGTCCAAATAAAAAAAAAACTTATCTTTTCAGACTCTCAATCCTAAAATTTAATATACCATTATTGAGTTGCTTTAAATATCCATTATATATAGTAACAAACAAAAAATATTTTCACTTAGCTGACCAGATGGAATTTAAAGTGGGAGTAGTCCATCATCACCATATATCAGCGGAAATTTTTCATCAAAATTCGGAAAAAGAATCACCTCGGAGATATATATACCTTTTAATAAAACCCTTATTCTGTTCTGCAAATTCAGAAAGACCACTATGAAATTTTCTCGCATGCTCTTTAATTAAACAATAAACATAAATAATTGATACATTTAAGCATCAACAATAATTTTTCCCAGTACCATATCTTCTGAGTGTAAAACTGTTTATTTCGCCAAATTAGAAACAGCATTTAAAATAAAATAATATGGTTTTTCTGAAGTGATCAGCCAGGTAAATATGCTTTTGTATATTATCTCTGTACACAATTTAAATAAATAGTAATATACTACAGACTATATGTAATTAGTAATAAGATGTCTAAGAATTGTGATTAATACAACGTCCTTTAAGTGAGTTTTCATAAAAACGACCTCATTTTAATTTTATTATTATCTTAAACGGTTTTAAATGAAACGATTTTTCAAAAGTAATATTTACATTTAAACACAATTTTTTAGCACTTATAATTTAAATTAAATAAATAGATGACAATAAATGACAAAAAAACAGTAATATGGATATAGCAGTTAACCAAACTCATTAAGATAATTAATTTCCAAAAATGTATTTTCAAAATTTAACACTGAACTTTTTTCAATCCTTGTAATCCAGCGTGAATTTAATTAAATTTGCCTACGAACCCAGTTTCAGCAGAAAAAAATCCATTCAACTATAAAATATAATTATTGTTTACAGGAATTTAAGATAATCCATACAAATTTTATTTAATTTTCTAATCGTGGTATTTTGAGAGGTTGAAAGGAATATAAAAGAGAAGGAAATAAGGAAGGGAAAGGTTGGAAAGTACCTGATAATTCAAATCTGATCACTGAATTCAGCTGTTGCTATTTCAAGCAACGTTTCGATTCTGAACAGTATTCCGTCACCAAGGTGGTACTAAGAGTATCTACTATTCTGGAACGAGCCGTAAATATACTTTAAGTTATTAAGTAGCTAGAGATTTGAAAGAGTGATTTTTAAATTTGGCAATTTTAGTCAACATCAGTTTCAAATTTAAAAAGTTCACACTCGTACAGTCGTACGCACTCACGAAGAAAACTCTTTATGATTAAAACAGTTAAAACATCTATTTACGCACGCCGAGATTTGAACCCGCCAACTCTAGATTTAAACTAAACCACTTTAAGTCAAATAGACTTATTTAGGTATATTAGAAAAAAATAATAATTAAAAAAGTTAAACTACACATTTGTAAGAGCAATTTTCACTGACTGAATTTATAAAACAAAAACAAATTTGCCAGCATTCCTTTCTCTCTTTGCAGCATGTATCTTGCTTCAGAATAATATTAAAACAACCACCCCAAGGATGATCATTTTGACTTTCACAAACTAGTTATTTCATTCAATGTTAAATTTATCTTGCGATAATAGGTTGGAAGATTGTCTATAATATCCTTGGCTGTTATTAGACTTACTCCGAAAAACCCCGGAAACCTTATCGAAATGGTTTACAGTGTTTTCTCAATTCGCTTACGAATTGATTTCATTTAAATAGAACCTCTCAAAAGGGTTAAAAATAATTAATGATGTAATTTTACATTTTTGTGTTTTTTTTTCAATTGTATATTTTATTTAATTATGACGATGATTACTCCTAAGAGGGGCCACACATTCATTTAATTTATCACCTTAAACTGTCCAATTTTAGATCGTATTCGTACATTCATTATTTTTTACTCTAAATGAAATATCACATTGGCCAAAAGACTCTTCAAGAGCGTTAGTCTGAGACCATTTGTTTCTGATACGCGACAATATAGTGTTTTTGGATTCCTGCCTTCTCCCAGTTTTGTTAGGTCAATAAGCAAACTGTCCATAGAAGCGTTGGTCCCAGTTCTCTCTAACGGTAGAAAATGTAGTATACACTCGTAATATGACGCTGGTGAAAGACTATCCTTAAATATTTAACTATTGTGCGGTATTTTTGCGAGACGATTAAACGATCTCGTCCAGCTCTACTTATATTGCAAGTGAATATTTATTCCAATACAAAATCATTAAGCCAGTTAGTAGCTAGTGAATTAACGCGTTGGATTCCTACTCAGGCGTCGTAGGTTTAATCCTATGGAAGAGAAGTCACCCATCATTGCACAAGCAACATTTTCTACTTATTATGATGGAAGTAGGAGTTTTTCAAATATTGTCAAGTTAAACATTACCCGGGAATGTGTGTCTTTCTTAAAAAAAATGAAAAAAAGAAAAACAATTATTTACGCTGGTATTTATTAAGATTTTCATCATTAGAATATCCTCTTTTTGTAGTCCGGTTAAGCTTTCTGCACCAAAAGGAACCCCTCAAGTTTTTCTTTATTGCATTATTTCAATGACCTCGGTTCATTGCCTAGACTTTTTTTGCAAATCGCCAGAATTTGTTTCTAAAAAGTAGATGTTGAATATTTCTTAAATATTGGATTTTTGACCCTTAAACCTATAGATTTTTTTGGATAATAAAGCTGTATAAGTTGTGTCTTTCTATTAATGCAAACCGTGAAGGTTTTTTTTTTAAACGAGAATGACCACTCACAGTATCCAAATTTTGGGCTTAAAAAAGTCTAAAATTAAGGAACTTTTTTGAGCTAATTATGAATTATCGTTATGGAGATTCGTCTTTTTAAATATCCATTTTTAATTATGAACAATCCCCTTCATTACGCAGAAAGAGCTTTCGAGCTATTTCCAGCTAATTTTCATCTTGCCGGCTTTGTGCTTGCGGCGGCGAGGTTTCTTTGCGTACGGCTAAAGGGCTTAGCTTAAATTTTAATTAAGAAGCCTTTTCACAGCCCTCCTCATATGAGTTAATAGCTAACTGTCGCTGGCGGGATTATGGCGGCTCGGAGTAAAGTTCGCCGCTTTGGGGGTAATGAATAGCCACGGTGGGATATTGCAACCGACCGGCTTTAGGCGCCACCCGCTCGCGCTGTGCCCGACGCGCGACGTGACGGCCGCAGCACGTGGGTTGATGATGCGTACATATTGAGAAAAAAACAACTGATGAGTTTTAGTGAGATGTACAAATCAGGGTTCAGATTTATAAGGATTTACTATGTACATAGATTATTTTAAGCTAATGAAAACATAGAAGTTCGTGAGTAACTAACAGTGGTACGATTTTTACAACTTTTCGTAATTTAAAGGATTTTTTTTACTGATTAGTAAAACATTTTATAGTGTTCAATTTGTTTCAAAATAACATTCGCTCAATAGTTGCGTCACTATTGTAAGTCGTTAGGTACATTTAAAATATGAAATTTAAATATCAAACAAATATTAGAAACAATATCTAGATATTTATTTATAACGGATCACGTAATAAATAAATTAATAATTAGTTTTTTTTTATTTTTGAATTTTGTTATAAAATTATGTACGCGATAATGCAAATCTATGTTTGCATGTTTAACACACTCTCTAAAGACATAAATAATAAAATATATATTTTTTTAAATTTTAAGTGTAGATTTTAAGATGAGCTAAATCTAATAAAAATCACACAATTGGCATGTGACGGAGGTATAGCCTTACTACCTACTTACTCTCTAAGCACGAGAATTTTCTCAATTAGGGAGTTAATTATCACTGACTAGAAACCAGACATTGTATATTATTGGAATTTATATTATACCTACTGTTAGTATTAAGTAAAAAATTTTCATTTTGTACAATTAAGTACATAAAAAAAAACAAATAACATACCATCCTCTTACATAACCCTATCCTCACGGAAATTTAAAAGATGAAATAATACCTTACTTCTTACCCGCGTAATTATTATTTTTTTTTTGTTTAACAATTTGCAATAACTCAAGCATTTAAGAATCAATTTAAAATAAATAAAAGTCTTTCAGGAAAATCAAACTACGTAAGATTAAATGAAACAATTTTTTTAAAGAACTGAGATGAAATTAATATATCATTTGTTTTCTTTATTTTCGGAAATAAAAATAAATATCACCGCCAAGCAAAAAAAAAAACAACTTCAAAAAAGAGTTTCGAAAACTGTATATAAATGAGATGTAGCAAATCGCGTTAAAATGATATTTAATTGTTACTAATTCACAATAATAACATCTAGCGGTACTAGTCTCATATTTTTATAATCTTAGCTTTGTTTTTTATCTTCTTAAATAAAGTCTAGTATTATTCTGACTCCAAACAAATAAGTAGAGTGTATAATGATATTTTGTTATTCGTCACAATATATAAATTACCAGATAGATTCATGAATAACCCATGTACATAATCAAATGAGGTTAAAGCTTGTTTGATGGCTTAATATAATTTTGTTTTAGAAATGAAAATAATAGTTATGGTGGAAAACACCAAAAACTATATATTTTTTTAATAAGCACGGTAGCGAGAATTTTTTGCAATACATTTTTGCCGTAATAGTAGAGTAGAGTCTACTACCAACCGTCTGAAGCCAGAGGAAATGTGGCATTCCCAATTCGGGTAAGTTGTGAGCCTGAAAGTAGTAAAGGGAGGGAAGGAGATGGGGAAGAGGAAAGTCGTTAAGTACCTGGCTATTCAGATCTAGTCACCAAACACGGCTAAAACTATTTCAAGCAACGTTTTGATTGTCAATGGATGTCTTTTATCAGGGTGATACGTAAAGTATCTACCACTCTGGAACGTGCTGTAAAAACAATATACATATTTTTTATATGAAATAATATATATTTTTTTGTGTCAACCGGGAATTAAACCCGTGACCTCTGGATTCGTAGTCAAGCGTCTTAACCACTCGACCACGGAGACCTTAAAGTAAGAGAGCAGAGCTATCACGGGGGAAATGGGTATAGCCATCGGCGGTGAAGAGTTCAGAGCAAAGAGCAGAATTGAGGGTGGCGGCAGTTAAAACAAATTAAATGTTCGTGTTATTTTACGGAACAGAATATACGTTGTACGATTCTCGACTCTTTCGGCATTAAAATAACACTCTTGAAAACTGATGAATATGAATACAACATGATTCCTACGCCCGGGGGAGTACATTTGGGGTATCCTTTTACAGTAGACGCACTGTTATGCGGGCTGGGTGTGGTTTGAGTTCGATTTTTTATAATTTATGGAAGATGAGAATGCGAAGGTGCGGTTTGATGCCATAATACAAATCATTGTTGTATTAATTTTATTCAACTTGACTGCATATGGTTTCATTTTTATTTTATCTGTTTTAGCACAGAGGTTTGATTTCTTCCACAATATTAAATAGTTGTCTAATTTTTCAAGCCTTCCTAGCAAATATTATCCACAAGTTATTACTATTCGACCTTGCCCAAGATTCGTCTTATCTTAAGCATTGACAAATATGAACCAACTATCGCAGTATCTTGATACAATGTATTTATTGTGTATTCATTTTCAAGCACATACAAAAAATGTTTATATTTGTTCCTAAATCAAATTACTTCTAAAATTTTCCTCTTTAAAACCTAACTTTACCTATCCAAACATATTTCTTCACTTCTTTCTTGAATTTATTAACATTTTTCTTTCTTTCACATTGATTGGTAATTTTAGAAATATTGTCACCGCTCTATGTGGCAATGCATTCTGAGATTTTGGTTTCTTTCTAAATGGAATTTGTATTTAACAGTTTCTACTTGCAGAGCGATTATGTGTGTATATCTAAAAACTTCATTTCCCATGGTTGAATGACACGCATGCTGAAAAAAAAGAAAGATATTTTGCTTTTTGATTAGATTTGCCTTGAATTTGAACATTATAAACAACTTTTTTCTTATTCACGTTTCTGCTAGAATAAATTGTTTGAATTATATAAATGTATCAATTTTTCACTTGTCATGTAACCGTAGTTAAATGCAGCCAAAGCTCCCAGTATAAACGAAAAGCTTAAATACAGGGTAGCAGTTCTGCGAATATTTTGGATATATTTATTCAATTTCTTGGAGAATATAACAGGGAGTTTCGTGTAAGGCGATCATACCGTATTCAGTATTTCGTATTCCCACACCATCACACAATTCTCCCTCTGTTAGCATATTACATATTTGGAATAATGGCTCTCCGGAGAAATTATTTATTTAATATAACAGCCGAGGTCCGACACAATACAGACGTGTAGACGAAATGAAGTCTGCATTAATTAAACGCAGGATAGTTTGAGTTACCTGTTACCGATGTTATTAAATATGCAAGGTAGGTTAAAGCGATCAATTTTCTGCATTTGTTATGATATTAATAATATTTGCTATAGTTTGACTGTACTGCAATGTCTAACATATTCTAATAGGTACAGTTTTCTTCTTTCACTAACCTCGTTTAGGGATGTATATGTTTGTGCTAGAAGACACGTGATTGCGACGAACTGATTAAGAATGGAAATCGTTTATCCTTTTATTTGATTGAAAGATCGCACACCTGTACATAAAATAAATACAACATAGATAAAAACCGTTTTCATGCCTCATTACACGTGTCTCTTGTGCACCGGTAAGGGGATAAATATTTTCAGATTAACGTTGCGAATTCTTTGAAACATATATTTCCAAAATGCAGTACAAACACTCCATACCATTATGAAATTTATGTTCCCGAGCTTACGATCTGTCAACTGAGAGTAGGTAAATCAATCATACAAATTTCACGTTTTTGATAGATTCAAAAGTTTTAAGGGCTCCGGGTCAGAGGTGGCTGTCAAACATAGCAATAGGGCGCACGATTGGTGTTACATGATTGACACAGTATGTGCTTACTTGATCCCCCTATTGAGGTGGACCTCTCTAGTGTTTTCCGAACATCTACATGTTATTCCAGCGCTAAATTTGTGGAAAGCCAAATGTAGAAATTGTACGGATATCCATTTCCCGACTGACAATAAAATAACAACGGCTCTGACATGAACATGGAACTTGCAGTCAGTTTTAAATGTTGGGTTAATTTAATTATTATTTAGGTTTCAATGTGCAGTCTGTGCTATGCTACCGTAAAAATACAATCACTACGATGACAGTGCAATACAGAGAATTCAAGGAAGTATATAAATTAGAAATCTCTCAGTTCCAGGGAAATTTTGTGGTTGGGGAACATATACTAAAACCTATTACAAACAAAATATAATGCTAAAAACAATACTTTTAAAATATGATTGTTGGGAGCTTTATTCCGACTTTTGTAAAAAAGGGTTTTCTAGAAAAAGCTTCAGGATGAAGCAATCAAAACTTATAGAGTGAAGTTTGAACCTATGTTGAAGATTTTTAAATCAAGAAGAATTTTTGGTATTTTCTTAAGAATATTTTGCACTTATTTTTGATTCACTCACAAAAGGTTTATAAATTAACAATGAAACTGTCAAGGCACTTTTTGAGAAACATTCTTTTTATATAATTAAAAAAAAAAAAAACCATTTTTGTTCACATTTTGTAATCACCTGATTTTAACACCAAATACATAATCAATCACTTCTAATTTTGAATCCGTTAATTCGTGGTGGAACTCCATTAAAATTATTTATTAATACCAACTATTTAACTTTATTCCACTATTTTTTTTATTGAAACTTGACCGGTTTCACCTTATCACGGACATCTTTAGAATGGTATATATTATATACATGTAAATATATATATATATATATATATATATATATATATATATATATATATATATATATATATATATATATATATATATATATATATGTTTAAATAATATTAATATATATATATATACTAGCAGATAAAAACCCGCTGCCGCGGGTTTTTGCCACTAAACCCTGCAGGCGGCTTTGGGTTGGGCTGCGCCCAATTCAAGTGTTGGCGACCATTTATAAGATTTAGCCCTATTGTAAGACAATAACAACTACAACAGTAACTACTGCCAATGCACGGTATAGCATGCTTACTTCAAATATTTAAGCATATAAAAAAAATATTCTTGTAATTAATATTCTAAATGCATTATTTTGAACACCGCAGACAATGAGAGGAACACCCTTCACTCCAACATAAATCTTGTTCATCCATGACAACGCAAAGAATAAATTGTATTTTATTAGTAATTAATGAAAGTGAAAATGCTTTCTCTCTCTTCCATAGAATTTAATAATTCAACAGGAAAATGAAGTTGCTCATTATCATCTAAATCTTCTTGTTCATTAATGATGATATCAACGGAATGAAAAGTGTTCATTGGTCCTTCTAATCGTTAAAGTACATCATAATTAATTGCAGAACATACAATATAGTTTGGTGAGTCATTCATAAAGCATCAGCATCTGTATGCCTGTCGCCGTATATACATTGAATCATATTGACATTGGAAAAAAGCTCAGATGATTCTGATGTTCCTTCTACAGGAGGAACTTTACCATCTCCTAAGGCCAAAAGCAATTAATTGTCATCGTGGGGCACGTCGACACACCGGAAGTATGTGTCGAAAGTCCCCGCCAAAAGACTAAATCATTTCCAATTATATCGCGTACAGTACGGTTACGTCTAAAGCAACCCCTGGAGCCATCGGTGCTTCAACCCATATGATAATATCTGCTTCTGTTATAATTTTGGGATTCTTCGATGTCACCTTACATGTTGTATTATCCTGTAAATTGAGGGGTAAATTAAAAACGGTATGACACGTTACGCCACCCGGTAGCAAAAGAGCTGCAATACCTGTCCAAGCGACTGATTAAACTTTTTTACCTTTACCTGAGACGTCCCATACACGTATTAAAATAAACATTTACGACTGATGACATCTCTGGGAACAGCAGTGATCTATTTAAACCGCTGGACGTGTAACTTTAACACGCATAAATACTGGTTTAGTCGCGACACTCATCAAAAGGAACATAGTGAGTATATCGGGTATATCGTATAAGATCGTAAACGGAAGAAAATTTCAAACTTTTGTATGTGTGAACAATATTTTATCGGGCAGTCGCGACAGTGGTCTATTTGATCTTGACGGTGTGTAGATATAAAGGAGGCTAGTTACTGTTTTAGTAGCGACACTCAACAAAGGGAACATAGTGAGTATACCGTAAGCGAACGTAATCGGAAGAAAATTTAGAACTTGTGTATGTATCAGCAATATTTTATTGGACGTGGCAGAAGATTTTTTAAGGTATTAATACTATCAGATGTATATAAATTTATTTAAACTATTAATATCCGGATTGGATGCTTATTTAGTCTATTTCATAGTAAACATCTGTGACAAAGGGTTTCGTTTTATTTTTTTTTCTTCTGGAAAATGGGTTACATTGTGATAGTGAGTTAGATACGTCTATGGGTTTAAAAAAATGTACATAATATTTATTGTTTTCAGTCTTATTTTTAACGGTTAGCTATTTTTGAATTTAATTTTTTGATTTTCCCGTCTTTGTTTGCTTAATGTATTTGTTATTACATTTACAAAATAAAGCAAACAAGTACATTTCTACTTTCATAAATTTGAAAGTTATGAAACTGTATTGCTTTTGTAGGTACCTAGTGTTTTTGTATAAACATTTTAACTATATTTTCTGTACAAAACACGAAATTAGATTTCTGATAGCACTGGTGTAATATCCATCTTAATTATTTAATACAGGTTAGATAGTTTGTTAACAAATCTATAAGTTGGGATGCATGAAATTCATAGAATACTCCTTTGGGAGCGATTTGAAGTTATAAAGGAACCCCTCAATGTGTAAATGTATACATTTCGTCGGTTAAACTACATATTATAATAATACACACTAAATATAACAACTTTGTGCCACGCTCTACATATTTATTGTAAATATCGCTAACGGAATTTAATAAAGTCGCATAAAATGTATAAATTCATATATTTATATATACTCGTATATATATAAGAATCACTTCCTAATTAGCGTGTACTTCAAAGAAATAATACATTTCAGATAAACCAATCAAGACTAATTGTGAGCTTTAATTTCATTTCTCGAGTAACGAGCTATTCGCCTCGCTCCTATAGGATATTTATTTCATTCACTCACTGCACAATAAACGACGCGAGACAACTTACCCTCTGTTGTTACAGAGTGCAAAACAAGGAGCACTCTTTCTATGACGTTTGGCTGTTCTGAAATAATATTATCATGCCATTTACTTAATTTCAATATAGTACTATACTATCAGCGAGATCTTTTACTATGCCCAAGATTTTTTATCTTATAAAATGATTTTTTTCTTGTTTGGTAATTTTTGGTAAACTGTTCCTAAGTGGTAGTCGTTTTAAGGCTTTACTGGGTCAATAACCTTGAACTTAATCACTAAAAATGTACTCATCACTAGTGGCGGCTCGTGACTTTTTACTGTGTTAGAGTGCTAAGATTGAAAAAAAAGTTTGATTGATGTTGTAGCCGAAAACGGTTTTTTTATACAAAAAAAAAAAATTGCTTGTAGATTTTCAAGATTCAAGATTGATAGTCATCGGCCCACCAAACCTGAAAAATCTTCATACAATTTTTATTTAATAATACATATAATTTGTATCTAACAGTGAGTGAAATATGTGCATATCCCCTAACCAAATAATTTTCAAAGTGCCATAGTGTAAGTGCTGTTTTTAGTAGATTTGACCATTTTAGAATTTCGAGATGCAAGTCTGTCTCGAATATAAAAGCCTTAAGAATCGGAACCAGCTCAGTTGGTATGTTTGGAATGTAAAAGACGTGTACCAAAGCTCAAAGTTAAACAGGTAGTTTATATCTCCCTCAATAGCGCGAACGTCATTAAAACGCTTCCAATGCAGTCGAAGTCGGAGTGAATTTAAAGTTCTCAAATGGGGACTTAAGAATTATGATTTGTTTAGATGTAAACAAGTGCATCGCTAAAGCACACTGTTGAAGAATACTCACTCTACCAATCCCCTTGGGCATATCTGTGCTTTGAGAAACAACAATAGTTGCTTATCAATGACTCTCCTATAGCTAAATAATAAATCTCCCAACTCCTTGAAATTCATACTGTTTTTATAAAATGAGAAGGTGATCTCGGATTTTTTGTTGTACATGAATCTGCTATGCTTAATTTCTCAAAAAAAAAACTGTGCAGTTCATGTCCCCGTCAGATCTATTTGACCTAACGATTGTGACAAGCATGTTACTCCGTTACATGAACTACTCGTTCAATGATAAAAATATGTGTTACTGGAAATTACCACCAACTCTCTCCAACGGTATTTATCAACTTATTTTTGCTCTTTAATGCGTTACAAATCAAACGCAGATTTAGTCGTGTACAAACAATGCCATCCGCCACCTTTCTAACATCCGTGCTGAAAAACAACCCTTGGAAACGTAAGAAGAAATCCAGTGGAGAAGGAAATGGGAAGTTCGCTAATTGTTCCTAGCCAATTAAAGCCTGACGCACCCCTCCCCTTTCTGTGCGCGGAGCAGCCTCGTTGCCAAGGAGAAATTCATCTTCATTGCATCGGAGCGTGGAGGACTTATGCCTTATTTGTATTTATTATTCTATGGTAATGGCCATTGACTAGAGCAAATAGGGACAGAGTCAGGGTGATGGGGTCTTAAATTTGATTAAAAGTTATGAACCTTCTCCCTGTTAAGTCAGTTTTAATTTCGGTGGAACATGGAACATCACCCTTTATACGACTTAAAACTAATTATTGAATTGTGTTGGTTGATTTTTGGGGCGTTAATCCGTGTTGAATTTTTTTCTACTTAGGTTGTTTCGAACAGCTTTACTGTATCCATTTTCACGTCAGATGTGGAAATGAGCGTTCTATTATGTGACGTTTCTGTGGTTTTATGACAGTTCTTTATTTATAGTTTTTTCCGTTAGAGCGATATTTATTTCTTATAGTTGTACTATACAAGCTTAACCTATAACCCTGTTTTGTTCATATCAATATCACCGGAGGTTTGTTGGGGGAGTGGCCTAAAAGGCGTGATTTTTTTGCGCCAATTTTTTTTCAATTTCATGATATACGAGTATGTAGAATCAACTCTTCTTACATCAGCGCAAATACATTACATTCTTTATATTTTGTATCATTTGCGGTGCAGTGAAAAGATGAAATTTTGTATTTTTATTCATATTTAATATTTTAGGGGGCTTCAACTAAAGTATTTTTCTAATTTAAAAATTGAAAAGTACGTTCTTCTAGTTTCGTAGCATATAAGTCAGCGCAATTGAATTTATAGCTATTGTGCTATAGTATATAGATGTGGGATTTCTCCTTTATAACAGTGTATGTATGTATTGTGAGGTTGGTTGTTAAATTTTATATACGTTACTTTGAATGTACATATCTCGTGCCTAATATTTTTATTAAAAAAATATTCAAGTTCACAAAACCTTTTGAAATATTACATTTTACAGCTTACGATAAAAAAAACTTTATATACGTAATCCTTCTTCTCAGAGTTTTATAATTAATTAAATATCAAACCCTCTTGTAAGGATATATAATTTTCTAATCCGTGCTCAGGAAAACTTAAAAATTTCCCCAATTTAGTTCCGACCACCGACGGCAAAACTCACTTTAATGACGACGCTAAGTATTTTAAATCGGCTTATGCAAAATTTCCACTAAATAGAAATTTGCTGACGAAAGATTTCAATTTAACGAATCGGGTGTTTTCATTTCACTTCCTAATGATATTAATGCATTTATAGAAGGATTAAAACTGATGAAGCTGGGGCGGTGGCAAAACGTTGTAATAATAATTGGATTATTTATCGAACTATTTGTATTATTACTGGGGCTGCCTTAACATTGCATTTCATGGTCGATTTCCCGAAATAAGCATTGTTCAAATGCATTACTCAAAATAATGTTCTATTTAAAAAATAATGTTCTATTTATAATATGAATAAAAATATTTCTTCTTATGTCTGAATATGACAGTTGATTGATAATTGTTCCGAGTTGACCATAGTCAACTCGGAACTTCTGTTTTAATTATGTAGATTGTGAAGTATATAAATAAAAAAAATCTTGTTTTTTAAAAACAAAGTGTAATCATCAATACAAATATTTTTATTTCTACATTTCAATAAATACGTTGTTGAATTTTAAGTGATAAATTATGAGTTCTTACCTTTATGTGTCTTATACAAATTCCAACCCACCCAACCATTTTCAATACAATTGACAGTCAAGACAGACGAGTTTTTGGTAAAAAACGTTTTTGTTCGTTCATTTCGCTAGTTGGTTGGCTTAAAGTTTGTTATTAAAAAAAAATGAGGCGTTGATCAGAAGATTATAATAAATGTGGTGTTTTCGCGCATCGTTTAATAAATAAAATTGTTAAAGAAAATTCACAAAAAAAGAAAATCAACCATATCGGTGAGTGGATGATTTTCTTTTTCGTTTTCTAATCTTTCCATAGTTTTTTTAATAAATAAGACATTTCCACCAGATATTACATTATTTACAAATTTTATCGTTAAAGTCTATTTTTCAAAAACACCTTCAGTATTTTATTACAGCTTCGGATCCAACACGCGTAGACTGAATAATTAACAGTACATATTTAGCGTTATATAATTTAGAGTAGGTAGTGAAGATTTGTTAATTAATCTTTCTTTGAGATTTATTTTCCAAGGCTTTTATACTGTAGTGCGCCACATTTCCATAGATACGAAGAAAAAAACCTGTATAGAGTTGCTGCACTTAATTCAATTACAAATTCATTTTACTAGCAAAATGCTTGATTTTTTTCCTTTTATTTCATCACATTTGTAATAATTATACCTTTATTTTGAAGCTGCACACTGCAGCGTTGTAAAATTCAAGCTGCATAACGGCGGTGTTCGTTGTTCGGCCGCTGTGCCCCGCTGCCAGCGCGGCCGGACAAGTTGCCTCCTGGCCGGCCGGACACGGCGGACAATAAATCAGACAACAGGAAATTAAAGTCACATCTAGAGGGCGATACATGGGGCCGCCGCGCCAACTCGCCCGCTTTACGGCTACACCCTCCAGGATGGACATCTCCGGGGTTAGTTGGACACTTTACAGAGCCACTTCAAATGCGGCAGCGAACTTTAATGTTACAACTAATATTTTTGAGGAAATTTTCAACCGCTTGATTGATTTTTGTTAGAACATATTTTTGTGTCTTTTTACGTGTTGTAAATTTTTCAACTCTCTTTGAGTTTTCATTATAAAACGTTTAAATGCATTTTTTACACATAAAATCGATAGAAATTTTCAACCTAGACTTTTTTTATTGAATGAGTTTTTATGCAATTATTATATTTTAGTTTTAACTCGTGAACAATCACGGAATGTTACTAGACAAGCAAAAATATTTTTTTATGTGGTTGCTACAATTCACCCTTTTTAAATATAGAATAATGTCTGCTAAAGTACACTATACAGGTACTTTATTTGATAGGTAAGATTATGAAAAGAGTGTTATCTTTTTATTTATTTATTTTTTATTCAAATTGAGACAAACATCGCCGCGTTTGACTTTACATAATAATAACAAAGATATTGATCCCTCGGGTCGATATTTCACAATAAGCGCTGTTTAAATTAGCCAAGTATTATTATTAGGTGTCCGATGCAAGATAGGTTTTTTACTATTCTTAGTTTTGAATTGGATAAATTTACTGAAAACTTTTGTAAAATGCAAAAGATAGTAAAAAATACTAAAAATCGAGAGTTTTAAATGCTTTTTTTATTTTTTTAAGAGAAAAAATTTATAGCTTATCGTAATATTAAAAAAAAATGTCAGAACTCACAATTTAAGAAATAAACCAAGTTCATTTGAAACAGTGTTCTATAAAATAAGGTGATAAACTGAGATAATCATAATTTTAAAGTAGTCATTTACAGAAAGTAATAAATAATAAAAACATATTTTTTACAATATTTAGTTTTGGTTATTTTATTGCAAAACACTAAATCAATGATCATTTTAAAATGGCGAAAGCCAAAACAATCAGAAATAATTGCATGGATGGCAACTGTCCGTCATCAATTTCGTAAAATCATATTTACTGTTTTATTTTTATTTATTTATCGATTCCATATTTGACTTGCCTTTAAACACTTCTTTTTTTTACCTATTTATCTATAAACCCGCGTAGAAAATCGTTTAAAATCATGTTTTCCAAAAATCTATCAAAAACAGTTCAATCTTCAACCCATTTACTTGAATGTTCTTCTGATTTTTTCTCAACTACACCCCCTAATCACTGTTTACCGAATGTATAGGAATAAATACTACATAAAAATGGCAAGGTTGTCAAAAGCATTACCCAAGAGTGTGAATGGTCTGTGAATTCTCCCCTCAGGGACCGTTATTATTATGAACCATCATATAAATTGTGCGATTAGTTTTTTCCGGAAATTTTATCGTTAACATAGTTTGCCATTCGTAGATGAAATATGGATTTGCTTAAATCGAAAGTGTGAACTAAATTTATTATTACCTAGCATTCAAATGATGTATCACTGCAGTCATAAAAAGCTGGGTTAATTTAAAATATTATTTTTTTTCAGCGTATTGTTTTGTACGGATGTTTTAAATTAAGAAGAACTTAGCTGTAAATTTTGTCAGAAAACATATATAAAATACTATACATAGCCTTTTCAAAAGAAAAGGTGAATTTTGAATTTATGCGGGCTGTGTACATTCGATTATCGATTTTTTTGTTCTTCTTCGATTCTTTGATCCATTTTTTTCAAAAGTAAAAAATCGAAGAACACACAAAAACGTGATTAACCTTTTTAGTTGTCAAAAACAAACCACTAATCCAAAATGGCTGATAATGCTAACATATGAAAAACATATGTGTACCAACATAACAAAAAAAATCAATAATCGCGAAAATTCAAAATTCACCTTTTCTTTTGAACAGGCCTCGTATAGATAAATAAAGACAACATTGCGTTTTAGTAATATGTTATTTTTTAACCTCTTTCATTTAAAAATACAAATTGGGATACAGGAAATAACACAAAGGGTTTATTTTGTTGTTTGTTTTTTGTTAAGTTAATGAAAATTTTAACAATATTCTTACTTCTTAACATCTCAACCAATTAATTTCATAATAATGTTTGAAAGGTGCTCATATATATGGCGTGGGATTATTAATATTAAATAAAACGAGTTATTTCATCACTTCCATAGTGACTGACCGGTTAGTAGCTGAGTGGACAAACGCGTCGGATTCCCATTCGGGCGTCGTGGGTTCAATTCTTCTGCTAGATCAGTCCCCCGTCATTGCGCAAGCAACATCTTATTATGATGGTAGTAGGAATTTTTAAAATATTGTCTAGTTTTTCGTAACCCAGTAATGTTTGATTTTTTTTAATAAAACAACAATAAACATTGCAATTACGAAATATTGTATCACGCTCACAACAAACCCGTGCGACAATGAAGTAAAATGCAATGAAAAAAAAAACCTTAACATTAATACAACTTAAAACATAAATATTTATATATTGAGACTCGATGAACAGTAAGTCGTACCAGAGCGTACTTTTAAAAACGTCTTGACAAAGTGAGTGGTCATACTGAACTAAGTTTATTTCTTTCGAAACATTTCACCATACGCGGGTGACAGGTTGACAACGTAAAGCTAACTAAATTAATTGATTAAACTATGTTTACAATATATCTCACTCCACGAGTGGTTACCTACACAGCGGTCGTGTTTCACAAAGGCTGCATTCGCAATTTGCTACCAGCAACGTAGACTGCAAGGCGCATGGATCCCGGTAGAAACCAACGCGCCTTGAGAGGAAATAGCGCACGGGTGTTGACTAGAACATCGTAAGGACTAGCGCTAAAATAACCTTTGTAGCATTCGTCTTGATTTCAGCAATGCGAAATTTTGTTGCAAGATGCCTTAATCGTTTGAGTAAATTGCAATTATGACTGCTGCTGTATTTATTGTACACATTGTTAAAAAGATTCTACTTATTTTAAAATTAAAAGTCACATTCTTAATAATCAGGTAAATTTGTCCAGTAGTCCAATATTAGATATATTTTCTGTAAAATTTAACATTATTCTTTAATCACCTTCTCACTTGACATTTATATTATCTGTCTCTTTATCTCTGTTCTTTTGTAATAATTTAAATGTTAAACTATTGTTTTTTAATAGTTTTGTTATTTTATTTTATATTTTGTTCTCTCTCTGTATGTATATATATATAATTGCATACTTTGTATTTTTTTATTAAGTTCGATTTTGAATCCTGATGATGCTAAGGCTACGCGAGACCAGTCGGTCATAAAAAAATAAAATAATATCCGTGGTCTTTTTACAAAGTTATTATTTCATTTATTTAAATATGTCAAACCACAAAGTGATTGCTTACTACGTAAATGTTTATTTTTATGTCCAAATTCCCTGTATGTACTCTACCTAACATTTTGGTCCTGAGATCGTGAGGGGAAATATTTATATAATTTGACGAAAAAAAGCTTAAACCTAGGTCTTGCAATAGAAGAATCACAGAGGATGGAATATCAAGTCAAGATGTTGTGAAAAATGTCAACCATATACAAATATTGTGCGCTCATTTGGCGTTTGTCCCGGTTTATCACCGGTGTCGAAGGAATCAATATTGTGCTAGTATTTTGGAGCATCTTTCATTCAAATACCGGTAGATCAAGAGCAAAATTTCCACCTGACGCGTGTGCCCTAGATGCTACAATTGTAAAGACTAGCAGATAAAAACCCGCTCCCGCGCAGTTCGGTCACGACACACACATCAAAAGGAGCATAGCGAGTAAATCGTGAAGAACCGTAATCGGAAGAAAGTTTCAAACTTTTGTATGTATGAGCAATTTTTCCATCGAACGTGGCAGAAGACGGCTTACGGTATTAATACTATCAGATGTCATTTTTTTTTTCCTTTGTCTTAGAGAAATTTTTGATGTGTGTTGAACTTTTTAGAAATGCATTTCATTATTGAGCAATAATTGTGTTGTGATATCTTGTTTTGAGAAATTTAGTTAAATGATTTCTATTTTCTACCTCTGTTGCTCATAATAAAAATGCTATTGCGAAGTGCAAGTACCAAAATATCGTTTTTTCTGGATTTTTAATTTTTTTCTTGATCGAAATGTTCTTGTAATTACACAATTTTTGTTCATTAGTAGTTGTGTAAGTGTTTCAATCATCGTCAAAAATATTCTTGCAGTTATCGTTAAGTCTTATAAAGCTTTGAAATAGGTAATCATTGGACTGCCAAAAAATAATATAAATGCCACAATTAAAAAAATTCGGAATAAAATAAAACTTTCAGAACATCGATCATCAAAAAATTCAATACCGTTTTAACAATAAAGAATTAATCTCTGAATGTTTATTTTTTTATTACAGATCACCTTTCCGCTAAAGGAAACCTTCTCCAGCTGAAACGGGTGAGTAAAGTTTTTGAATTCAGTTTTACAAAATTATTCCAATTGTACTCGCGGAGAATTAAAATTTATAACGGAACATTTGAAGACGTTGCGGCGAAGTGAAAGAAAAACCCTGAGGCGTTTCTCCATTATGAAAGACTTGCTCGAGTGTAAAGTTTAGCATGAAGGATCCCGGAATGAAACGAAAATACTTTTAATTGATACAAGTAAGGGGAAAGACAAAAGAGAGATTACGAAAAAGAAATTAAAACGATTTTTAAATGAAATAATTTCGTTCTCTCCGCGAAATCAAAAAAAAAAAATCTTTTGTGAAATTAAAAGAAAACACAAAAACGGGACGCTAAAAACACTTTTTTCTTAATTAATTTATTCAATGAGTTTCTAAGCCCGGTGGCTACCTATTCGGTCGTTTTAAATATATATATATAGAAGACTTGACGAGATGAAACAGTGCGAAGCTTTATATAAAAGAGCTTTAGCAAGTCTAGACATCCCATTACATTTTAATTCGTTTTTTTTAATACGTTATAAATTGAAACGTGTTTTCTAAAATCGACTCGTACGGTGTATGAGTGCCTGTCGACTTAATCAGATATATTGCAAAAGCAAAAAGCCTTCAGATTAATCTGATTACTAACTGCGCTTGTGAATGTTCATAATTATGATACTTTAAAAAATACATTTAATACCTGTAATAAAATTGCCTATTATGAGCAATATAATTTATTTTATACTATAAATAAAAACGTGACTTATTGAAATGTCTTAATCATTATCAGGTTGATGAACACTCGTGAAATGTACAACATTTTACATAGATTCTACAAAAAAATATAATAAATAAAATCGATTTCTGACGAAATCAACCTAATTTAATGTGTAGGTATTGTCATTGTACATAATTACACATGCAATGTAATACAATGACCGCAAAATCAAAATATCTCTACAAAATAAGTTATTTCTCCTGAGTTTAATGTAAAACTGCCATCGATTGTAATTCTATAATAACAAGGTATTATGTTTTTAGCGAATGAAAAAGTAATTATGAAATAAATTACCCTGGATAATAATAAAAACGATTAATTTTTCGGTTGTTAGTGTAGTTTTAGGGGTGATGGTAATGTTTAACTATTTACAAATGTCAACTAGATAGTTGATTATTAATTCCAATTCTCGGCAATTTTTATTTTATTTTATTAAAACAAAAAAGAGTACTTGTTATTTTATGTTTGTTTTTAGATAAAAAATATATTTATCTTTAAAAAAAACTATACAATACCGAAAATCAATTGTTTTTTTGAAACACACCTACGTTTAAATTAAGATTAGTTTAATGAACGTTATCATCTCCCCTTTAATGTTCTATCTTTCTAAAAGTGAAATACTGTTAATTTCAAGAAAATATATTTTTTATTATGTATTTTTCAATCAAAATTATGAACTGACAATATTCGTCTCACTTTTATCACTATGCAGCCATTGAGTAAATCGATAACAAAATATATTAAAATACATAATTTACTGAATCTCACCTTACGCAATAAAAACAGATGATCAGGTATTTTGTTTTACGTGATTATTTTTTCTTCTGATTTAGTTTTTATATCAATGTTCTTGGGCAATGGCACTCTCGTTAGAAATTTAATAAAAACAAACATTTTGTATGTTTTTTTTTTCTTTGCCTATTATCGGCTTTTAGGGAGTATTTATGTGATCTTTGGCATATTTATCATCATTTATTAAAAAAAAATGAGGAAGCATGTCATATTACTTCGTTTTATGAGTGAGTTGATTTGATTTAACTATAATAAATTTATTTTAAGCATCATATTATATTCTATTAATCCTTATACGACAATTTCACAATACAAATAGCCATTCTTATCAATATTATTTCAAACTTACCTATAAAAAAAAAATTATTGCACTCCACATATTGAAACCAAAGAATACATTTACATTATTATAAGAAGTTTAAACAACACGATCATAATAATACACACCCTCTAAAAACTGGCAATGGAGGTCAAATTACATGAAATCAATTACTTCCTAAATATATTGTGCGAGAATAATTATTTACCCAAGAAGAATATTTACCCTTGATCTACCCGTTAGATGAAAGATTATCTATTAAAATAACATCTCGTATCAAACATTTCTGGCTTATTAAAAAATCTGTGGCATTTGAAAGTTGCCATAATTTTTACAATTAATATGGGCATTTCATATTTACATTGAAATTTAAATCATTTATTTGAGATAGCCTTTTAATAAAGCTTTATAAGTCGTATAATATGACACAGTGAAAGTCTCGAATAGATGCTGCGGAGTTAATTTGGCTGAAAAACTTTCAGGCAAAGTTTCCGGAAAGACAAACCGATCCTCTCTGGAACCTCCTAGTGGAAGCCTCCCGTATTTGTCTTGCAGGAGGTTGCTCGGTGAGTAAACCTGACCTGGGCCAGCAGTTAACTCCGCTGCTGAATATTTTATATTATCTGTGTTAGCAGCTACGAAATATTATTACTTGCTCCTAGTTCAAAGGATTTAAAATTTTGCATAAAACTGTAAAGATTGTTTTTGAACTTAACAACTACGTTGTAGAAAAGGTTCCAAAGGTGTTGAATGAAAAACAGTCACGTTGTATAAATCACTGTAATTATTATTTAAGTCTTTATCTGTGACAGAAGCTACAAAATATTTTCACTTGTTCGACATTTAAAGGGCTTTAAATGTGCATAACGTTAAATAAAAAATTAACATTTTAGAATTAAGCAATTATTTAGTAGAATGTTCTCAATAATTAAGAGACAGTCACTTATGTTGAAGTGTTTTAAGCTTTTATCACATTTTTCATCCACACAATTCAAAGATTAGTAACATTTTGTTTTGTTTGAAATATTTTTCTGGTCCCCGTTAAATGCCTATTTCAGCGTTTTGTCAAATACTCATCAGCCGTAAAGTATAAAGGTTATTCTGTTATCTTTGTCAGTCACTCCTAACTTGATAGGGATCTGAAACTTGCCTTACATCGACGTTTGATGGGGACCTCACAAATGTAAAAAAAAAAACAAAATGGCCCTGATCGATGCATCGTGACGGTGTCATGACAAATGTTTGGAACGACTCAACTTTACCTCCATCTAGTTAACTTTTACAATACTTGTATAATTTATAAAGCGCCATTTTTTGTGAAATATAACCCGAAAGGCGCTTATTGTCTATTAGTCAGAATTTATGAAAAAAATCTTGCTCATAAAATAGATTTTAGGTCCTGCTTACAACTGTAAATAAAAATCACTTTTTAACTCAGTGTCTTTGTGATGGTAAATCATTGAATGAAGAACTGTATCTTTGATTATATCACACGTCAAGCAACTTTAGCGTAACCGTGTTTTGTTTAAAGTAAACATAAACTAAACACAATGTTATCGTGATGGATTTTTGGGTCACTGTGCCGTGCAAGTCACTAGTGAAAAGCGAAAAACAGAATCAGGTCGGTGCGCAATTATCAGGACAGATGTGTAGATTGTCTGTGAAGAGTGTATTTATTTGTGTAGAAGTTATATCGTGCTTGGGTGTTAATTCTCTTCATGTGACTGGAATGTCTAAAACTGCAGGGTTTTCCGAAACATATGTAAAGTTCATTTACAGCACGTTCCTGAGTGGAAGATACTCTCAGTAATGCCTTGGTGAAAGACCACCATTCAGAATCGAAACTTTATTTGATATAGCTTTAGTCATGATTGGGAACCAGATCTTAATAGCCAAATATTTTCCCACCTCTTTCTTCACCATCACCGTCCACTGGCTCCAGAGGGTTGTGACTTTTATGCGGTTAACATGCTGAGTCTGTTTTACATGTATTACAATCAAGCTAATAGAATAAACAAAGTTGATCTTATCCGCACCTGTGCAACAGTGCAAAGCTCGGCGGATACGTTTACTGTTGAAGTCTGCTATATAAGAATGAGGTTGTTCCTTCAATACATATATATTTCGGCATCAGAAACGAGTTTCCGATACACGTATTTTCTCCCTCGATTTCGTATTGGCGTCTTCCTTCAAGAACATATTCATAAACCAAATAAAATATTCCTAATATTTAATATCCTAATTTTTTCCTTAATAATAAATTTAAAATGTGGATATCCGGAAATAATGCAAGGCTGATGTGAGCGTAATGAATAGGATCAAGAAAGGGACGCTTAGATGGTTTGGCAGGTAGAGCGAATGAACCAAGAAAGAAGTGTGAAAATAATATATGATGCAAAAGTGAATGAAAGAAGAAGCGAGGACGCCCGAGAAAGACATGGCACGATCAAGTAAATCAAATACTTGAATCGGGTCATGTGAAGAGTCAGAATAACAGAAGAGTATGTATGAGACGATGTATGAATGTGAATGAAGCAAGGAGAGTGTGTCAAGACAGAGTTATATGGCGGTCCGTCCTCTCTGCCTACCCCTGCGGGAATACGGCGTGATGGTAAGTTAGTTAATGTTCATTAAAACTTTGAATACAAACCACGCAGTTGATATTTCATGGAAACCAACTGAATTCAAATAAGTTGATTATTATTTCAGTATAATAAATTTAGATCCCCTAAATTGTACAAAAAAATGTAAAAGAATATTACAACAATTTAATTAATTTTCTCAAGAATATTTCAGGGCACTTTCATTTTTTTCAGATTAATTATAATTAATTGTAATTTTGCTAGATGTCTTAAAAAATATAAAGGCGCTCCAAAATTCATAAATATGCAATAATTGTGTAGCTGTGTCTATATACAGGCTGATTTAATTAAAGCTGATTAAGGCCGTTTTTCAAAGGATAGGGAATTATTAAGACAAAACAAATCCTCTCTTTCTTTTCTTCAAGACAATACGGCTAATTTTATCTTTGCATCTTCAAAAACCACTAAACAACCTTCCATATAGTTGAAAAGTCGTCTCGAAACACACAAAAATATTCAACGTAACAGAAAAATAAATAACAGCTTAGTTCTTTTTTTAATTAGGGATCTTATTTTAGCACGTAAACCTAATTTTCAAGGTTTAGGTTACTGACACATTTTAAATCAAGCATAAAGGCACCTGATAAAACATTTTTCTAAAAACCTTTCAATTTTTTTTCTGTTTTTAAGAGTTAATTAACTTTTTTACGCTGCGTTCTAAATGTATGGGGTGAATTTTGGGTTTCCAGTGAACATATTCTGTATTAAAGGGTTTTACTCTTAGCGATTTCACGATAATAAACCGAAACTTCTGAAAACTGCTGAACTTCTGGGGGTGGGCATAATTTTAATAATTATTATCGGCGCTTACCCACGCAGTACCAAGTCTTTGAGCGAACCGAAACGTATTAAGAGGGTAGCGCAGAAGGTAGGAGGACAGATTATATAAGTTAGCTCTGAGATACAGAGGGTAGATTGATAGGTGCAGAGAATGGGCACAGAATGTTAGAAGGTAGTTTGAAGAAGTTGACTGGGAGATACAAAAGGTGAAACGGTTGGCTTAAGTTTAGAGCGTTGAAAGTAAATACAGTATGTGAAAAGGCAAATAATGTTATTTTTCATAAGCCATCATGTGTCTAGTTTTCTACATAGGCCTCCATCAGAAGTCTGGAATTTGGCTAATTCTTAATGGCCTCAACCTATCGGAGGTCGCCAATTTGTTTTACAGCCATTTCATCTTTGGGTAATCAATTTTATTTCCTTACCAAAGTGAGTATCCGATGATACTAAAATTCTTATCGCCATTCGTTTAATTTGCGTGAAAGCGTATCTTACCTTACTTAGATAAATATAACCACAAAATGGTAAAATAGTAAGAAATTTCCATTCCTTGTATCCATCTATATGCTTACTTATTCGCACTTCAGTTTCCTTGAATCTATTTCCCGTCTCTCCGGACTGTATCACCAAGTAATTATATCGAATGGTAGAAACATAGGAATGGTGCATGCGCATAAGCAAAGCAGGGAAAAAAAGGATTAACGTTTTGTTCGTAATGGTAGGCACTTTATTTATTAGCATGAAAGCTTTCCTGAAAGGAAATTCTTGTTATAGAGCAATTTCAAGAAATAATTAAAATTAGGCAAGAATATTTTGTTGCATTGATGCTGCTTTAAATTACGTACCTTAATATACATATTACGTCTGTAAAATTTTCCAAAAAGTCTTGTTACTCAATTATCTTAATTTGTGGCTTGAGTGCATGGCTGTTTTTATTAAAAATATATAAATTGATTGTGTTAATTTGTTTTCGTGCTTAAAGTTAAAAAAAGTATCAGACTTCAAATTCAATTTGATTAAATTCCAAATTATAAACTTTTCTCAAAAGCTCGGAACAAGTAATTATTGTTTATTTTTCTGTCATTATTGTTAGAAAGTATATATTGTTTACAAAAGATGTTATTTTATATAAATAAATACATATTTGCTCATACAAATATCTTGACTAGACTCTAATACATAGGTTTCAATTCAACATTACCTAGTAACACACCTCTCGTCTTTCTCATATAATTTCATTTCCACGATTCTAAATTATACTTACTGACTTCTCTGGAACTCTCTTCACTCTGCGATTATTACTTATTATACTAAACATCATGTTTACAAAATATCAGTTGAATGGCAATACACGGTAAAACAGCGGGATACACGTGATTTATTGACAAAGTTCCCGGTCTAATTGATATTTAAATATTAGATACATCGGAGAGTGTGACTGCGCTAATTTTATTTGTAACGCTCACGAGGTAAAATTAATTTTCTAACGTTGGTGGAACCGGCGCGAAGATCTGCCAAACTTTGCGGAGAAAATTAATCATCGACCGTTCTCTCGTGCGTTCACACTCAGGTACAATTATCTCAGTTATGTTTGAAGGAAAATATTCACAAAGTTGGTCATCCAAAGTATCTCCACAATGTTTACAGAATGCTCATTTGCGGGGATTTTTCGCATAAGGTCATTTTTCTCAGTAGCTTTCAGCCTTCTTTTTTATAGTGAATACCGCACGAGAGTAACTGCTCTCAACCGTCTAAATCCAGTAAGACTATGGAATCCCCGAATTGTGGTATGTTGTGAGGCTGAAGTAAGTGGAGAGGGGAAAGATATAAGGAAGAGGAAGGTTGGGAAGTACCTGGCTATTTAGATCTGGTCACCAAACACGGCTAAAGCCATTTCGAGCAACGTTTCGATTCTGAATGATGGTCTTTCACCAGGGCGAAACTTAGAATATCTACCACTCTGGACAATGTGCGAACTCTTGTTTGGTATTTTAAATAAATATTTTAAAAAGTTCTGACCACCTCAAAGCTTATTCGTTTTCTCGGGGAATGTTAGGTTCCATTCCATGTTACAGCATATCTTAATTCGAGTTATCTCTTAATGGGGGTTGATTATCAAAATGTTGATTGAGTTCCATCTCAGACACAATTCAGCCGAACTGAAGCCTTATCATCCACCCGAGGTTTTAATATATTTGTTGTCAAAATAATGCAGATCAAAATGACAAAGGTTCAGTATTTGGTCATTCGAAAGAGAAACTTTAAACGAGTAATTTTAGCTGTCTTGAGTATGAATTTTTCCACGATTTCCTATTTTCCTATCATTTTTTTATTTTCCGTAGTACTGTGATGTCCCGATTTTTATTCCAATTTGAAGAGAATAAACATAAAACGAGTAAATGAAAATGTTAAATTCGTTTTGATGTCTCGATTACAAAAAAAAAATCTCCATAGTGAAAGCACTTTTTCTCATCTTAATGCGAGCACTTATTTCTTGAAATACATCCCATTTATCGTTCATCGAAGCTCTTAGTTATTCATACGGAGATAGGTGCCTACACGTTGCCTTTTTTTGATATTAATATTCATTTTCAAACATATATGAATAATTCTACAATATTATTATTAACCCTTATGTGACTGAAGAAAATTACACCTTTTTAAAATTGATATGAAGGTTTCTTCTACGGTATATAATTTGCTGAAGTTAAATAAACCACTTTTATGACGTAATGTATTTCGACTCAGTTCAATACTTGGGGAAGTGGATGGGAATTTCACCCAGTACCATATTTTCTTGGGACTTTTAATTAAATGGGTAGTTAAAAGTAGTATTAAAGATACAGGTAATCTAATTTGAACACAACAGTACATCATATTTATCATTTAAAATATGATAAAATGATTAATAAATACGGTCAGGCTTAAAACAATCATATGAAACACTTGAGGGTACCCGGGTACTCTTTCAGTCATCAGAAATTGTAAATTATACTTTTTCGTTTTCCACTAACATACCACCCTTTACGCATCCAACGATTAGGTTCAATTGTTCATTTTAACTATTGTGGGGAAGTCAGGAAGTTTCAATCGGTTAGAATTACTGGAACATTATCTATGTTGAAAATCGAAGAGGGCACCTCGGTACCCTTTCATTCACATAAAGGTTAATAACGTCAATCAAAAAAAGTGCTCTAACTATAAAAAAATGACTGTATTTTTCACTGGTAGAAGTTATTCCACTAATTTTCAACTTGTATCAGCTGGGCTCATATTATTAAAAAAAACTTCAATTTGAAGGAAAATTACTTCGGGAAATCAATATCTGTTGTAACATTATCCAAAAACACCCGGAAACTCATTTCGTATTAGAAAACGTGTAGTCGTTTTACGGAACTACATAAAAAAGTCCTGTTTCCTTGCGAAATTGCATCTCCTTGATAATTTATGCCACCACTTTTATTCCTATTTTGCCTCCATTACCTGTAAATTTAAGCGTGAAAACTTTCTACACCTTGTGGTATAATTACGGTTTCTCCAATGGGTCAGAAAACTCAGTGAAAAAAATAAAAGTAAGCATTTTGCGAAAATGCCTTAAAATAATTTGAAAGCAGTAATTAATAAACAAATAAATGGCCGAAGATCCTGGTCGTTTTATCAATAAAGATGATGTCATTCTTTTTTATAATTTAAAATAACAATTTCTACAAAAAAATATTTCTTTGGCTTTCGTTGGAGCTCAATTTAATTTAATGTTTTTCTGTAGATGCTCACCCCTAGTGGATAGAAATTTTCGGTTCGTAAAACGATGTAAATGATTTAAAAATTTTAAAAACCTTAAAAATAAGCCATTTAACTTCATCAAGCCTTACTGTTTTCCAGTACAAAGCTTCCTTGAGGTGATATTTCACAAAAAAGCACTACTTAAATTAGTGAAGAACTATTATTAAATATTTTGCAATGATAGCTCTCCATTAATGGAGGACTGAACGGTGTTGGCGCAAATAAGAAATTGGCCAAAGATGCAAACCTACCAGTTCACAATGGAGTGCTTATACCAACTAGAGGAAGGATGAAAGTAGACTGAATGCTGTGGAAATGAGATCCTTGAGACGTATGTGCGGTAAAACCATGTATGTCCGTATTAAAAATGTGGATATCCAGAAAAAATGCAAGGCTGATGTGAGCGTAATGAATAAAATCAAGAAAGGGACGCTTATATGGCTTGGCATGATAAAGCGAATGAACCAAGAAAGAAGTGTGAAAAGAATATATGATGCGAAAGTGAATAAAAGATGAAGCCGAGGACGCCTGAGAAAGACATGGCACGATCAAGTAAATCAAATACTTGAATCGGGTCATGTGAGGAATCAGAATAACAGAAGAGTATGTATGAGACGATGTATGAATGTGAATGAAGCAAGGAGTTTGTGCCAAGACACAGTTATATGGCGGTCGAAACGGCGTGATGGTTAGTTGGTTAGTTGTAATGATTTCTTTTTGTGTAAAGTCAAAGAAATGCGGACTCTTTTATTGAGTGTTCTGTTAATAAATTTTGCCCTTTTCTTGGCACAAGAATTGCATAGGCAGGCTATACCTACGAAATGTATACTAAGAAATCATAATTTTGAAAATTGTTGAAGAAAAGTAAATCACTTGTATTATACAAGTTTTCGAAAAAAAAACTTATTAGTTTCATCTCTATTTTCGTTATCCTCAAGTCATAGAAAAAAAAAGAATTTCGTTAAAGATTATTCATAATTATTTTAAAGTTTTCGAAATAAAAAAAAATAAAAAAAAATATTATTTGATTTAATTTATTCATCATTGATGTGAACTATTACAAATATGATATTAAATTAAATGTTTTAATTAATTGGTTAAATATTCTAAATGGAGTAATATTAGAATCGGACACTATTCCTCTAGCGGGAAGTATTCCTTCCTCCCCGGAAGCCGGATATACAGGGTGTACAGGGTACACAGGGTATACAGAGTACACGGTAGCGAGTTATGGAAATGGGGCAGGACGGGAAATGTCGAGAGACGCGTTGGGAGGTAAACAAAGTGAGCAAAGTAAAAACAGGAAACTGCTCTTGAGAGGAAATCCCCCATTATCAGATTACGGTTAATATCACAACACTTGAAAATTGTCTCTGATTATTCCATGTAATTTGAAATTTCGTATTACGCAGTGTTGATTATTTGCTGCCTGTTTTGAATTGCGTGGAAATTGACGTATGACACACGGGATTGGTATTTTGTGGTTGATTGAGACATCTTTATTCTCTTAGTTTGGTAAATATTCATGATTGTAAGGTCCGTCAAACTTAATAATCAACTACACCAAAAGGCCTAATTTTTTTGTTGCTGTAGGAAGCATTTATTTTATATTTTTGTACCGATGAGAAAAATTATTGGGGAATATTAAACGACCATCGTGGTGGAGCGGTTAGGCTCCTTGACTACAAATCTAGAGGTCACGGGTTCAAATCCCGGCGTGTGCAAGTAAATTTTACTAAAATAAGGTCTGTTATCTCACAGTAAATTCATACATAATATTACGTAGCACATTTGCGGCATGATCTAGATTAGTAGATACTCTCAGCACGGCCCTGGTGAAATACCGAAATTCGATTGCTTTGCTTTAGACGTATTTGGTGACCAGACCTGAATAGTCTGGCTTTTCCGATCTTTTTTTTTTCATCCATACCAACTCAGTTTAACAACAATTTTCACAACCTATCGGGAAAGCCACAGTTCTACTGGCCCCAGACAATCGGGAGAATTCGGAACTCTTGTGCGGTATTGAAATTAAAAAAAAAATGATGAAGTTAATGCTATGTGCGAAAGGAAGAATGGAATGAGTCAATAAACGCAGGTTTTCAGGAGAGCCAAAACAAAATTTGCAATTTCCGGTTTTTTCATTTATTTTATTTTTTTAAATTTCGCATTATTTTATTTTCTGAGTAATCTTTTGATTCCTGGCTAAATATTTATCTAAAGAACAATTGTGCATACTCAACTCGAAACTTATTTTTTTAAGCTCATTCCGTTTTTTCTTCGCACACAAAATGATATTACTTAATTTTATGTACGATTTCGGTGCTTTTTATTTTTTTTTATAGTGCATATCGGACAAGAGTCCCAACTTCTCCCAACCGTCTAGAGCCAGTGAGACTATGGCGTCCCCAATTGGAGTATGTTGTGAGGCTGAAGGTAGAGGGGAGGGGAAGGAGATGGGGAAGAAGAAGGTTGGAAAGAGTATCTGGCTATTCAGATCTGGTCACCAAACACGGCTAAAAGCCATTTCAAGCAACGTTTCAATTCTGAATGGTGGTCTTTCACCAGTGCGATACTTAATCTACCACACTGGAACGTGCCGCAAGTATCCTTTTTATTTTTGTTATATGAACGTGTTATGACACATGCTAATAAAATTAAAGTTATTGACACACTCCGGGTTTGAACCCGCGACCTTTGCATTCGTAGCTGAGCGTCTTAACATTCGACTATGGAGGCCGTCTCTGGTATACTCGAACAAAGTTCATTATTAGTTTCGTTTTATAGATGAAATACATATAATATCAATTTTCGTACGGCCCATAACCGCCCACGTAATAATGTTTGCATCATTTACTGTGATTACCATATTAAGATCCTATTTAAAAAAGCAAAGGCCTAATCTAGTGAATCCTTTGTCAAAGAGGCTCGCTTCAGATTGTTATCCACATTTGCCTCAGAATTTCAATACTGATTTTGTATATTTTATGAAGCTTAGCGCTCGCTAACACCATCATTAATCATACATTATTTTGTATTTATATTTGGTTATGTTAATGCAACGTGTTATGCCGGGGCATGACACGTTAGTCAAATGATGTATTATATTTGTCTGAAGGAGTTTGTTCATTTGGGCTTTAACGCAAATGTAGGAGAAAATTGCGAGGATAAATAAAGTCCTTACATTATCCCCGGCTGAAATAATTGAATATTAATATTGTTTTACATAAACATACGACTAATGTTAATTGTTATTCATTCCGTATAAGCCTCACCTCCAGAACATTATCACAACAAGAACATTGTTTTATATCAAATCACACGATAAATAGAGATATTTGGGAGACTGTTCTAAACACTGAGGAATTGCGGCAACTAACGAGCCCGTCGTGTTTTTACTGTAAATATGTACGTGACATCATGTAAATGTTTATAGTGTTTCATGTTTTATTCGCTAGACCGTACGGGTATCAAACTACTTTAATTCGCCGCTAGATGGTGTTGCACAACATGTTTCTTCCCGTTTTGTTGGGACCTTCATTTTTTTGTTGCTTTGTTAAACACAACACGACGGCCTCCATGGTCTAGTGGTAAGACGCTCGACTACGAATCCAAAGGTCGCGGGTTCAAACCTGGCATGCGCTTATAACTTTTATTTCATAATTATGTGTCATAACACATTTAATTAATATAAAAATAAAATAAAAAGTGTACTTGCGGCACGTTCCAGAGTGGTAGATACTCTTAGTATCGCCCTGGTGATAGACCACCATTCAGAATCGAAATGTTGCTTGAAATGGCTTTAAGTGTGTTTAGTGACCAGATCTGAATAGCCAGGTACTTCCCGACCTTCCTTTTCCCAATCTCTTTCCCATCCCCACTACCTTAAGCCTCACAACATAGCCTATTTGGGGATGCCATAGTCTCACTGGCCCTAGACGGTTGGGAGCAATTAAGACTTCGGCGGTATTCATATTAAAAAAATAGTAAAAATGCTTAAAAGAAACGTAAGAATATTAATTTTCCAATAAGAAAGTGATCATTCATCAGAGCCAAAAGGTACCATATCAGTTAAATCGTATTTTAAATAAAAATATTTCCCCGATTTCCAAATAAATTTGGCAGTTATCCACTGTGTTAAAAGTTTTTTGCATGAAATCCGTACTTTAATTTTATATATTTTTTCAATGATTCTTGTAAAAGTCGTTGGGTTCAAATCGATGCTATAGAAACGTTGTTTTCGAAAAAAAAAATTACCATTTTTTTAAATGTTATAGTATTCCTCCTTTCAACGCAAATATTTTTCTCTCAAAATGACACCGTAATTCTTCGGAACGTTCATTAAAAAAATCCTGGATATTATTATTTGTTCCAAAGTGAATTAAAAATAATTGAATTCAATTCTATGAAATTAATTAGAAAAAGCTTTCAGGTGGTATTTTTATTTACTTTAATTTTCCTTTCTAACAATCTAGCGAAGCTAGCAGTCAACAATGGAGTACTTACACTAACCCTGATATATAGCAGTGAGGCATGGAACTGGCAGAGGAAGGATGAAAGTAAACTGAATACTTTGCAAATGAGATTCCTGAGGCGTATGTGCGTAAAACTATGTATGACCGTGTTAAAAATGTAGATATCTTGAAATAATGCAAGGCTAGTGTAAGCATAATGAATAGGATCAAGAAAGGGATGTTTAGATAGTTTGGGCAAGTAGAGCGAATGAACAAAAAAAGGAGTGTGAAAAAAAAATGATAATAGAAGAATAAATCGGGGACGCCCGAGGAAAACATGGACGATCAAGTGAATCAAATACTTGAATCGGGCCATATAAAGAGTCAGAATAACAGAAGAGTATGTATGAATGTTAATGAAGCAAGGAGTGTGTGCCAAGACGAGTTGTATAGCGGTCCATTCTCTCTGCCTACCCCTGCGGGGAAACGGCGTAGTGGTTAATTAGTTAGTTTCTAACAATCGAAGTCGAAAAGGCAGTTGCTCAATTTAACAAGAACTACTACTCATCATGATAAATTTTATAAAATAATATAAAATAAAATCTCTCCCCATTTTCGCGCATTAAATAAATAAATTGTAACCCTTCTGTAAAAATCAATACATAAATATGGGTCAGTTAAGAACCCTTGAATAAAGTGCAACATAAAGAAAGAATGCCCTTGCTACTATTGAGCATTTACAATGAAAGCGAGCAATTTCTTTGTATAGAGTACATAAGTACATTATCCAGGTAATGCGACCTGCCCCCCCGCCCATCCGCCCTCCTCCCACTTTGTTTCTTTACAACAATTAGTTTAAAAGCATCTGCTAAACAATCACCCCTAACTGACAAAACAAAATACCCATTAAAAAGCTCTTCCGACAATGTAACCTTAAATATTTTTCCATCTTGCTAGAGAGAGCGCAAAAGTGTTTTGCCAGTTAGTCTTAGAATTGTAAAGTGTTTTGGGACAGTGTGGCTGTAAAACTCGGAGGCAAAAGGTGAACGCCATCCATCTGCAGAATGTGGAACATCGTCCTGATGGTGTATGGAATGGCATCATTAGACGTACGTCACAGAATCCATTAAATTAGAATTAATGGCTTTCTCAAGATTAAATCTTCGGTATTAACACAACAGTTTTAATTAATGTATAAAACTAAACACGTGGAAAACTCGTTGAAAGTTTTAGAAAAGACACCAAAATGAACAACTTTAATGATGATTAATTAACTAAAGTTACTAATCTATGTTACAACGTAAATTATGAATGATTAAACTAACCTTTTAATATAAAAACTAGCAAGGTAATCAAATTCAACCGTCGGAAAGCAAAATATAAATAAAAGATATCATACAAAAGTCCCAAGTGCTTCGTATCGTCTGGAACCAGAAGTATTATGGCATCCTTGGGTAAGGTATGTTATGAGGTTTAAATTAGTGAAAAAAGAAAAAAGATGGGGAAGAGAAAGGTCGGAAAGTACTTAACCAAACACAGCTAAAGCTATTTTAATCAATGTTTTGATTCTGAACAGTAGTATTTCACCAGGGCGATACTTAGAGTATCTACCACTCTAGAGTTAAACGAATTGATTAATTAAAAGGCATGCGTTTTAGAGTCTTATTGTAACTATGGGGAAAACAAATGATTCCCAATTCAGGTTCCAAAATACAAATATAGTTAACTGCAGAAAAAACGAGATTTTCAAGATACGTAAATTTATAAAATATTGATTGATTTTATTTTGGCTTGGTCGACTTATTTTGGTTTTTTTGAAATTTTAACATTTTTTTTGTGAGTATATATTTAAATTTACGAACAGAAATTTTGTCAAACCATCTGGTCTTAGGTCAAGGATTTGCCTACATACATGAAAGCCGTAAAAAAATACTTTTAGTTTTTCGCCACACTCGAGAGGTGTTTTGAAATTTAAATTGTATAAATAAAAGTCGATTAAAAATATTTACAGATTGTATTTTTCTTATGGAAGCATATTTGTATTATGAACTTTTGCATAAGAAACATTCAACGTCTATTAACAATTTGAGCACTTAGAAAAATATTTCGATTACCATAATAATCCTGATCTTTTCTCATAAAAAAATCTTCCGCAAATGAATGGCGAAAACTTGAAAGCATATTTTAATTTCCTACGTTAGGATGCCATATTAAATGCAAATGACGTGGGCAAAAACTGCCAATGAATAAAAATGATGCTCAGTCATAGTCTTTGTAACACGAATCATAAATAAGCATGATACATTTCCTCCATTACGTTAATCACTGCGGAATGAATGGCGTCTCCGCTAATTATAATGAAAGGTTCCTTTCTTGGGTTTCCGCTAACAGGTTGCATGATGAATAAGCGCCATCTCTAGCTTGTCTTTCAAACTTTACACAATAAAAATGATCAACGACGAACGGATTTCTTAATTAATTGTGGCTTTAAATTGAACATAAAGCATGTCTGGTACCTTTTGAATGGAAAGTAATCACAGTAAAAGCGCTGGTAACGTTTCTCCCTTAATGAAAGCTGTGCGACAGTAGACAAAAAGTTATAGGATATAAGATTAATCGATGGCTTCAAAAGTTTAGGAATGAAACCATCCTTAAAACAACATGTCAGTTTATAACGGAGACGCGATTAATGCTATATTTATTTCAGGTAGATTAACGCGTTTGCTCACTGTCTTATTTTGTACTGCAGATTAAATAATAATATTATGCTTTTTAAATTTTCACATATTAAAACAGCCATAAAGTGTCGCGCCAAAAAGTATGAAATAACGCTTTTGACCTAAACACCGTTGATTCTGTGATATAATATAGACACTTTATGGTTGTTTTATTATGTGAAAATTAAAAGAGATCTTTAAAAAAAGAAAGTGATTACCGCATAAGAGTCCCAACTACTCTTAACCGTCTAGAACGAGTGGGACTATGACATCTACTCTTGGGGTATGTTATGAGACTGAAGGTGGTGGGGAGAGGAAGAAGATAGGAATAGAAAGGGAATCAATTTTTTTTAGCTGCAACTACCCAGTAAACATTTATATGGATGGAAAAAAAATACTAACGCCATAATGTAGGCAATATAAACTAAACATGTAATATTACAGATCACATAACACGGTAATATACGATGTTAATATAGAGCAAAAAATGACACGGAAAAGTATATTTAAAAAAAAAACCAGTAGTATAAAAAAAGAAAAGTGTAAAAAATCAGTAGCAGGAAAGAAGTATACACAAAAATCATAATCTTATGTAATTTTTCTAACAAAACATGTAATATTTTAGAGCTCATGATTTCAGAAACTAAAAATAGTTGAGTTAACCTTGAGGAAACACATAGAAAGGTGTGGTTTTTACGGCGATTATTAAGATTTTACCAGTATTTTTTTTAAATTATTAAATTAAAATTTTCGTGTGTGCTTTCATACGACTGTTGATTGAAAATGTGTGTTATTCAAATCGACACCGGTTGAGAAAGGGTTAACGAGAAAAACAGATCTCAATTTCATCATCATTGGCTGTATCTTTTATGTTCCGCTCGAGGCCTCCACGCGTATCGCATTATTATAATGTAGAATACTGGAAAAAACACATCGTCGCAGTCTATAGTGTCTAGACGGGTTGATTTATGACTTCAAAATACCCGGACCAATGTTACACTTGCGCTCATGAAAAAGTCATGTTAATATTCTTATATTTACTTTTGAACCCGACTTGGTCTATCTGACTGAAGACATGTTTGTTCAATCGAAAAAATAATTTTATCGGATTTCTAACAAATGAATTATTTATTTCCTCAATGGAAAACAGCTAACATCTTATATTAAATACATGCTGCATATTAGATATTTATTCAACTGTAAATATTAACTAACACTCCTGTTTTTGTTTGTCTTATTTTGATTTCATTCTATTGCTGCCTTTTTTCTTCTTAATGTATCACTCAACTCTTAGTGCGCTTTTCATCAATCTTTCGCTGGTTTATCAGTTAGGTATTTGTTGGATCCGAAGCTGCGATAAAATACCGAATGTTTCTTGAGCTTCAGATAAATTTGGAAAATGCTGGAATGTAAAACGATAAACTGTACTACTTGACGGAAGTGTCTAATTATGAATGTGGAAAGATTATTAGGAATGAAAAGAAAATGGAAAATCATTCACTCACCGATGTAGTTAAAGTGAGAGTTCATGAATCTTATTAGACATTGTTTTATTAACAAACACGAAATCACCACAAAACACCACACTTAATATTAAATTACTTAAAGAGCAACAATTAACCGACGATCAAGCGAGACACACACGAACCAACCACGAAACACACTTTTTCACATAACACTTTTTTCATTTTTTTTTTCAATTGTTAATTATTTTCGAACACAGCGTTATTGAATACGGAAATCAAATAGCAGGAAAGGTAGGAACTGGACAAAAAACATGAAGGAATAAGAATAATAAGCGGAAAATGCTGTTTGTGCAATGATGAAGGACTTACACAGGATTGAATTTGCGACTAAATGAGAACCCGACGCTTTGGACCACTTAAACAGCCAACCCTTACCGTTCGGGATGTGTCAATAAGATAACCATATTAACAGATAAAAAAACGTTTGATATATTATGCATTATGTATATATGGCAAGACTCAGTGATATCCTTGATTGAAGTGATTTGAACGTCCCGACAAAAATGTTAAGTCACAGTGTTTAAAAATAGATGTATTGTTTTGTAACATAATAATAACTTAACATCAATATATTTTTTGTATTAATTTATAAGTTATGCTAAGTTTATGTTTGTTAAAATGCATTCGTCGAAGGAAGGCTGCCAAAAAAAGCAATACGCTTATAACACAAACTGTTGATTTTATTTAAAATAAACGAAAATGCATAGACAATAATAATGAACCTTGCGTATTAGTCTAAAAATGCTTTAAAAACTATACAAAGGAATTCTCACTCCGGCTATAGATCATTCTTGAGATTTGTCAATTGTTGATATATCTTCTAATTATAGTTTTATAGATTGAGGTATACAGGCCAATAATGTTGATAACACAACGAACTTGTTATCTCTTTCTTTCCAACCTGCTTTTTGTTAATTTCTGAATTTTGCCAAATTACTTGTGAAGTGTGATTTTCTAAATATTGTCATTGTTGTTTGCACAGTTTGGTTCATGTGTAGGTACATATTGTTTTGTTGATTTCAACTACTTTAAGTTAAAGAAGACTAGACTTTTAAGGTTCTATATAACCTAATCTAACCTAACCTAACCCAAACTAACCTAACCTTACCTAACCCAAACTAACCTAGCCTAACCTTACCTAACCTAACCCAACCCAAACTAACCTAACCTAACCTAACAAATTATTATCACTTTGAAATCAAACATTTTTCTTGTGTTTGTAGTTTCGCCATTACAGTTACAAGTATTTTGGCCACAGAATCTGTTACCGTTTTTGTTTAAACATCATGTCTTTTTTTGTTTTTGTTTCACACTATGTGTTGTCTGCCTACTTATACAGCACAACCTCGATACACGATTTTATCAGCTGAGGTATAACGTTGCATTTAAAGACGCGGTCCGAGCTTGGTAGGCGTGAATTTAAGTATCGAAAAGGTTCTCCAACTCCTATTAGGGCAGGACCCCGCAGTATCCATCGAGAATCGAATATCGAAACACTTGCAAAAGCTCTAAAAGTTCAGCCATTGGGACCAAACGGGCCTGTTCTCTGGGTTTTATACAGATGCTTTCCTGAAAAGCACTTCGGTAATGAGTTTCAGAATTTAGCCTGAGGATTTTTCCCTGAGACCGGTAAGGTGAACAATCCCAAACAATAACTCGGAACCTTTGTCGCGCAGGATGGCTGAAACGCGTGTAGCACGAATGAGTATTTTTGTGACAATACTAGAAAAAGCAAAAGGATGTTTGTTTCGCTTCCTCAAAGAATTTTATGAACGAAAATTACTGTTTCCATTTATTTGATGAAAGTCTTTGTTTTTTGTGTACGAAACGATCGCAATAATTTCCAGGTTTTTATACAACCCCCTTTTCACTTCGGCAGTTTTTAAAGGTTTTTTTGCGACATTGTCGTACGCATTTAAAAACGTATTATTTTGTGGTTCTTTTTTGTTTTTTTTTTAATATTTTATTCTTAACAATGTGTTTTCATCTGTTGGTTTGCTAAAACCATTTTTTTAAATAAAAAGAGGGATAAACATTTACAGAATTATTTAAAATCTGCAATATATTTTAAAGGTGTATTTAAGGTGGATTATAGTATTTCATAGATATACTCGTATATATATATATATATATATATATATATATATATATATATATATATATATATATATATATATGTATGTATATATATTTATATTTATATATTTATATTTATATATATATATATATATATATATATATATATATATATATATATATATATATATATATATATATATATATATGTATGTATGTAAATATAATTTATACTAACTAAGCTAGTATTCTTATGTTGCATAGACCATTGCTGGATGTTAAATAATATTTCACCTTTCGAATGCGCCACTTTGTTTGTTGACATATATATATATATATATATATATATATATATATATATATATATATATATATATATATGTATGTATAAATATAATTTATACTAACTAAGCTAGTATTCTTATGTTGCATAGACCATTGCTGGATGTTAAATAATATTTCACCTTTCGAATGCGCCACTTTGTTTGTTGACGAAAATGTTAAATGCAGATGAAACACTTAAAATAAACAGAGAAATCGTTATTAAAATCTAACAATGGCTATCCGTGCTTTTGTGTAATATTTCAGTAGGGACCGGACACAATAAAAATATCCACACGAGGCAGGAATTTCCGAGTTATTCCAATAAAGTGGAGGTATGGACCTCTCCTCCCAGCGCCGGAGAAAGGTCCCAAGGCAAGTAATGAAATACATCCATCTAAAGTCCCCGAGTCGTGCCCATAAAAACATTGCCGCTTTTGAGAAATTACAGCAACAATGTGATATTGTCCCGAAAAAAACACATAAAAGAAATACTTTCATAAACTATTTATCAAATGTTTTAATATACGAAAGGTTTGCTGCGCTCAGGAAACGGGTCATAAAAGTATCTGATGTGGAAGATTTCCCGTTTTTCTCTAAAACTTGTGTTCCTTATTGTTTTCTTATTGTTAAAACAACCTTTCCTTGTTATTTGTTAAGAATCACATTATGGGTAGTAAGGAAAACATCAACGCATTGAGTAAAGACACGTTTGTTGAAAATGTCATCGAACTTTAAAGGCAAACATAACATGCTCATTTGTTTATTGATACTTTTTTTTTGTCTGCCGTTGACTATTTTTATTTCCAAAGGCATTTATTTGCCTTATTTAACGTTCCACGTTACGTAAAATTTTAGAATAGACAAAATTCTTCTTGCATCATCCGCATTCATACATCCGAACATCTGCTAAACGAAACATCAAAAGATCATTAGAAGATGTTTTAATTCTGAACAGGAATCTCAAAAGGTTGCGAAAATTAAAAGTTATTATATTTTCAAAAGTTATAGATACATAATTTATACATTTTGTTTTTGAAGAGTTTTATATCTTACTATATACGAGTATATTTAATACTTATGTAGATTTGTTACTTATTTGAATAGATTTGTTTCTTACTTATGTAGATTTGTTACTTCATTATTTAGATTTGTTACTTAATTAGAGTGATTTGTTACTTAATTATTTAGATTTGTTACTTAATTAGGGAGATTTGTCACTCAATTATTTCGATTTGTTACTTAATTAGGGAGATTGTCACTGAACTATTTAGATTTGTTACTTAATTATGTATATTTGTTACTTAAAATAAAGTGACAAATTAATAAACATCGTAAAAGATAAAACTATTCAAAAACAAAATGTCCAGAAATCGTTACAATGTTTATGCCCAAGAAACTCAAAATACTTCATTGATATTCTACTGTATTCGTATATTGTACTCGTATATAGCTAACACATGGCGATTGTCCATTATAACCACAACAAAGATAAATTTACTTTGTTTATAAATTTGTAATGTTTCCATAATAACTTTTTCGTTATTTTCAAAAGATGAAAGTGGATGAAGGCGTTTCAACTCAACTCAGGCGTAAAAAAAAAAGGTAAAATATATAAATCTGTATTTTTGCATGATTAACCAGAAAATTACCTCTTTTTAAGTTTCCATTTTCCCCTTTTCAAAGTACTTAATGGATTTTCTCACAATGACTACAAAGTTAAAACAAAATCCATAGATACTATCAAAACAAATTGTGAGCTCCGATTCAATTTAATCATTTGAAAAAATATGCATATCGTCGCTGGAAAGCGGTCGACTGGTCGGTAGCTGAGTAGACAAAGGCGTCGGATTCCCAGCCGGGCGTCGTCCGTTCAATTCCTCTGCTGGCTAAGTCCTCCATCATTGCACAAGGAACATCTTCCGTTTCTTATGATGGCAGTAGGAGTTTTCCAAATATTGTCAGGTTATTCGTAACCCGGAAATGTTTTTCTTTCTGTAAAAAAAAGAAGACAAAAAAAGGCAAAAAGGCTTAAGACTTTGGTCTTTGGTGGAAAATTAGTTAAATATGCAGTTTTAATCAGTTCTTTTCTTTTCGTCAAATGCTCTGATTCTCGTTTGATTCCAAAGGTTTTTGTGGCCCTTCAGCCATCTAAACAATATTTACCATTTGGGAGAAGGCTTGACTCAAGCGGTCCAAGTTTGAAACTTTTTTAGCCTTTCGTCGCTTCAGATAACTCCGTGAGAGCATTGAATTATCTGAGTTAACTTTTTTTTCAAAATCCAATCAAGTACTGAAAACTTTCAGAAGAATTTTAGTGTAAAACGAAATAAACTTTAAATAACTCTGGTTCAAACACCCCAAAATGGCCTTTCAGACCTTTTGCCTTTCCTGCGACGATATTTAAAAAATATTTACAAAGAAAATAACCTCCATAATACTTTTTTTTGAAAATAACACATGAAAAATTATTTGCTTCATTCGTTTTTTTTATGGGAATAACAAAACAAGCTACTTTCTGTAGTAGTTTTCTAAAAATAATGGCAATAAGTTATTTATGATATTTATCATAAATGTATATTTTTTCATAACTGTTTTGTTATTCATGCGAAAAAAAGTTAAGTTAAAGAAAATATTGGCTCACAGATAAATCGCCTGTCAAAATAGCTAATCGAACGGGTCGCCCGCCTGTTGCACGTGAAATCAGATCGGACGGCAAAGGCAACCTTTCAATAAGACAGATCATTTACAGATACACCGTCTGTAGATAAGGTCTTCACCACGCGGCTACCTCAAAAGAAGCGAGTGGGCTCTAGAGACACCATTTCCGTATTGCTTCGTGTGAGGGATCAACGTCTATCCTAGTTTTTTTGACAGGTTTCCAATTGAAAGAAATTAGAGCTGAAAGAAAGATTGTACTTCAACGTTTTTTTTTTTACTTATTCACTTTGTGATCCAACATATTTTAAATAATAAAACATCTTCGTTTAAAAAAGTTTTGATCCGTTTTCCATAGTTTATTAATATACTTTGTCGACTAGTTTTATTTCTATCATAGAGTGGCGTGCACAGAGTTCTTAATCAGGGTAGGCAGCAGAAAAAGCAGCGGATTAATTGATAATAAAGATAGGTACCAGTTGATGTCACTGATTGTTATTGCATTTGTTCTGTATAAGCACTGCCTACACACTCACGATCATACAAACACAAACCAGCCACTTGAAAGCGCACACAGCTCACAGCATACGAGTACATGTATACATATTTTGTGTAGTCTAGTGAATCAAAAATAATCTACTCCGATGTTGGCGGCGCTTGGGCATATTTAGTTACTGTTTCTGACACGTTATAGTAGGACCGGCGGTGTGGCGCTCGTGGCGGTGGGATTAGCGAACTTTGCGCGTATTTTGAAAGTGTAGATTTATTTATTTTTATATTTGTATGCGAGTACGGCAGGGTAGGCAGTGCTTATGTGCCTATATAGAGTGAACGTCTCTACTATTATGATATCATCTGGGTAATTTTGAATATAAAATCAATACTCCGAAATATATTCTTTGAAACAAGAGCTTTGTACAAATAAACATACATTGTAATATTAAGTTAGAATTAATTAAAAAGCTTTTATGCTCATTATTTTTATATTAATAATTGAAATAGTTTCAATAATTCTCAACGTCAATATGAAACAGAAAAAAAATCCGGTCGCGACCGTATTATTTTTTTCTGTTTCAAATTTATATTAAGGATTATTGATATTATTTCAATTATTAATACATTGTTGTGATAATTGACGTAATTTTATTTTGCCACATAATATTGATTTTGTTAAAAAATCTGTGTAGGATTTCTATAAAATTATACGCAGATGTCAATGTCAATAATATATACACGTATGTGTCTTGCAATTAAAGTGGTTAAAATAACGTAGTAGTAAAGCTGCATTTCCTTATAAAGTCAGCATTGCGGCGAATCAAAACAGTTTATGAAGTGAATTTTCCTTTAAATGTATGATAACTGAGATGATTCTTTCTAACACCCATAAACCGATAAGAATAAATACATATTATATCACGGCAACTTACGAGTAGGAGAATGCTTTTTTGTTGTTGTTTTTACAACATGTGCTAATATTATGTAACTTAAATTGGTGTTGACAATTGTTTTATTATAATTTTTGACACAATACGTTAAATAATTACATTGATAGGCGTGTTTAACCATAACCTAAAAATTCAGCCTTCTCGTGGATCTGAAATTTTCTGCTCCCTTACATGTGAAGGTGGCAGCTAGAAAAATGCAGAACATCCGTTTTTAAAGGATCCTTCAGAATCCGTAACCTTGTAACTTGGCCTTCAAAGGACTCGAGCACACCGGTAAGTGTGAGGGTAGTAATTTTAAACCCTTTTTTGTTCAAAAGAGGGTGTGAAAAATCTTTGAGTATTTATTTAAAAACCACCGCTGTTTTGAGTGCAAAACTCATTTACTTCTTGACAAGGGTGGGTAGTTTTGAGGTCTTTATTTACAGTCCAATTAAACTTCTGAGTGGTTTAAATATATTGATGTCTTGAATTAAGGTTTCGTAGTTTAAGCCTAGCAGAGCGATAAGTATAATGTATCAGTAGTAGTTTTTGTTTGTTTGTTATGAATAACGTTGACATTTATCAAAATAAGTTCAGATAATTTCATTACGGTAGGTTTTGGTGAGTTCAACATTCTAGAAAAAAAAGCATTGATTATTACATTGCGCATTTATCAATCAGTTTGCTAAACGTAATTGGGCGTGCTGTGACTTTTTACCGACTTTAAAAGAAAAAGGAAATGATTTGTTTGTATTTTTCTCGCCGATTTATTTTTTTGCCGAATTTTATATACAGAAAAAGCTGTCTGAATTTTTTTAAACTTTGAATGCTTAAAGTGCTTCAGGTAGAAAAATTTAATTTGTTTATTTTTCCCCTACAAACGTGTTTGAAAAAATAAGATCCTTAATTAAGACTTTAAAATACGAAACAAACAGTTTTTTGCGTAGTGATACACCGCCGTTCGTTTGGCAGAGAGATGGGAGATTTAAAAAAAGTATTATATTTAGCACTCTTACTTGTAAAAAATGAGAATATTTTATTTCTTCCTAGTACCATTATAATAGATAAAAAATGTATCTTGTAAAAAAAATGGAAGACTTAACCAACATAAGATTGAACTTGTGAGAACCCGACGCTTTGGACCGCTTGTCTAACTAACTGATCAAAAAGTGATACGGTAATAAGATAACTGTAATTTCATTAATCGTTAATGCGTCTACAACAATCATCAAGGAGATGAAACTTGAAAACCACTCAAAATACCCATTTGAACCATTTACATTCATCAAAATACTTTTTAATTAGTTCGCCGCAAGTTTCGTCAGAGTGGATGCAAAACAGTTTGCACTTGTTGCTCGGCAGTCATAATGAATAATTTGAAAGGTTCCGACACGTTAAACATCAGCCGGGCTGCAGAAGTGAGTGGTTGGTATCTCTTGTCATTCAGAGCTAGCCAAGTGCGCTTCGGCGAGGCTTCTCAAGAGAAGCAATTAGCGAGCGGCGAGGGGGAAAAAGTTTCCAGCCGAGCCACAGATACCACAATGTTTCTGGCTTTCGACTTTCGTTTTTTTATGAATATTTCATGACACTGTATCGAAATTCTATGTGTTAAGGGTCAGCACCCAAGAATACACACATTTTGGTTTTCTAATACAAGCAATACTATAAATGAATTATTTGGAAATTCTATGTGTGTAGTTAGGAAAACGTCTAAGGTTTCCAGTGAACAGAATTATTTTACTGTAATCTTTTAAATTCTTTATGAAATCCATACTGGAACTTTAGGTAAAACGTTAAAAAGTGTCATTGCTGGTTTCATAACTTCACTTTTTACTGACATTTCAGTATGTTTTTAATAGAATTTAAAGGATTACAGTAAAAATAACATATTCACTGGAAACCTTAGACATTTTTCTAACTACTTGTAGAAAATTTACAGATATATCATTTATAGTATTTTTTATATTAGGATGCTACTAAGTGACGCTTAGCGTAATTCTTAAGTGCTGAACCTTAGTGTAAATACAGTTACTGAAAGCACACTGACTCATAACAAATAATGTGAAAACACAGTTAGTGAGAACTCAGTCACTGAAAACACGGTTTGAAAAGGGTTGTTTTTTTACAACTCCACAATTTGACAAGCACCTCTATACTGAGTAGACGGTGTACCGGGTAGCGGGTGAGGGGTCGTCTGTTGAGAGCCTCCCCGCGGCTGCGGTAGAATCTTCACCCCGCTGAAAGTTCCGGCAGTAATTGACGATCGGAGCCTCATTCACGGGCTTTTGATGTTTACCTTTCAAACTTACCAACTGCCGAATGGCTTTTTAATCTCCTTTGTCCGCAAAGAAAAATACTCCACGAAAGCTGAAAGCACATATCGAAAGGTTGGCGGTTAACAAGCTCTAGGCTAGACTCGTAAAGCCCTGTTCATTATGTCGCTTATCTATGAAGTATCAGTGTAAACGGAGGTGTACAAAAATTTCTACGTTATACGATTTGTCTCTTAATGTCGTTTAATTGACTATATCGTCACCGGAAAGGTAATAGATCTGAAGCGTCATTTTGGAAAGTTTACACCAGAACACTTTAAAGTTTTTTTTTGTTTTACAATAAAATTAATAAGTCGTACCAAAAGAAAAAAAGTGAAAACCAAAGTTAATTCAGGCAACTCAATGCTCTCACTGAGTTACGTGACAAAAAGGTAAAAAAGTCTCAAACTTGTGTCACTCGAGTAAAGCCTTCTCCCAAATCGTTAATATATTTTAGATGGCTGAAGGGCCACAAAAGTGTTCAGAATCAAACGAGAGTCAGAGCATTCGATGCAGAAAAAAAAAACACTGATTAAAACTGCATATCTAACTCATTTTCGACCAAAGTGTCGCTTAAACCCTTTCGCCTTTCCAGCGACGATACGCAATGGTTTAAATGCACGTAAGATAAAAGCTTTTAGGAAAATCTCACCCTTCTTTGAGTGTTTATTTCTTGTACGACATACGTATATCTACATATTTAGTTGTATTTGTAATACAAGTTTACCCTCGATAACTCACTAAATACCTGTTTAGGTTGAGCAATTGATATTTTTTAATTTAAATAAAAAATAATTTTGTTTTAAGCCACTTTATTTATACACATATAACAATTCGACCGGTTTCTGTATTTACACTAAACTTCGCCGAATTGCAACAAATAAATTTATCTATAATGATCTACCATCTAATAATAATATTAACTTAACTCCTAAATGGCGCAGAATTTTGTATATAAGTGACTTCTCTACCCTTTGCACATCTAAACTCCCATCAGAAATAAGACCAGCTTTTTACACCAACAATAATTTAGGAAAATTTTTAAGCAATTCTAAAGATAAAGAAGATTCTTTAAGCCATTCTGGCATATATAAACTTAACTGTAACGATTGCCCGGCAATTTACATAGGTAAAACTGTGAGAAATGTAAACATTAGAGTCAAAGAACACATTAGATGTTTAACAAGTATAGGTTTTTTCCGAATTTGCCGAACATTTAATTAAAACTAACCATACTTTTAATAAAAATACAGGTGTACAAATAATTCATAAAAATGGAATAGGTTTGCGCCTTAACAATCTAGAAGCATTAGAAATTTCAAAATCAAATAATAATAATAATTGCCAAATTTTAAACAAACAATTAGAATTAACTAAAAGTCCGATTTTAAGAATGTTCCCCTTCTCCTCTCCCCATCCCCCTTCCTCTCTACCTACTCCATTACCACCCCCTCTCTGATGCTTTGTCCTGTTTATATTAATGTTTTGTCTCTTTCAATAATTTCTTTGTCTACTGTATTACTCTATATTTAATCTTAGTTTATACTTATACGTTCCTGATGAAGGTTAAGTCTAACCGAAACCGGTCGAATTGTTATATGTGTATAAATAAAGTGGCTTAAAACAAAATTATTTTTTATTTAAATTATAATGTCAAGCTACAAAGTGTTTGCTTCCTTCGATAATTTGATATTTTTTACGTTTACCTAGGTGTACTTATATCATATTTAAATAAACAAAATATGTATTGACCACTGACTAGAAAATCTCAATAATGTTGATCTTTACCGATTTGAAATAAAGCTGATGTTGCCTATTTACAAAAGACGTTCCGACTTCTAGGTCCTAGACAGGTCAATTAAATAGACTTTCTTTAAAGGCAACATTTTGAAATTCGAATATGTTTGATTAATTTTACTGGATGAAGGAAAATTTAGTTTACTTCAGACACACGAATACGACCACAATACGTTTCACTTGGTTTATTTCTTCAGTGAAAGTGACAAAAAAAAATCAGGTACATGAACTAAGCTTATAATAATAAGCATTAATTAATATATTAAACACCACAGATATAATCTAATAGAAATGTCTAGGTGCTCAAAATAAGGTATTTTCGTCCTTGCTTTGGGCAAATAATTTTTTTTTAAATTCCTTCCTAACCAGGGTCTTAAGTGAATTGTCAATTTTTTTTCAAACTGGCTTAGATAATTCTTCTAGGTACTTAAAAAAACTATTTACCATACACAAATCACAAGTGCGCTCTGTTGATTTAAACAAGGTAAATTCTTGGTACACTCGACTTGGTCGCCACATTGAAATGATTGTAAAATTTTAGTCACATCTAAAAAGCATTTTTTTAATATTTCAAATATATTTTTTATCATTTACAAAGGACTAAGTTAACAGAAAGATCGTTCTTTACTTTCAGAGATTCCTTACAAAATATGTGTGTAAAATGGATAAACACATTCCTTTGTGGAAATAAGGACACATTATAGTCTCAAAAGAGGAATGACTCACACAATAGTAGAGGTACGTCGGCTTATGTGGTGTTGGTGATAAAAATGATTAAAGGTGAAGTGACATTATTTGTCTGGTAAAAATGTTTTGAAGTTGATGGGATCATTTTTATGGGTTTGATGTTTTGAAGTAGGTTATTGTACGCCTTATTACCATAATATGAAGCCCATTTTGAATAAAAATTTTATTTATATTATGAGGTTAATTCGATTCGATAACTCCTAAGTGTGATTATTTTCTTTTACAAGATGCTGTTTATTTTGTGAAGGGTGTTTTATTAAATTTTCAACAACACTCTATATCAACACATTCAATACGAATAATAGAAAAAAAAGTTTGAAGGAAGCAAACACGTTGTGGTCTGAACTAAATAATTCAAATAATACTATATTTTGTTATTCATATTGTGTTAACTAGTTTTGGTTGAAACACTAAACTTCTTCTGAACAATATTATATAAACTAACCTAAGTACAGATACCTTATAATATAAAGTAAAGAAAATTGTGCAATTATCTGTACTTAGGACCTTTTTTTTACCTCATGTTATAAGGTATCTGTACTTGGGTAATTTTATGTTATATTGTCTTAAGTACAGATAATTTTCTTTACCTTGTATTATAAGGTACTTGTACATAGGTTAGTTCGTACATTATTATTTATTTATGTAATTGCATTTACTCTTATCTTATTTTTATCATTTTATGTTGTTTTATTTATTTATTCTTACTTTTAGTATTTTTATTTTTGTAAATGTTTTCTCTTTCATTGTTTTTCATTTTTTCATATGTATTATTATTTATATGGCAGACAGAGTATTGCACCCATCGCTCTGTTCTGCTGAAATACAATGCTATTATTATTATTATTACATTGTCCTGAAGAAGGTTAATGTTTTAAACGAAACTAGTTGACACATCTATATGAATAATGATAATGTTGTTAAAATCAAAATATACTATTAAATAAATTATAATTTTTTACCTTTTTTTTCTAGAGAGAACAGATAATGATAATAGTTTGAACTGTTTTTTGTATCATCGTTGCTTGCTTAAATAAAATTTATCAGGCTCTACGATACCCGAGAGGTTGAATTGTATATGATTTTAGCAAAACACCATCTTCTTATCTTTTGGTAGAGATACCGACGCGACTTGGATAGTCGCCATAAATGTTTATTAACTTCCTAGGAGTTTAGAGTTTTCTACTTTAACTTTCCCACTTGTTCATGCGCGAGGTGTCGTTCCTCCCTCTCAAAGTCAAATAAATACAGCCAAATCTTTGGTACTTTAAAACTGAAAAGATTGGCCTGGTTTTCCATAAAACTTCATGTCGAATAGTAATTTCTGGGTCATAAACTTCCAATAACCATTTAGTATGCGCGCTCTTTATTCGTATTACACACAGATGTTTTTGTTTGTAATTTATTATTTCGATGAACCCCGATCTCGAGCGTCAAGGTAAGCCGTACATATTTTTCGCTTAATAATTATATAACGGTTGGAGCGTGCACCGAGTTTTTGATCAGGTAAACAGTAGGAAAAACAGCGGATTAATTAATTGGTAATAGAGATGGGTGCCAACAGATATCACTGAGCTATTAGAATTTTCTGTGAAGACACTAACAAAGATACTTGCACAAATAAGTCACTTGAACGCGTGCACAGCTCACTGCATACATATTTTGTGTAGTCTAATCGTAGTGAACATAATTTTTCTTTTTTTAAAAAGAAAGACAAACATCGCCAAGTTACGAATAACCTGACCATATTTAAAAAAAAACTCCTACTTCCATCATAAAAAGCGGAAGATGTTGCTTGTGCAATAATGGAGGAATTACCCAGCAGAGGAATTGAACGCACGACGCCCGAGTGGGAATCCGACGCGTTTGTTTACTCAGCTACCGACCGGTCGTAATAATATGTTCACAACATATGTATTAAAGTAATCTACTCTGACGTTGGTGGCGTTTAGGCATTGTGTAGTTACTACTTTTGACACTTTATAGTAGGACGTCGGTAAGGCGCTCGCGGCGGCGTGATTAATTTGATTCTAATATTTTTTGCGATCATTTTAAATTATTCAATTCAATTTTATACATATTGTTATGCAAGTACGGCCGGTAAGGCAGTGCATTAACGCCTTTATGGAGTGAACCCTTCTACATACCGTGAACGGAGATCAAAGCTAACGTGCATTCGTAAATGCCTCATCAAAACTGATATTCAGCCATTATAAAGCTTTAGAATATTAATATTTTGAAACGCTTCTGCATCAGATTTCATTTTTGATCAGCCAAAAAATGTAACAAAATTTTAACATGATCGGTTCCGGTCCCACCGACATGTTTTAATTTGGATACAAGTGTTGAATATTTTTTTTATAATTAAAATAATATTTCCTGCTTTTGTTAACTAACTAACTAACTAACCATCACGCCGATTTCCAGAAGGGGTAGGCAGAGAGGACGGACCGCCATACAACTGTCTTGGCACACACTTCTTGCTTCATTTACATTCATACATCGTCTCATTCATACTCTTCTGTTATTCTGACTCTTCACATTACCCGATTCAAGTATTTGATTTACTTGATCGTGCCATGTCTTTCTCGGGCGTCCTCGACTTCTTCTTCCATTCACTTTCGCATCATATATTCTTTTCACACTCCTTTCTTCGTTCATTCGCTCTACATGCCCAAACCATTTTGGGAAATTTACAGCAGAGAACTAACTTATTTTTTCTACAATGATATTCATAAGTCTTCAGTACCTGGTCGGATTTAGAAAAAAAGTTAACTCTGATAATTAAATGCTCTCACTGAGTCATCTAAAGTTACAAATAGCTAAAAAAAGTCCCACACTCGTGTTGCTTGAGTCAAGCCTTCTCCCAAAAGGTAAATATATTTTAGATGGCTACGGGCCACAAATTCTTCAGAATCAAACGTAAGTCAGAGCTTTCTATGCAGAAAAAAAAACTGATCTATACCGCATATCTACCTTATTTGTGACCAAAGTGTTGCTTAAGCCTTTTTGCATTTCAAGCAACGATATGTCGTTTTATCTCCTGAAGTATAGAAAATATTTTTAATATTTCCCTTTATCCTACACTGTAAAAAAAAATACACAGTGAAAATGACACGAATGTCTTATTTACCGTTTTTATTGAACGTTTAAGATACCTGAAAAATAAAACGTTTGTGCTTTTCAAAAACTATGAACTTAAGAAACAAAAATCTTTTAAAGAAATACGGGCATCTGAAAAAAATTACGAATAAATTATGTCAAAAGCGGGTGTAAAAGAAATTGACAAAAAAGCGCGGGTGTTAATTTTTATTTATTTATTAACGTGTGTTCAGTTAACTTTTTATTACTGGAGTCAACCCTATGCCGTATAAACATAAACAAAAGCATTACTAAACCCAATTTTAATGCGTACAAGAATTGTTGGTGCTTTTCTGCGACAAATACGACATATTTTCCTCAAAGAGTGTATTCCCTACCAAGGAGCTTTGTAGGAATGACATTAACTATTAACACGACGATCGGTGGCGTCACGTAACTTCTTACAAATTTCTTAAGCAAAAATGTGATTCAATTTTATTCACTCGTGATTGTAGTTTCGTGTTTGATAAGAACAACACTCAGTTTTCATATTTCAAAATCAAAGATTTCATTGATAACGTTATAATTTAGGTATTTGTTAATTTTTCTTATATCTTGTAATATACTAACCCAGGAAAACTCTGCAATACCGCAATCGACTTTTTTACCTTATTAAAACTAATCAACCTTAAAATACCATCCAGAACCATTAGAGTTAACGATCTTTTCCACATTAGCCGGACGCGCACAAATGCTGGTATCAGGGATCCAATCAAAAAAATGTGCAATTTATGTTATCAAAATCAAACTTTAATAGATTCTGACTTTTTTTGGTTTTTTGAAAATTGAAAGCTGTTTCTATGTATTTTTTTTTTTTTAACTTTGTTTATACTTTGTGGTACTTTTTATCATTTTCATTTAACTATTAATTTTTTCTTCTCTTTAAATTGTTCTAAAAATATTTGCGAGGGTTATTTATCTGCTGATTCTTCGTTTAGACACTGTGCACTTTTTTGTTTTTCTATGGAACCCAATCTTTATTTTTTTTTCCATTTAATTTGTCTTCAAATTATCTAGAAAGATTTATTTTTCTGCTAATTATGATAATCCAAGATAATCCATTGGGATTCAGGTGAATTCTTCAGTAAATGTATATATTTATTACGAATAACTGTCTGTAACTGTGTTTTCTCCCTAAATAAATCTCCTTAATAGTTTTAAAAAACCACCCTACACAAAAAATCAAAAAAAATAAAATATTTATTTTTTTATTGTATACTCCCAAGAGGGGTTTTACATTAAAAGGTTTGCAATTGAGAGTGAAAAAATGAGAATTATATGTACAAAAAATTTTAGGTACGCCTCTGCGTAGATCGCAAATAACTATGTTCTACCCTTTTATCTCCGCTCATAATAATATTTTCTCTTCCACGTGGCGTCTAGAGATCGGATAACATAATTATATCTGACTCTGTGTGTTATCTTTATGGCATACCAACCTTTAGGAAGCGAAAATAATGGGCTCCGTAGCGTAATAATCAGTGTACTTGATTATGAGTCGGAAGTTGTGGATTCGATTCCAGCTGCATCAACATTTTATTAAGATCATAAATAGGTGCGGATCAGGTTTTATGACGTTGACCTTTTTTTTAAGGGGCCTTTCAAAAAATGTTTTTTCGTCAGTCGATTTATACAAATAAAACTTTTCTGTTAAATTTGGCAGCCACTAGTCTGGAGAAAACTCTGGCACATACATACTTGATATTAAAGCAGGATTTGCATGATTAATTTCCATACCCAAAATATTTTCTGATTGCAATCGTTGGAACACAGATGACGAGGGAGGTTGCTGTGACTGTTGTACCGACATTTTGACGAAAGGTGCTCCTTTGCGCAAACAGCTAGTATAGTAGAAGAGTTTTCGTAAGAATGACATGCCAACTGCCTTGTTTTCTCCTTTTAACAATTAAAGTATCTTCATAGGTTGACCTTTTGTATAAAATAACGACTGTATGATTTCCCATAAATGGCACACAGGCCCTAAAAGAAAACTCCCCTCACCTTTCTCGTGTGATTTATTGATTCAATTATATATCTAATACTTTTATTTATATATATTTACATCGAAGTTTGATTTGAATTAAAAATTCTAAATTCTATTCGGTTTATTATGGTTCATTATTAATTAAAGTTAAAACAGATATATTAAATTTTTATTTATAGTTTTTGTGTTTAATTTGTAGAACTACATTTTAATTTTTATATAATTAAATTTAATATTATTATTATTGAGAAAAAAAAAAAAAAAGATATATTAAAATTTTCCGGAAATTTAGAAACCTTGTTTAATAATAAATGTAACTTGATAATTAAAGCAAGGGCAAATAACACATTACAAGGAAAAAAAAATCATCTTGTGTGAGTTTTTAATTATTTTCTCATCACGCGTTTTCATTGCTGTGAAGAATTTCAATAAGATCCTAGAATTTTCAATGTATTGCTTGAGGCAATCATTATTTTTTACAATCCGGATGAACTTTTCAATCATAATTTCTATAATAGATTATAATTAGACGAATATCTTCCTGAAAATATAGTGAATCTAGATGTAATAGCCTTAATATGTCCTCCACATCACAGGTGAACTCCTAGCGTAGAAGACAATGTTTATACAATATTGTAAAAAAGATTAAGTTAATTAAATAAAAATAAAAAAAAGCATCATCACTTTAATTACTCTCATAATTCGCAGCCACCATCTATTCACAACTAGATGAGGGCCTTTTCAAGAGGGTGATCTGTCATGGAAGATCATGAACATCTCATACCACGCTGTCCAGACGACACAATTTGCCCGAGTATCTGTTCAGACTTTAGACACTGTCATTGAATTGCCTTTGTAATCAGAAAAAAACTTACCAGAAATTATTTTAAGAATTCTTAATATTGCTGGTAACACTCTTTTGTATCTCATATTATTTATGTTTTCTTAGAAAGCAATCAATTAGTAGTTTGACATAATTAATGGATTTAAATAAATATTTATATTTAGGATACAAACAGTCATACAAGTGTAAATATAGTAACATTTAAACATATTTTAGACCAATTAAGTTCCATTAACAAGTAGGTTATAATGATTTTAATAAAAAAAGGCTTAGGTATAAGCAAAATATATAATATTAGATACAGTAGATAATTGTAGAATTTTATATAATTCAAAGTATCAATTCAGTTAGTTTCGTTTTATATGATTTCAAGTTACAATTGAAAATGTCTACATCTCGTCTCGTCTCGTAGGGTATTGAGTTTTACAGGTGTGTCCTATTAAAGAGTTTTGTGCGTATTTGGAATTACAGTGTGGTATTCTAAATAAATCATTCAATCTGGTGTTGCGTTCAGGGCAACGAAATGCAATCCTTTCTAGCAGATATGATAAATCAACAAGACAGTTCACAACTTGTATGAGAATATAGCATCCGGGATTTTTCTGCGTTTATATAGAGCAAGGGGATCAAATTGATGACCACTAAAACCATACGATAGATGTTTTATAAATTTGTTTTGGATATTTTCAATACGACCAATATAGATTTGATATTGAGGAATCCAAATTATTGAGGCGAAATCAAGTTGTGACCTAAAATATGTCATATTTAGCAGAATTAGAGCGTTTGGTATAGTGAAGGGTTTTGCATTTCGCATAATAAAGCCCGTTTTTCAGTGGTGCTTATATTATTATTCATAAAAATGATTATGGCAACATATTAAATAATTATGGAGCACTGGATGTAAAGAAAGCCATTAAAATTAATAGTCATATTATAAATAATCAGTTAGATTTGTCCAGCAGTCTAGTATTAGGAACATTTCCCGTAAACTCATAAAATTTCTCACTATTCTTTTATCACGTTCTCAGTTGACGTTTTACCTCTTTAATTTCATATTATCGGTCTCTTTCTCTCTGTTCCTTTGTTATAATATAAATGTTATGCTTTTGTATTCTTACTGTACTCTTTTTTAATTTTTATATTGTGTTCTCCCTCTGCATTTATGAGTATATATAACCACATACTACGTATTTTATGTTTACTTTGATGTTGTACCTCGATGGTGCTTAGGCTAAGCGAAACCGGTTTGTCATAAAATTTAAAATAAAATCTATCATCCTACACAAAGTTATTATTTCATTTTCATTATTTTCATTATTTCCATATTTTTTATTTTATTTGAATAATTAAGGTCCATAACTCATCTGTGTATTTATTTTTGCCGTACATTAATAATAATTCAGAAAGCAATACTTCCTGCGGATGAAAGGAAATCTCATCCCTAGAGAATCCACCCTTATTTCTCTAGTCTGCGCTGGCGTTTCAATATCTGGGCGGGTTGATTTTTGAACTACAGCAGTAGTGTTTGTTGACGTCTTTTATAGATATCTCCCTCTTTTGATCGCAAGTTTCTTCGACAAATTATTCCACGATATTTTACCGAGAGGGGGTGGCTCTGGAACTTCTGTCAAATAAATCACTGCGAATACACAACACGATTTATTAGTTGCTTCGAAGAATTTATCATCAGTTCTGTTAAGATAAAGAAGACAACTGTTCTTTCCGGCTTCATACAAACCTGAGGTTGAATATTGTTGAGATTTCGGCAGAACCAAAAATCAAGGTTTCGATTAAAAACAATAATGGAAAAACAAGGCACTGACTCAAAAGCAAAGTTATTTTAGAAGAACCCATAAAATTCCGTAGCTTCCGAACTTCATCATTAAAGCAAATTTAATGATGAAGTTCACTCATCTAAAACAAAATACAATTTTATTTTTGTAATTTTATTTGACTTCTACCTTCTAAAGGCATATATAACCATCGAAGCAATGTGCACAGAAAGGAAAAAAATAGTTTGAATTTTTGGGAAATTTGAGAAATAACTGTTGTTTTGTTTCTATAACTCTTTCGATAGAGGTATGGTAAATTCTATTTCTTGGCGGCCTCCGTTGTCGAGTGGTAAGACGCTCGACTACGAATCCAAATGTCGCGGGTTCAAACCCGGCGTGCGACCATAAACTTTATTTAATTAATATGTGTCAAAACACCTTTAATTCATATAAAAATAATAAAAAAGTATATTTTCGGCATGTTCCAGAGTGGTAGCTACTCTAAGTATCGCCCTGGTGAACGACCACCATTCAGAATCGAAACGTTGCTTGAAATGGCTTTAGCCGTGTTTGGTGACCAGATCTGAATAGCCAGGTACTTCCCAACCTTCCTCTTCCCAATATCCTCCCCCTCCCCATTGCCTTCAGCCTCACAACATACCCTATTTGGGGATGCCATAGTCTCACTGGCTCTAGGCGGTTGGGAGCAGCTGAGACTCTTGTGCGGTATTCATATAAAAGATAAATGCAATAAAAATGTGCGCAAGGAAGACTTATCTCATTTTCCCCTGCTAGATATGTATCTAAGGAACAATTTTGTATACTTAACTTAAAACTGGATTTTTTTTACTCACTCCGTTCTTAAAATTATGCCAATGTTTGGTAATTTTCGGCACATTTTCATGGTAAACCAGAAAAAAAATTATCTACATCAATGGGCAAAAATAACATTTGAATTGGAAACATTAGCAATCTAGGTCTTGAATTCGCATTAAATACATAAATATTTCAGGCTGATTAATTCGAGGGAATTACTGAAGCCTTCAATTACCCACGTGCCTACATCATTCAAAGTCATTTCATAAATGAAATTATATCTAATTACAAAGAGAAAGCTAAACGGGTCTCTTTGATCACTGGTGTTCCCTTCGCTCAAACTCCGCGAATCAAATATAAACTAATTACTCTAATCTTGCGCTAAATAGACATAATTATAGAGGGTGACTACAAAGCTGATTGCCTTAATATTACCTCTGTATTCCACCTTTTGGAGGACAGCTTATCGGATTAAGATCGGATCAAGGGAATATCCTGATCATCGTGTAAACGTCTCAAGTAACGTGTGGTTACCATAACATAACCCCGCTTAAGCTCACATCTATTTACAATCAAATGTTATAGTTCACCTATGGCGTCTTATTATGACTTAGTAACTCCAATTTCCGCGGCTTTTATTTGACGAGTGCTAATGAAACATAGGTGTTTGATGTATTTTGGCACTATTTTCTTGCTTTGTATTATGTCGGATGTTCATGTTATTTCTCGTATCTGCTTCGAAATGATGTACCCTACGTAGGTGGCGTTATATGGCTGTGTTCATGTATTTTATGGTCCAACGAAGATACTCAAAAGGCATTGAATACGGTTTAGTTGATTATTTCGAATCAACGTAATTATTTAACGCTCACAAATATTTTAACCTTCATGAAAGGTTTGGCAAGGTCATTTGAATGTTCGTCAGTTATTTATGGATAAGACAAATTCTTATAAATAAAACAATTACCTACGTCGTGTAAGTAAATCGGTATGAATAAGAATAAAAAAATGGTCGCCCACATATAATGAGTCAGGCTGACAACTTGAAGAGAAAAACTGTCAGTTTTATTAATGTGAGAATTGAAACAAACTGCGACACACTTTATTATTTTGTAAATAGATAAAACTTGTATTCAATTTCACGTTAGTTTATTTTGCACAAAGCGAGGGATTTGGGGTTGATAGTAATTATTTGCTTTGGGGCCCAAAGAGTTGGGCAAACTATCCATCGCGCGTTATAACATTGAGCCGTGTTTGCAGATAGTGTGTTATTACAGGGATGATGTCTCAGGAATTCAAAGGAGGGATATGCTATAATTACGAGATACGAACACGGGAAGAGAAAAGCAAAATGAACTTGATTGCTGACGAGGAAAAACTCGAGCGCACAGAAATCTCTCATGTACCGAGCCGTCTAATTAAACAATAAAATTCCAACAGAAATTACTGCAATAGACAAAATTCTTCAATTTAAAAAATAAATAAGAACAATTGTTGGCCATAACCATTAATATTGGTAAATTATTTGTAAAATTGTTGGCCATAACCATTAATGTTGGTAAATTGTTTGTAAAATTGTTAGCCATAACCATTAATGTTGGTAAATTATGTGTAAAATTTTTACTATACTATATTTTTTGATTTATAAAATGTTATTAGAAAAATATGTTAGCAATAATCGTGTCAATATTAAATAACTAACCGTCACGCAATTTCTCCGAAGGGGTACACAGAGAGGACGAACTGCCATACAACTCTGTCTTGGCACACACTCCTTGCTTCCTTCACATTCATACATCGTCTCATACATAATCTTTTCTTATTCTGACTCAAGTATCCGACTCAAGTATTTGATTTAGTTGATCGTGCCATGTCTTCCTCGAGCATCCCCGACTTCTTCCATTTACTTTCACGTCATATATTCTTTTCACACTCCTTTCTTTTTCCTTCTTTATCTTTATATATAAATATCTAATCTTTTACATTAGAATACACAAAGATGTAATCTTACTTGAGATAAATAAATAAGTCACGGAACACATTCACAATACCAAAAAAAAACTAAACTTATGGTAAAGTTTTATTTTATATACGATATAAACTATTTTGACTCTCCTTGAACTCAAATCATTTGATTTTTTACAAAAAATTGTGATTGCTTCGACAAAGAATTAATTATAAGTAAAAAAATAAAAGCTGCTTCCACATATTGCACTTTTTTTATCGTGCTTAAAGGGTCAGATATGATTCAGAGCAAAAAGGCTCCGTATTGAAAAGTCTCGCAGGTGTTTTTTTCGGATACCTGAGTGGTATATAAATATTTATTTCATCTTTTATGTTAATGACAGTACAGGAAATCTCGCCTTTTAGTAGGCTGAATAAATTGGGGAGATTAAGAAGATGGTTAGAAGTACTTGGCTATGTCAAGTTGGTCACAACACGTCTCAAAATATGAACTATTTTGATTGTGATTTTATTTTTTAGTTTACTTAATAATTGCATGATTTTAAACCCGTCATTTCCGGTAGAAGCAACAAGGAGTTTAATGCTTTGCCACCGAGATATTTTTCTGTCTAAGGCATTAAGATTCCGAGCTTCTTTACTTTCGTCCACCTTTTTTTTTCCTGTTCTAAAAGGGATTTTATTTCCCACTCCTTATTATCTACCGGTTGTACATACTTTACCTTTAATAATACATTTATTTTAGTCAAAAATACGTAATATTACTTAACACCTTATTGTTCGCACGAAATTTTTCTCGTCTCGTCTTTTTTTGGAGCATACGAGGAATACAATAATTTATGCGATAATTTTTCTACCTTTTGAAAGCATGTGTTTACAAGCATTTGAAGTGCGCTCTTTCTGTTATAATTTATTTTTCATTGTTACCCGTGAAAAACCATGTAATGTAACATGACTTATTATAAAAATAAACAAGTTTCATTTCAAATGCAGAACAATGTCTGTTAAAATACATTGTAGGTAAAATACTTTATTAAGAAGGTAGGGATTTTAAAAGATGTTTTTATTTTTATTTTTTGTTGATAGTTTTCTGAATATATGAGTATCTGTCAGTTTAAAAATAGAAAAAAATCATACTCGTACGTGTGTTTGTACATACTCACAAAGAAAACTATTTATAGTATTTTTTGACAGTATTGATTGTGATAAAATATTCTTGAATTTATAGAAGAAAAAACACACACTCCTCCCATTAATCCCCTCTTTTACAACCTTACAAACTCCTTCCAGTTTCGTCCAGGAAGTTATCCATTAACAGTTAATAAAAGTAAATGTATTCTCATCAACAGCGTTACGTGGGGTGGCGTCTCTTTCCCACTAAAATATGTAGAAAGAGGGGGGGAGGGAGAAACGGAAGAAAAATGACCCAGGCCGCGGGCGATTGTTCATTTTTACTTTCCCAGAAATTTTAATTTTGTGAATTGTGATGGTTTATTCACTTAAGTCTTAGCATATTTTTTTTTGGGTGAAAATTAAATATTTATAAACATGTACATATTTGTATATATTTTTGGTAGGAATGAGTATACGCGGAAAAATTAAGAAAAAATGATGCTGTTGAAATTATATTTAATTTAATTCACTTTAAAAGACTGCGGCATTCCTGTTTATAGATTTTGTGATGCAAACAAAATAAAAAGGAAGGAAAGGGAAAGGATACGATTCGAATAAAGATATTCAGATTATTCTACTAAACATATCTTAAGATATTCAAGCAAGGTTTTGATACAATTTTACACCGGCCGTAATTAAAAGTATTTGCCACTTCTTGGAATGAAATGTAAATATATTTTTTTCAATTGGGTATACTCATTTTTACTCCATGTAACGATGAAAAATACATATAACGTAAGAAAGTTATTTTTTCTCTACTTAACGGATTTTGAATCTATGAAATCTGAGCACAAAGTAAAAGGTATTAATGATCTTGCGTAGACCGATAAACATTTAAAGGCTTGTTCAACAATACCCATAATGCATGGTTTTTATTTCAAATAAGTTTCCGTATATTAAAAATGTAGAGTCCGCTTGATAAATGGACCGGATGAGAACATTGAAATTGAGACAACTGACTGAATTAAAAATTGTCTCGACGGAGACATCCTTGTTATAAATCTTCGTCCAAAATGGAAAAGAATTTCTCGGAAAGATGCTATTTTAGGAGCATTGTGAAGATGCTTCATTATCTTTCGGAAATGTTTACTTGAAAGCATAAAAATGCTTTTAATTAATCTGAATTTTTGCGAAGTGAAATTTTTAAATTGAATTCCCAAAATACCTGTTTTGTATGCCCACATTGCAGAAATTTCACTAATGGTTCACAAAACAATTTAGAATTCGTTTTAAGATTTTTTTCTGCGTTCTTAAAAATTTACTCATGTTCTACCTGTCAGCATCACAAATATATTTTATATTCTTGACTAATTGGGGTATGTCATCAGGGGGAGGAGATGGAGAACATGAAAGTTAGGGAGTGCTTGGTCAGTCAGATCTGATCACCAAAAATTGCTAAAGCCATTTCAAGCAACGCTTCGCTTCTGAGTGACAGTCTTTCACCAGGGCGATACTGAGAGTATCCACCACTCTAGATATATTAGAACACGGTATTTTTGCATATCGGGATACTATTTTTGTCTATAGTGTTTGCCATCAGTTGTGATTTTAATGATGTTCAGTTTTAAGGCTGAGAATTCTTAGAATCTGACAGTTCGACATGTTGTTTGTTATTAAAACACTTCATCAAAACTACTTGTCTACGGTGAGAAGGTTTTCAAAGATATAAGTAATTGGTATGTAGTCGTTATCAACCCTTATATTATAATTGAACACTCGTATGCTCAAACTACTCATAGAGTCCAGAGGTCATTTTTAAGCTTAAGAAATATTTTATTTGAAACTACAGATGGTGTTATTTTTGTAAGCACTTCTTCAAGCCCACTCGCTATGCTACTTCAGAAGTTTATTAAATAATTAAATGCAATCATTATCTTAAAAACGCAATTCGGATATAAAATGCTTATGCCTTGCGTGTTAAACCTCTTTACGTGTACCATGCCTATAAAAAAAATTATCGAGTCTTGCTATGGCTAAAAAATAAAAACGAAAAATCTCAAGCCTTTTAAAAAGAAATTTAAGTAGGTTTCATGATACCATATATTCACAAATTAATCTGCGTCTCTTATTATACATTTTCATATAAACCTTGCGGTGTGTTGACAAAAATTTTGTTGGTTATTTTTTTTAAGTAAATACAAAAATAATAAAACATACTTATGTTCTAGTACAACCCTTAAATGAATATATCTTGGCATAATTTCACTACATATTTAAAAAAAATCTTCTTATTTAATATCATTCGGAAATTCATAAAATATCTTTATGGGTCTGGATATCAATGTCTTTTGAGTTAGTGATTTTTTTCTGAGAAGTAGTCTTATATGGTTTCTTTTCCTCGTCTTATGTACTCGTATGTACCTGTTCTGATATTTTTTTCCTGAGAAATTCAGGTGATGTGTGGCCATTATTTTTTTTGTAGATCAAAAATGTAATTTAATAATTTGCCAAAATGAATATATATTGAAGTCCTTCAACATTTCCTCGACTTTCGTATATTTATTTTTCTTTAATATAATTCTCACAACTTGTTATAGTTATATATTTTTTTATATATCCATCATTGACTAAGACTGAATTTCAGACTAAATGTTAAAGCACAATACGATACATGTTTAATTTAATTACTGTGTATACCATATACTCGTATATGTATACTGATTCAAATGTAATGATCTCTTGTTCAAATATATGAATTATCGTACCTTCACCTTTATACTATCTCATTTATTGTATTTGTTTTTTTTTTTGTTTTGTTGTTTTTTCTGTAAACTATATTTAAGTTAAGATTATTAATTTTATTTTTGTAAATTTGGATACTGGGTGTAGGAATATTCTCATTCTTCCCATAAGCGATTTTTTTTGGCAATTTAAAAAATAATTTACTTATCTCGATTAGATCTTACATACTGGATTTACGTTTTTTTAATAAAATACATTCAAGTAATAACCTACATTGAATTTTCAATAAGTTACGTTAGTATGTTTTACAAGTCAAAATATCACAAAGCTCCTTTTCCACAAGATAAGGTAAAAAGTTTTGTATACCTTTTCCCAGAAAATCTGTAAGCTGTAGTAGCCTTTCTGGAGCTCGTTTCCTTATCTTAACGTACATCTCAACTGTTTCTTAGCGGATCACAGAGGAATATTTTACCAAGTAATTTATTTAAGCACTCACTCATCTCGACAGAAGTACCGGTGAAGCCGCGCACTGCAGCAAGTAACGGGAGACTGGAAGCTGTTCTAGGTAATCTCTAAAACCAAAATCTTCTCCACTCGTTGACAAAACATCACGGAAGGCATAAAGCCCTGTTACCTCTTTGAAGGTTCTCAGTTTCCGGTATTACCGTGCTACCCAAATCGATGCATGAACGCCGAGATAAGTAAATATTAATGCTGAACAGAACATTTTTATGGGAAGGAATATTCAAATATTTTTCATCATCGTTTTGAGACTGAGGGATGGCAAGAGTCAAATACTCACAAACAATGCTGTCCATTTATAACTGCCAATCACACAAGTTGGAATTTGATATAATGGTTCATACAATGTATAAAACCCAATTGTTTCTTCAAGTAAAAAATATAATTTGACATGTATTCTTATAATAATGCCATATATATTTTTTCATGCCAATACCGCATAAAAGTTTCAACCATCTGGAGCCAGGATGATGGAAAAGAGATCAGACCTAGTTACCAACAAAGTAGTTAAAGCCATCTCAAGCAACGCTTCGATTCTTTATGGTATCTTCCATTCTGGGTCATTTACGGTCACCCAGTTTAATTTTCACATATTTTATAAATCACTGCTGCTGTTGAAAAGAAATAAGAATGAAATTATGCAACAATTAATAAATGTTATGAATTAAAAACCATTTTTTTTCACAATTGAAAAAAAAAATGACATCATTTTCCGGGTAACGGATCTGAAAATAACCGATTTCTCCTTACTCCCATCACCTAAAGCGAAAAATGTTGATTGCGCAAATTCGGAGATTTATTTATTATTATTTAGAAAATTGAACCCAACAACGCCTAGGTGCGAGCCTGACGCTTTGAACAACTCGGCTAATAATTTATAAAGTAAGTTCCATATGTTTTTTTGGAGCGTGCGCTATTAAAATGTTTACATTTACACTAAAACCAAACGGGATAGGTACAAAAAAAAGTGCTCGTATTTCGGCAAAACAGAAAAATATGGAATGATTTTATTGGAAAATAATTTATGAATAATACTGCTATTGGAAACACAACGAGCCTTTGATTATTCACTTATCCAATAAATAAATAATAATATCCCATTTGATATTATTTCATCTCTTCCGCCCCAGCTTCGCCCTGGGCTGGGAAATGTACGAGGAAAGGTTTTCACTTCCTACCCGCTCTCTATGGCGGCTGGTGTTAGAGGGAGTGGATATATTTAGATAAGAGAAGAACATTTTGCGAAAACCGATATTTTATTACAGTGCTTATCGTGCGGCGAATATTTCCAAAGACAATGGGTTATGAAAGATTTGTATTCAATTCATTTGGACATAAAATATTTTTCGATTTAGCGGATCGATTTAATTTCACGTTAAGCTTGTTTTTTGTGCCAATTAGTTTTACGTGTTTTCAATTTTGTGGTATTATGAATGGACCGTTATTACAACATCCGTAGCTCGTAAAGTAACATTAACATAAAATTTTGTTTTTTAATTTTCATGAACAAAGTTTTGATTGTTGACGCCTATAAGTTAGGATTTGAAATTTTACTTTTTTCGCCACTCATTATTTTTAAAAACTTTTATATTTAGTTTCATAGGTTTTATCTGAGAACTCCGCTTTATTGTGTTTCAGGTTACGACATATTGGATGTTATTGTGTTTGTATCATAGTTTATTTTTTAAGATCCATTTTACCTACACACTATAAACGTACTTTTTAAAAGATGTTTAATGTCTTTATCAATACATTAATATATATTTTAACTAAACACGAGTGTTGAAAAGGGAGAACATTGGAAAACCAGTTAATTTAACTACGAATTTTGAAAAAAATTCGCTACATCGGTATTATCTGTTATTTTCTACATAGTCTTTTGATTTGTATTGAAGTTTCATAAAAGCGTTTTTTTAGCAATATTCCTGATGTGATGTGTAATAAATGTTTTTCAAATAAAGAATAAAATCAATCACCAATTTTCCCAAGTGAACCTTTTCCTTACCAATACACGAATAAAACATTTGAGCTTCCTAATAATGCTAGTACTTTGCTAAAAACAAAAATACAAAATATTGATGATAATTGAATTCACGGTCACCCCACGCACGTGATCCATCTGCGGGAGACCGGGAAATCTGGGAGGCTGTGGAAAGCTAGAGGGAGGGAAGTGGGGGTCGTAGATTCTGACGTCTACGAATAATCGAAGACATAAAACCGAACGAATGCCTTCTGATATTCCTATGAAAGCTTTGACGGGTAACTTGAAAGCTTTTCCACGCCGCCGCATACAAACTATGGCCGTTGGTGCAAATAAAATTCTATACGCTTCCACTCGAAATTGCTTTGTTTCGAAAACGCTCCGCCCATTTATCACGACTTGACATGGAATATGCATAGCGAATATTCAACGCTCGGAGATGTTATGGACTTATTATTTAAAGACTCGTGTTTGGCAAAACAGATAGCGATGACGGCTGTATAAAACACACCTCACTGACATCAGACAATAATTGTGTGGTGTTAAAATCTAGAACATCCAATGCCTTGTTTTCTCAAGTCAGTGCATTTTATGAAGATGTAGCTGTTCATTTCTACTATCACATAGTGTTTCTATATGTTTTTAAGCTAAAATATATTTTTTTAAATGCCAATTTAATCTTTTTGTAGAAATATCTCACAAAAACTCCCCTTTTTATTTTTTATAGTTAATCCGCACAAAAGTCTCAACTGCTCCTAATCATCTAGAGTCAGTGAGACTATGATATCCCCAATAGGGGTATGTTGTGAGGCTGAAGGCAGTAGGAAGAGTAAGGAAATGAGGAAGGGGAAGGTTATGAAGAACCTGGTCATTCAGAGCTGGTTACCAAACACGGTTAAAGCCATTTTAAGCAATGTTTCAATTCTGAATGGTGGTCTTTCACCAGGGCAATACTGGAGTATCTACCACTTTGGAACGTGCCGCAAATATACTATATACTATATTTTATTTTTTATATCAATTAAATGTGTAATGACACATATCAATAAAATAAAATTTATTTGCGCAGGCCGGGTTCGAACCTGCAACCTCTGGATTTGTAGTCGAGCAACCCCTAGTTATAGCGTGTAATAATAAGAAGCCAACGTAAAAAATATAAAAACGACTTGTTCTCATCCTGGACAGAAGATAAAATACAATACAATTCTGTGTGCGCAAGGAACAACGGAATGAATCAACTAACGCGGATATTCAGGAGCCAAAATAAAATTTAGATTTTTTTTTCGTATGTAATCATGACCTTATTAAAAAAAAATAAAAGCACATTATTTCATTTTCTGACTTATCTCATTTTTCCTTGCTTGATATCTATCTAAGGAACAATTTTGCATACTTAACACAAAACTTGATTTTTTTACTCATTCCGATCTTCCTTCCCCCCACAGAATTAGTTTCTTCAAGCTAGCACCGTCGCAATATCGGGAAAACAGACTTTTCATACCTGCGTATTTTCAGTGTTTCCAAAAATATGTTAACTCATTTGTTAACAATGGATTAGTAATCAAATGAACCAGTAGACGGCCTGCATGGTCGAGTGGTAAGACGCTTAATTCCAAATCCAGAGGTCACGAGTTCGTCCTGGTGAAAGAGCACCATTCAGAATTGAAACGTTGCTTTAAATGGCTCTAGCCGTGTTTGGTGACCAGATCTAAATAGCCAGACACTTCCCCTTCCTCATCTCCTTCCTCTCCCCTCTACCTTCAACCTCACATCATACCCATTTTGGGGATGCTATAGTCTCACTGGCTCTGGACGGTTGGGAGCAGTTGAGACTCTTGTGCGGTATTCACGTAAAAAATAAATAAAAGTAGAAATTAACTGAGTTAACTCATCTTCTTTTTTAGTACAGTATAAAAAATGTATAAAATAAGGTCTCTGAGACATTATTCTTTGACTTAAATCCTTGCCATATAAACCTTATTTATTAATAACAATTTCTCTACATTTCACATAACATAGGTTTAAAGGCAGGATTATTACTAGCTGGCATTTTCTTTAAAACAACCTTAGAGGACATAGAGTAGTATCTATCCAAGGCAGTGAAGTCAGTTTTTGACTTGTTTTTGATGATTTTAACCTGACTCGGCGCACCTGGGCGTGGCTAAGACTAAAGCTACGGTATTTATATATCCATTCATATCACATGTCGACATAATGTTTTTGTTTATTCGTTTAGCCACTTTTTCAGAGTATTTTTATCAACAAAAATATAGCACATAACCTAAAAAACCGTTTAGTTGTGTCAAGTTTAGTGGCATAATAAAAATGTGGGCGGAGTCCCGCGGTGAACCAGGACCTTAAGATCATTGCGACAGTATATAGAAGCGGGCTATGAAATTTTTTGTCCTCATGGTGTACGACGTAAAAACCCAGAGAAAGTGATTTATCGCAAGTTTGTGTAGGTTGGGTAAAAATAATTAGCTCTCCCTCCATATATTGTTACTTCAAGAAAACAACCAACAATTTTGCTGGAATGCGTGAGGTTTACATTCATCGACTACATGCACGGTGATCTGTAGGGACTGCACTGCATTCCCACACGATCGAAAATCGAATTTACGATCGTCGTCTATAGGCTGTTGCTTCAATTGCAATACAAAAATTACCGAATGGTGTTTGGAATTTAGCGAGTTTTTTCCGCCGGAAGATGTTTTGCAGATCGAGTCACTTAAAATATGATATTACCGGCTCGGGCGGTAGGCACTTGTTCATCGTGGAACGGGCCCTTAGAAGTTTGTTCAGATCAACATTACCGTTTAACCCAACTTTTTTCCTTGCGCAATGGCCGTGGGCCATAACAAGTTGAGATTATTTCCTTTGGAATAATTCGTTCATTTGAAAAGTCTCCCGTATGTGAATAATTCTGCTACAATAATTACGGAAAGGAAATTGGTTAATCTCCCAAAACACTCCAACTTAAATATTATTATTCTTCGTATTATGAGTTTTGTTAGAAAAACGTTAAAATAGTACTTGCAACTTTTGATCCTTGTTTCGATAACTTTTAAATCGTTTTATGAGGGAAAAGAAGCGATATTTTTTTCTAGGGGTGAGGCGGAATTGGAAATATAAGGTAAACAGGGCAGGTCTAACCCTTTATTGCTCTTTTTGTTTGAGTGTATATAACACTGTTGTTGAACTACGTACAAAAACTGGACGTAGTTATGCAGAAAGTGTCTAATCCACAGTTGGCAAGAATCGAGATTAACGTGTTTTTCTATATAGAGTGTGTTATGAAGTACGATAAATTCGATCCAGTGCGATTTTGAATTTTCCCGTTAGTTAAAAATCTATTTACTATGGTGTAATATTTTGTCTATTTGCCCCATTGAAAAGCCAAAAAGTGGGGGGCAAAAACGATCAACGGACCCGGGCTGAAACGGCCAGGAGGAGGATTCAAGATTCAACATTCAACGTTCAACGTTCAACGTTCAACGTTCAACGTTCAACGTTCAACGTTCAACGTTCAACGTTCAACGTTCGGCCGCGAAACAGAGTGAATATTAGAGTCTTCACAGAACACGCCGAATAGTGCAGTTAACGTTTTTAGAGTCAATACAGTATTTACCGCCAATGGTGATATAGCAAATTAAATTAAATATTGCAATGGATAATCTGAGTCGCTACGATCCCCGGCAGCCACCATCGAGGAAAGAACTAGCGAGGTTTCTCGGCCATCAGACTGGACAGAAGGATTCTCAGCGAGCAGGATCCACGCATTTTCCAGTATCGGTAATAATTAAACAATTTAGTATAATAGTTTGTTACTACAAGTACCCAATACTAGCGTTATCCACCAAGTCAATCAAGCTTTTCCTGGGCGTAGAATCAATATTCTAAAATATAATACGAGAGAGCATTTAGAGTGCATTATTGTTAAAATTCCTTAAACCCTGCAAGTATGGGTCCTTTTTGTAACCCCCATTTTTAACGAAGAAGAAGGTCATCTCTAAACCAAAATAAACGAATTTAAATAAACACGGAGAAAGATCCATTCTATCGACTGAACCTAACCGGGTGGGCATTTAAAAAGGTAAGTGAATCCTTGGGACTCACGAACTCGTAATTTTATATGTTGTGCCTGTTTAAAAAAGGCGGACTTTTACCGTACTTTAACAAGATTTATATTTGCTGAAAACATCCAAGTTCGAAATGCAAAAGATTTGTGGTAATCTTTTTTGAATCAAATATTTGACTTTAATTGAAAATATTTGAAAAACATTGATTGATTATAAATAACCTATTTATAATAATTCTCATAGTGAAAAAAACACTGATATTCACTGAACAAATGCCGATGACGCATATTAATGCTTTTATATCGTCATATTTTCAGAAGCCTTTTTCTCAGTTTCATCTTTTTAGGGCTGGATGCTTTCTGCATAACTGCGTCCAATTGGTTTCGATCCATATCGGCATCTAAAGGATGATTGGTGACATAATTTTGAATATTGTGAAAATATAAAACAAAGGTTAGTTTTTGCTACCTCGTCAGAGTGCGCACCTGTCGCGGACCTCATTTTGATTTGATTATTTCCTTAACACGTGGTAATAACAACAGAAAATTATTAAATGTAACAATTTTAACGTCTTCTTAAAATTTCTGCATTTGGTAGAGTCGTGTACAAATAAATGAGTACCGAATCATCCAAACATTATTCCGAGAATCAAAAAAAACTATTGCTTTTAGCTGCATTTTTTATTGATGCTACTTAAAAATACAGACCGAGAATGAGATTTTTTTTAGTTTCTTGTGCGGTGAAATTTCTGCATGCAGCTTCTTCATTTCAATATCGCTTTTCATCACAGTGTATTGATCAAGAGTGTTTATTTTTAAGCTGAATACCACACAAAAGTTCCAATTGTTTTTAATCGTCTAAAACCAGTGAGATTATGGCATTCCCAATTGGGGTGTGTTGTGAGGCTGAATATAGTGGGTAGAAGAAGGAAATGGGAAATAGGAAGATTAGGAAGTATCTGGCTACTTAGATCTGGTTATCAAACATGGCTAGAGCTATTTCAAGCAACACTTCGGTTCTGAATGATGGTCTTTCATCAGGGTGTTACCATGAAAATTTTCCACTCTGGAATGTGCCGCAAATATACTATTTATAATTTAATATGAATTAAATGACCCTCTGTGCATTTAAGCGTTTTCAAGTATGGACAGAATCCGCCTTGAGTGGCCCAGCATTCAAGGATATAGTGTCAAAAGTTCCATCTACCTAGAGCAAGTGGAACGTTGGCATCCTATTTTTAAGAAATGTTGTGAGGCTAAGGAGAAGAAAGGGAAGGGCGATAGGAAGGCAAGAAGTACGTGGCTTTTTCTCAACTAGATCTGTCTGGTGAATATATTTTAGATGTCTGAAGGGACACAAAAATCTTCAGAATCAAACAAGAGTCAGAGCATTCGATGCAGAATAAATAACAGAATATTTATCTCATTTTTGCCCAAAGTCTCGCTTAAGCCTTTTGCCTTTCCAACATTGATATATTCTACATTCTGGTACGTACCCTAAGAATCGCCCTAGTGAAAGATCACCACTCAAAATCGTCCATAATTAAACACTCTGTTAATTCTTAATATTTTTTTAAATGCTTGCCAAACCCCACCACGATGACACATTGAAATAAAAAAACTTTGTACATAAAATAAATTAAGCTTTATTTCACATTCCTTAATTTATTCATAAATATAATACATGATCCTTTGGGAGATATCTGAAGCTTTAGGTATATATTTTTATATTATCAACTAAATATTTATTATAATTAATAATCTTAAAATAAAATTTAAAAAAAACAAAAAAATGCAATAATTATTACACAAAGATAAAAGCAGTCTGAAATGGGAGATCTGTCTTATAATATAAAAAATTAAATGTTTCAATATTTGTTAAGTAATTGTGTAAGTTTTTTCAAATTCTGAATTGAGAAGAGACAACATAATTTTTTTATTAAAAATAATTCACTAAAAAAAAATCATTACTATTTTTTAAATGAATGCATGTCGACTTTTTGAATAAATTGTTTAACAATTTTTCTTTTCTTTTTTATAACGTTAAAATAATGGTGAAAATGTTTATTACGAATTTCTAGATCTCCCATTTGATTTTTAATAAAGTTTAAAAATTACTCATAATTGTGATATTTTCATATGGAATATAATCTTAGAAATATGTTATTATCTGTCACGATTGGAATATTAGCAAAGACATTTTCATTTTGGTTGATATTTACACAAATCCTTAACACACCTCTTCATACGGTTAAATGTATATTCAAACACTATTCACAAAAAAATAGTCTATGTTTACAAATTGGTTACAATAATAAAAATAGTAGATATTACTTTATTATGTACAAAACAAAGTGTGTACAATTATACATCATCATTATTTATCAACGCTCATCAGGTTGTAATATTAATAATTAGTTTTAGTAAAAGCTAAAATGTACACTGCATTTTTTACAAGCAAGCAACGATACAAAAAGCTTAAGTGATTTTATTTAATTTAAAATAAATATTTACAAGAGTTGTATCCAATAAAACCTGCGCACAAATACATAATGTTCATAGCCAATTATGTAGGTTTAGAAAAGAGATACACATATTCATACATATATCTATATATGTATGAATTTAGTAAAATAGGTTTATGAATATCCCAACTATTGTCTATTTTACAAAATAAAACAAATAATGAATATCAAATGCTTCTTTTATAATAGTGTACATGCTAAAGTGTTCCGGTTTAAATAACGTAGCGATAATTTTTTATAACGTGTGTTAAAATGTGATGACAGAAAGTAACATAACTTTAATGTTAACTTTTTCGTTTTTAAAACAAGATAATTGATAAAAAAATACTTTTTCTTCTTGAGATTCTTAACAGTTGCAAAACATGCTTTTTAAATAATTAAAAAATAAATAAATATTTACAAATTACTTGTTTTTAGGCCATAGGAAACATTGCGCTTATGGCAAATATTTTAATTTTACAATATAAGACATTATAATTGGCTAAAACTTCATAAATATTTAATAAATACAGGGGATATGCACAATCGCGCAACAATAATTATTTAAATATGCAAATAAATATAAAAACAAAGAACCTAAAACATTTCGTTGGGGAAACCTTTTGATATTTTCTAATTTACATGTAAAAGTATTATTTCCAATAAGATGAAATATTTAAAAATGACAAAACATTATGTTCAAAAGCAAAGGCATCATAGTTTTAAAACATATATATATATATAGGCACTTGAAGAATATTACGGGGAATGTTAAAATTGAAAATACAGTTTTTTTAATACGAAATATTAATTAAGTTGCTATAAGATCTTGAAATTTAATAAAAGAGAATTGGTAGAATTGATTTTTTTTATTGCAAAATATCGCAATAAGTTTTCAAAAAACATAATAAGCTTTTTTCGAGGCACTTCGTATTATGTCTCAATCTTATCATTTTACTAAAAAACGATTTGATAAACTGTTTTAAAATCAATTGAAAACGTCCAAATACAAAGCGGAATCATTACCGTTTAAATGATTATACAGTGTTGTATTTCTAAGGAATTGTACAAAAATAAATAGCTCTAATTGTGGCTGATAAATTTGTTAGACGCCAATCCTTTATTTTTGGTTTGTCGGAAAAGAAATAGATGGCGCCAGGTATTTGCATTACGTGCAGCATGAATTCGGTGGTTCCACAGGCCTGCAAACAAAAGAAAATAAATTACGTTTCATAAGTACCTGAACAAGTTCTTATCAGATTCAAAAATCTAAAACGGATTCCAAGAATTTTTCTTAAAGCATTATTCAAATAGTAACAGGAAAATTTTATTGAAAATACACTGTTCCGAAGAGATTTTAACGTCCGCTTTCGAAAGCCTTTTACCGATGAAAACATAAAAAAGCTCAGTTGCGTAAAAATGTACTGTATACATTCAATCATTTTATTTCACCAACATCATTTTGAACAGTCAGAATAATACATATACTTCAAATATTGTAAGCGTAAGGTCCGAGTGTCCGCTTTAGTAGAGCGTTCAGCGAAGCGGAGTCTGCAGCGGGCACCACAAACACAGTATTTATGTTAATAGACTGAAGTGTCCTGAGTGGCGGACGCTTGAGCGGTGGACAGAGCGTTCTTGTTTGTCTTCAGCAAGGCATGGGCGTCCAGGTTCAAACCAGTTTTTTTTTTGTCGTTGGAAGAAATAATATCCGAAATTCAATCTAAGCCTGAAATATGATGCATATAGAAAATAGTCAAAGGTTGACCCTAACTTTCCTGTAATTTCGTAGAGTTTATCTTTATTTAACCTTAAACTTTCATATTTCGTAAACATTTTTAAAAATTTCACTCTGACACTCCTTACGCAATAAATTAAATCTAAAAATGATTTTTTTTCTAAACACATGTCAATAATATCTAGAGAAGCCATGGTGACAGTTTCAATGGCAAGTATTTCCTTCAGGCGCTATCTTTTCACAGAAGCCAGGCAGCGAATTCTCAATGGTCGCACGCTACGCCCCGCTGAACGCTCTACCACTCCTAAGAGTATAGCCATACCCTAAGAGTAATATTATTTACCTACTGAACTTAAAAAAAAGCTTTTTCACTTATTTTGAAAACTAATTTTTTTACATCCTAGAATACATGGACCAAAATTATTATCGTTTTTTATAACACTAATATGTTAAATAATTCAAAATTTTGATCTGAAAAAAAAATGCGGATGTCACTTTGTCGTTATAACGCAGAGCGGAGATTATTCCGTGAAAATTGATAAAGTAACTTAAAGTGAACAGTTGTGTAAAAACTACGCTTCTCGTCATTCATTGCACAGAGATTATGCGTTTGAAACAAATTCTATAATAGCCTTCTTAGTGATCGCTAAGCTCAAAGATCAAGTGAACAATATTTTTTTTGGGTGATGTAAAAATATATTAAAATGTATTTAATTAAATCATTTAGCGTTTTTCTATCATCGGTATTCCTAAAGATTTGTTCATATTATTCGTTAAAAAATAACATAATACGAAAGCAACTACATGAGTAGGTACATTATTTCGTTCCCCTAAATGTTAGTTCGTTGTTGTTTAGAGTGCTAGATCTATACTGAATAAGCATGATGACATTGTGGATATAATAAGTGCTGAGAGTTTTCATATGTTGGAGTTATCTTAAACATGACTTAAAAAACGGAGAATTCTAGTCGATAAAAAATCTACGCCCTAGCGGTTTCTCTGTATATGAAGCTACAAAGCTTATCCAATTTGACACAGGCAACATCAATTTCACCAATCATGGAGGAGTTAAAATAGTAGCACAAAAGTGTCTTCGCTTGGTCAATATGGGTATACGTCAGGTTCATAAAACCTTCGATTTTGTTGACTGCAAGGCTTTAGCCAATGGTGCAACCTTCGCGATAATCTCCATTTACAGTCCTGGGTCGTGCGCACCGAATGTATTTATTTTTTTGTGAATTTAGGCCTTGCGCAGAATGTTTTTTCAACTATAACTGTGACATTATCATTCTGGGAGATATTCATATTCACCTGGAAAAGAAGACATATCCCCTTTCCATAAAATTTTCAAAATTAACTAAACCCCTAAATATTGTCCACACAACTCCCTTTCTGAATCGCCTTCATTGGCTTCGATGCCCTGAAAGAAAAGAGCTTAAGATTTGCTTAAAGATCTTGAAAGCACTGCAAAAGATGGCACCAGCTTATATATCGGAACTGTGTGTCCAACGTAAGTATTGAGGTAAGCAGATATTGATACTGTTGATCGATTAGTTGAACTATCTTGATCAAATAAACCCGTCTACTATGTTTGCACTTTTTGTATATATGGCCCAGTCATCTGGAAGAAGCTTCTTCCAAATCTTGCTAAAATACAGAATTTAGCAGAGTTCAAACGGGTCTTAAAAACAAAATTATTTAAAAATCCTCAGTATGAAGCATGACTTCATGTGCATAGAAATAAATTTTAAGGACATATTTCTTTTAAACGTTCTTAACTTGCTCAGTTTTAGTTTTTTCCTTAATTGCACCCTTGTTACTCAATGTCTTCATTGTCATTACATATTTTATTGTTCTTTTGTTACTTGTGATATTCACACCGCTTACATTTTTAGATAATCTGAATTTTTACACCCTTAGCTTCAAGTAAATTGTTTTTCAATCTGTACACATGCACTGTTATATCCATATATGAACTTTTTTCTTCTTTTTTCTAATGATTTATAATGACGATCATGATTTTAGAGAGTTTTTCCTTATATACAAATTGTATATCATTTTCTCCTTGTTATATTAGGTTAGGTAATTAAGTGTGAAGCGAACTTGAGGTGAACTATGAGTATCACAAAGCTGCACTGTATACATTCACTGTTATTAATATAATTTAGTCATTCAAAGTGCAAAACCATGGATTTTCGTAAACAAATATTGGGTGCAATTGGGACACATAAAGCAAAAAATAAGCCACTAACAACATTTTTAAAAACAGTTATTTGAACTGCGAATAACCGCTTTATTTAACAGCCAATTCTGAATCTTATTTCGAAGGGTTATATTTCCTTAAAGGTTTTTTTTAAATTTAAATTTTATTTTGTGCTACATGGTGCTCTATCAATACATTAAAAAAAAACACAATTTAAAAAAAAAACCTTAATGGTAATTTTTATAAGTCTTAAGCATAGTTAAATAGGATATCTACACAAATTGAAGAAAAAATGGTCTGAAAAAGTCTAAATTTGCATTTATAAAAAATGATCACTTTCATTTTTTTTTTGTTTGTGTGTGAGAGTAAAACATAGGTTAGTAGTTATTTTACCTGCAGTTGGAAACAATCATTCCGGGTTCATTGATGATTGAAGAAAATAGCTTGGCCTTCATCTTCCTCCTCTCTTTGTTTCTGGCCGAGATGACTTGATGACCCAGCTTCTTCAACAGGTAACCTGAAAATAAATTAAATGAATATGATTGATTAAATGCCTCAAAAAATAATTTCCTGAAAATATTTGCTCAAGGGATTTAAGAGATTTGTGAGTTGCTATTATGGTTTCCATCATAGTTGCGACCTACAATGAACATAAAAGATGATATTAACAGTTAACTAACTAACTGACTAACCATCACGCCGTTTCCCCGCAGGGGTAGGCAGAGAGGACAGACTGCCACATAACTCTTTCTTGGTACACACTTCTTGCTTCATTCACATTCATACATCGTCTCATACATACTCTTCTGTTATTCTGACTCTTAACATGACCCGATTCAAATATTTGATTTACTTGATCGTGCCATGTCTTTCTCGGGCGTCCTCGACTTCTTCCATTCACGTTCGCATCATGTATTCTTTATTCACTGCTTTCCTCGTTAATTCGCTCTACATGCCTAAACCATCTAAGCGTCCCTTTCTTGATCCTATTCATTACGCTCACATCAGCGCAATTATTAAATTTGTGATGAAAGACTTTTCTTGAAAATACAATAAATCTGTACATCATTTTTCCATGTTGAGAAACGCATAATGCTGTCTTAAATATGGGCGATAGTTTTGATGCCGTTTTTTAAATTTCCTAAATGCTTTTCTTGTAATACCGAAATCGACATTGATCATAACATTTAAAATTTTAAAACATTATTTATTTCGAATATTGTCATTTCTGAAAACATGTTTCATATGTGAGCATCAATATCGCGAAAACTGCCCATTACAAAATTGCTAATTGAACTTGGCTGCCATTGGAGCTGACAAAATATCCTTGAAATAACAACAGAAGGGATGAAAAAACTATAACAGATTGCTTTATATATTTATTCTACTCGTAATACAAAAGTATGGATTACATGCATAGTGTACAAGTATTTTGGCGCTGATCGGAAGTGATTAAACACCGTGTTTTAAATTAGCTGGCGCAATAACTTTAAAAGCAGCTAGAACCGTTTTCTCGTTTCATAGTTTAATTAAGGTTAGAGCCAATCTATACCGATGGAATCTTCAGAATATTAATGGCAGAAATTAAGGAGAAATGTAATTCTCCTTCATGTAATTATTTTCAATTTACGATAGCATCCGAACACTTCCGAGTTTGGAAAACACGAAAAACATCCGATCGCGATAAATTTACCCCGTTCAAATTAACGTTTGAAACATTGGAGAAATAATTGAGTTCCTACGCTATGCAAATACAAAAGGTTATTTTTTACAACACATAGCATGTCAGGGCATTGTTAAAGGCTTCGAGCGCTGAGGCTTTATAATTACCACCCTCTTCCTCCCCGAATAACTAACTCTTCGAGATAGATGCTTTCGATTAACCGAAACTTCTTTTGCTGATACTATCTGATGCGGCTAATAATATTGGAGTGAGTTTTTGCAGACGATTTCAACCATTAAAAGGAAATTTTCATGTTTCGGAGAAAGATCCTTATCAAACTTTTCCAATCGGCTATCCACTTCATTTTAATTAGAGGTTGGCGAGAAACCTTAAAAATAAAAAAAAAATCCATTGCAATATTTGATTCAGGGAAAATAAGATAAGGTGGGAGTGTTTTATTTATAAATCTAAACACGGCATCATGTTTTTTAGTGGGAGATGGATATAACCAAATGAAAAATGTTATGAGATGGTTTGAAATATTTTGTAGTACCGATTGTCAGCTGTTGCCCAAACCTAATTATTTTGAAATTGAAATCGGCAGATCTCGTTTTCTTCACCAGTGGACACTAATATATTTGCCGACAAGTAAAACTTATACGATTTTTAAGTCCTAACTGATCAACATGGGTAGTATAACAATCACACTGACGGCTTTTATAGTCGAGTGGTAAGGCCCTCGCTTACGAATCCAAAGTCGCGGGTTCAAGCCCGGCGTGCGCAAATAAATTTTATATAATTAATATGTGTCATATCACATTTAATTGATATAAAAAATAAAATATAGTATATTTGCGGCACGTGCCAGAGTGGTAGATACTCCAAGTATTACCCTGGTGAAATACCACCATTCAGTATCGAAACTTTGATTGAAATGGCTTTAGCCGTGTTTGGTGACCAGATCTTAATAGCCAGGTGCTTCTTAACCTTCTTCTTCGCCTTCCCCATCTTCTTCCCCTCCCTACTACCTTCAGCCTCACAACATACCCTAATTGGGGATGCCAGAGTATCACTGGCTCTAGATTGGTGGGAGCAGTTGGGACTCTTGTGGGATATTCACTATTAAAAAAATATATAACATACTTTTAAAAAAAGTGAAAAGTAAATGTTTTAACTCAGTTTTTTAAATCGTATGGAAGTATTCAAACACCCACTCAGGTAGGATGAAATCAATTAGATTGTTAAGTGGTTTATTAAAAAAATATCCCCAGGTACCTACGTTAACAAATAATGAGATACCGTTTTCAGAAATGAAAAATATATTTATAGCAGCTTCCAGCTTTTCAATTAGAGAAACAGCGAAGAGCGCGAATAACTTGAAATAATGAAGAATGGCGTGCAAAGCGCCTCCTATATATCTTATACAAGCACAATTTAAAAAAAGAACAATCGTGATGGTTAAATAATTATTCTATTTGGAAATTTCAAGTGGGTTCAGGTGCTTCCATTATTTTCGTAATTAAAACTGATGTTTTAAGACTTACAGAGCATGTCGAAAAATTTACTGCCAGAGTGCCTTATATTTTATTCGAATTTCTAAAACTAATCTCATTGTATTAAATTAATAAATACCTTCATTTTGTTATCTGTTCAACAAAGACATGGCATTATTTTTTCCCACGTGGGATGATACGGAAGGGTACATCCTGTAGCCTCTCAGAAGAGCACAATGAGCAAGACTGGTGGTTATAAATCCTATGGAAATCATATCGAAATATGGTAAAAGTAATGCTATGTTCTTTTGATTCGTCAACTGTTCATGCATAGACTAGTATGAGAAATATTTATTCACCAACTTATGGAACAAAGTTGGAAATTATTTTTTACGACCTGTATTTATTACAATGAAATGCCGTTTTTTCTGTTTTTATTCAGCTATAACTCATTACAATACACAAATTAATATAAATTATTTGAAAATTATAACATAAACGAACGTTAAACGTGGTGGCTTGAACTATTCAAATTTGTTATTCATAAACACTATATTCTGTAGAACCATGAAATGAAATACTTAAATGCATATTGTGGAAACTGACTTAGCAATGTTTGGATGTTTCATGGGTGGGATTAGTACTAGATGTGTTACGCCAGTGTTATGCCAGTACAACCTACAGGCTGAGATTTTACGAATAATCGTTATAAATTATCAAAGCCCTATATAAAAAAAACATTAAGGAAGTTTTGAATTTTAACTTTGATTGAATGAATAATAAACTTGATAATTTTAAATTGCGAAAAAGCCAAATGTATCAGAGGAATTGTATACTCGTATGTTATTTGAATTGATTAATAAATATTTCGTGATTTGTGATATGCATTTGATAAACTTCATTGACTTTGAATTGACTTGATTTTGAATCAGAAGGCTAAGGGTTCAATTGCTGCACAAGTGAAAAAAAATAACTAAAAATAAAAATAACTAAAGATTTTTCATATTGGATTCCACTGTGCAATATTTTAAAAGCATAATTGTATTGTATTACAGCAAATGTGTCCCCATTATTTAGAGATAAAATCACACAATGAAAAACCAGCAAGATTAAAAAAATTGTTTAAATAGCTTAAACTTTGTTTTGTGGCAATATCCAGTTAGTCGGGTTATATATATATTTTTTTCTGTTGTCATAGTCCCTCTTCTTTTCACTTGACAAAACTCCTGAACTATGAAAGCGTCATAGTTCCACAGTTCGAAACTGTTGAGTGATGTTAACAAAACATAATGTTTGTGTTACTAAATATAGGCGTTTCTTTGTTACCTTTTTTTTCCTATTGGTGTTTCAATTTAGAGTTTAAAGCTCGGCCTACTTTTCAAAGCATCTATTGCAGTAAGTGCTTGAAAGTCAACCCTCCAAATCGACCGGAAGAAACTTCCGGGCAGAATAAAACTTAAATATAATTACAGCTGCCAGTCGAGCGTTGCCGTTTCTATTTGAAGTTCACATCCTAAATCCTTCAACGGAATATAATAGAGATCCTCCCTTTGCATCTATTACTGTGAAATCTCTAAGCGGCTTTCGGTTTGTCAAACTGGTTTATTCTGAAAGAAAGTGGAGTGCAGTGTTGTGTGGATATCAACTATATAATTCTTGCTTTCTATTTCATCTTGTCATTTGTAAGATATTACATGTTGTTGTTAAGAAAAAGCGTCATCATTAAAAAAACCTAACGCCAATTCAATAATAATTCTTGTTGATCAATACTGCAAGGCAGATTTTCGCGTCGACTGATAAAGAAGAAGAAAATAAAAAAAAATGAAATAATAAAAAAGAAGTATTTGAATAAATCTGTTTTTAATTTTTTATTTCAAAGAAATTTTCAATGAAAATATCTCTTATTCAAAAACTTGTTTCAACGTATATGACTTAGTTAGACTTTAATTTTATTTTTTATGACGATGTTAGATATATAACATAACTAGTTGTTGTATGTTTATTTAAAAAAATCTGAATAAAGCGGTGAAAACAAAGTATTTTTATTTATTTTTTAATATTAATTAATTTAAAAAGTTTAATCTTACATTGGCTTGTCCTTTCAATAGTGCGTAAATTAATGGGTCATGGATGTATTATACTCAAAATAAAAGGTGAAAAACAAATACGAATTGAAACGTTTTAATATATTTAACACTGCACACGAATTTGAACACAAAACATTTGTTTAATTGCAACATTTAATTGTAATTTATTAAAAGCTTTACTGCCCAGCATTGTTTTTGCAACAAACATGTTTCAAATAGTAATGTTTCAGGACACTACGCTTAAAAAATTCCACCAAACTGGAAAGCTCAGTTGTGTTGGTTGCTTTTGGCTATATTTGTTTAAACTGCCCTAAAAGCTAAAATTAAGACGGGCAATTCAAATTCTAATGATTATTTGAACTAATTATTTTGAAATTAGAATCGCCTTTTTTCCAACCGTAAGATAAAAATAAATAAATTAGATAACTGATTTTTTTTACAAAAATGAATTTTGTAAAAAAATTGCCTGCATAAATTTTAGGAATAATGTAGCCACACAGTATTTTTTTAAATAATTATCCAAATAAAATGGAAAAATTGTTTCATAGTGATACATGTAAAAATAAAGGTACAATGTTTCTACTTGAAATCTATCTTATCCCATATAATATTATGAAACAAAATATTGTAAATCAAAGAATTAAAAACCTTTTTAATATGATGTATATACCTACTCGTACAAATGATACACATTTCAGTATTAAAAAAACAGGGCCAATGTAGTCCTTCAAAAAATGTGTAAATCAATACAACTATTTTTTAATGTAGAAATACACTATAAATAACATATATTAATTATGATAAATGATAACGTATTCAATCAATTGTATTTCACGAAAACAAACTATTATCTCATGTATGTTTCTTCAAACTTTAAAATAATTAATTACAAACTGCACTGAATTATTAATATCTCATATTTTGATAACTTTTGAAAAAGTTTTTAAAAATATTACAATAGAAATTCAAGAAGTACCTGTATATTGAGTGTTCTGTAACAACAGAGGAGATTTAAATATTTGATTATTTTTAGAACAAAAAGTACCGACAAAACTGACACTTTTTAATTTTACTTGTTTCAACCCTGTTTTTTATTGTTCTTTGTGAAAGGCTGTTATTTAAATAGTCAAGTATTATTAACATGTCTATGTACGTTTTGTATATCTCGAAGCGACCTTTTCTGTTACAAAGGAGAAAACGTGTCTCGCGCCAGTTTAACAGTGTCACCAACGAAACAGAACAACGTAAGACGTACTGTTATTTCAATTTGCAACTGCATACGGTTATTCATCCAGTTTTTTATACGATTAAGTTACGTTGCCACATTTTACTTTTAAGTAAAGTTATATGATTAATGTATTTCATTCCGACTACCGTGGAAAAAATGCCACTGGTTTAGTATTAATACCTCTGTACTTGCACGTATAAGTATTGCAACGAATGTTGGGTCAAAAACAGTATTTCTTGCAACCAACCTATTTCAATTATTTGTTTCGACTTCAGAAAAGCGACATTTAAAAAAATACCTCAATTTGATGGAAGAAAAAACTTTCGGTGGTTTCAGTTTTTTACGAATTAATAAAAATAGCATACTGTAAAAAGCTTAAAAAACTGGTAAATACGTCGTCAATGTACAGAAAAATAAAATAAATATATCATAAAATTGTTAAGGACGAGCCTTATTAGGACAAATAAAGGCCCGGTTCAGTGAACCCAAATGAAAACTAAGAGGGAATACACGGCAAGCCTCTTGTTAGTGAAACTTCTGGGTGTAATAGCTACCTTCATCACTAGGCAATAGCGAATGGTAAATAAAGGTCATAGACGTTCATCATTCCCATCTTCTTAGTAAAAATACATCATACACCAATAATTTCTACGATATAATTATATGGTATAAAAATCCTTAATTTCAACTGAGATAAAAACCCTAACCTAACGATCACAAGTCAGTGACTAAGCCACTGGACCACAGGATGTTGGGAGATTTTCCTCTATTCATTCTGTTTTTTAGATCACTGTTTAGCACTAGTATGAAATGTACTTATATATGAGATAAATACTCGTATATTTTATGCGCATAATCTACTTTGTAAAAAACTTGACTTCTTTTGAAATTTATCTTGGCTTCCAAATTTCGTGGCTCAAAGAATTTATTACGGAAACAAATCTGGGTGCAAAAAGAAAATCAGAATGAGTAAAAAAAGTTTTGAGTTAAGTATGCAGAATTGTTCTTTTCATACATATCTATACAGGAAAAATGAGATTAGTCAGAAAATAAAATAAAGTGCGATTATTTTTTGAAAAAGGAAATGTTTTTTGACATATCGTCGCCGGAAAGGCAGGAAGTTTCCACCAGACAACTTAAAGTTTTTTTTTGTTTAACAATAAAATTCATGTCTTCAGTTCCTGGTCGCACTAAAAAAAATTGGGTAAAGTAACTCAATGCTTTCACTGAGTTACCCGAAGCGAAAAAAAAAGAAAAAAAAAACAATCTTGTGATGCTTGAGTCAAGCCCTCTCCAAAATGATAAATATATTTTAGATGGCTGAAGGGCCACCAAAGTCTCCAGAATCAAACAAGAGTCAGAAAGTTCAATGCAGAAAAAAACTGATCAAAAATGCATAATTAACTCATTTTTGACCCAAGTGAAGCTTAAGCCCTTTTGCCTTTCCAGCGACGATATGACATATGACATGAATAAATGAAAAACACAAAATTCCAAAATTTTGTTTTGGCTCTCCTGAAAGAAAACCTGCGTTTTTTTACTCATTCTGTTATTTCTTCCGCACACAGAAATGATATGTATCTATTAGTGCAAACGCCCCTTTATGTCCCCGCTTCTCAAAGGCATGCTAATGGTCTCAGTGTGTTCAGCCCCTAACACTGCTCCGGCGAACTTGATTTACAGTCCGACTCTTTAATAAAGTGTAAGGGTGCTTTTTTACTCGGCGAAATTATAACAAAGTGGTTCCCACACAAAGGAAGACAGTCCAAGGAGCAATGTGAATTTATTTACCTTAACGAGATTTACGTTAATACCACATGATTCTCCGCTACTCGGGGCTCAGTTTTGTGCAAAGATACCCGCCTTAGAAGGCCTTTGATCCTTAACCTTTTTATGGATTATTTTTAATAAAAAAATGTGAGTTGAATGGGATTTTTGTTTGCCTGGTTTATCATTGTAACGTTTTAATGGTAGCTAGAAGTATAATAATGCTGCCCACCTCGTGTGATTTTTTTTCGCACTGTAATAAATCTTAGTTATTTTAGCTGAGTAAGGATTGAGTATTATCATCATTAATTTTACTTTCATTCTTACAAATAGTTGATAAATATATTATATATTTTTATGATATTATATATTTTTTTAAAATTAGAAATAACTTTAAAGTATTAATGTTTAAATATATTTTTTAAATAATATCAATAATCTAAAACAGAAAAAGCCAGAAAAAAAACACTGGTCACAACCGAGACATATTTTTATTTTATTTATTTTTTTAAGTGAAATTTTAGATTAATATTTTTACCTAAGGATTCGAAGTTAGAAATATACTTGACCAAAAAATACTCATAAATAATACTGAAGTTATTCAGTTCTGGATCATGTGAATCATTATAATGCAGCATCACACACCTTTAATCTCAAACGGTCAAAGACGAATGAGAGGTAGAATTTACTTGTCAGTAAAATAATTAGACAATAAGATAATATACCTTATATTACAAATAGACTTATAGAAAACGGTAAAAATGAGCAATTTATATCTGACTTAAAAAAATATTTTATCTAAAAATCTGCCCTCCACACTTTAGTATTATGCTCCTTATTTGATTTATGTACACCAGCCATGATCAGAAACTCTTCACGGAATGATTCACTATTTATTCTTGTGGGCATCTTTTTGGGTCGTGAAACATTTTTGTTAGCTTTTTGCTGTACTCATCAGTAACTTTTCATCCCTTTCGGTTAGTTTCTCGTAAAATAATATCATACATCTCGTTGAATAAATTGATTTGAAGGTTTCTTTTACAGTATATAATTTGCTGAAGTTTGCTGGACCACTTTTCTGACGTAATACATTTCGACTCGGTGCTTAAACTTAAGGAAGTGAATGAGAATTTCACCCAGTACCATCTTTTCTTGGGGTTTCTAGTTCAGTAGTCGATCAAAATTCTATAAAGGATTCAGGTGATGTACTTTGAACACAGCAGAATATCATATTTATCATTTAAAATAAGATAAAATAAAATACAAAAAACAAATATGTACAAGCTTTAAATTCCATATAAAACACATGTGGGTACCCGAGTACGTTTTCAGTCTGGTAAAGGTGAAGGTTTGTTCAGTCACATAAGGTTTCACACATCTTTAAAACTTCATCAGATATTTTTTAAATATCATGTTTCCGAAAATGTCGGTTAACGTTTATTGTAATGACAGTGAAAATAATTTTTGTACACTCGAAATTTATTAGAAAACATGAAAACTTTCCGTTTGTTGTTTTTATTACTATTTTGGCCTTCCCCTATACTTTAATGGTAAACTACCATATTGTTTTCCTATTTTCCCTCGTTTGCCACGTCAACTGCAGGAATTTATTTTCTCAACGTTTATTTTTATTCTTGTTTTTTCATCAAAAACAAAAACCATGCTTAAAGTTTTTAAAGAGCCTGAAAATAAGCAACGACTTGTAGACAAATACGTATTCATCTTATCTTACGTAAACTTAAATCTTATCTTAAATAAACAAAAGCATATGGCAATTTTATTTTAACTTAAAGACGTTATTTATTCGTATTATCCGAGTGAATTATCACGTATAGTACTACTAGTATTACACTTAAATAACACTTCTTGGTTCCATACTGCTTCGTGATAATAAGACATTAAGGTTCCTAATGCAACACACTCGAGGGTGGTTTATTCTGCTACCTTGCAGGGGTCGCTTCACAATCGCCGTATAAATCCCACCGGTAGCCCCGATGCACTGCATTGGTTCGATTGGCTTGTGTGAATCAGCACTTTTCCCGACCATTTGAAGTAGAAAAAACAAAATATAGATTAGACTGTCTGGCGGAAAATGAGATTATTTCTTCTGTGGTTCCGGTTAACTCGTCGAAACTAAACATACGCCTACGGGTGTTTTTTTCTAGTAAAATCGCCATAGAAGTGGACAATTCTATTCTTTAAAACTACAATCACTATTCTGATTATTTGATAGATTGTGTACTTAACGATGGGCGTAGACATTTTGCGTTCGATTCCGACCGAAGTTTATAAATAATGATCAATATTGATAGTAGAAAATCTGTTTGTCTGAAACAGCAAAGACTTTTGAAAATGTTCTGACATTTAAGATTTTACAATTTTTTTGTCAAAATTCATAAATAAACGCAATCATTTTCAGCTTGCAACGTCATTTACTGATGACTTTATATAATTTCCAGCGAAGAACCCTATGGGCAAGTGTATTTTTATTTTCGTAGAAAGCTATCACTTTATGACATATTTCATGAACATAAAATAATAACTTTGTATAAGACCACAGCTTTGATTTTATCTTTTATGACCGATCGGTTTTGCTTAGTCTAAGCATTATCTGGGTACAAAATCAAAGTTTTAGTTCAATTTTGTACCCTAATGATGCTCAGGCTAAGCGAAACCGGTTGGTCATAAAAGTTCAAATAAAATATGTGGTCTTATACAAAGTTATTATTCCATTTTCATTAAGTGTATTTATTTTTTCAATTCAGTGGGGGTGAAAAACTAAACTAAACTTTGATCTCGCGCTCATTGAAAACTATATCCGTTAAATGTTAATTCAATTTTTTAAGACTCAGAGTATTACTTCCTCACTCTCTTCTCGTTATATACCGATTTTGCTCCTTCTTTCCAATACAGTTTTCAGTACCGACGAGGAACTTGTTTTAATTTAAATGCTTAGATGGGAATTAAAGCTCGTTGCCAAAGTTAAGAGTGAGATCTGTTCCGACCAATACAAGGAGAAAGAAGGAGGAGTTTGATGATAATAGGAAAAGAGAGATAAACTCCAGTAAATTATCTCGCTAGCCAGTTTATGAGCTACAAAAAATAAATAATCACGAAGGATCTAGACGAAATGAACATGAATACCAATTTGGGGATCTTGAGCTTAGGTGTTACCCACTCGTATTTGATTATTAATTACATTTTATTTTATTCGTATTATTTTATTTTTTTAAGTAACAGAGTTTTGTTAAAGGCTATTATAAAATACGGAAACCTTAAAAATGGTTCAGAAACGACCTGTGAATTGACTGAAAACCATCGGAAACAACGTCCGTAGTTCGTAATGCAGAAAAGTGGCTTCTACGGTAGACTGCATGAAAAAGGAGCACAATGTTACCTAGTATAGTCCTGGTGGAAACTTTTCTCATTGCCTTTGGATTGCATCTGTTTGTGTCTGCGGTTATAGAGGTTACATTATGGCACACATACAAACAGTTGATACCACAACACGGGCGCTATGGAAGTACAGATACCGTGTGGAGAATTTTTATATAATGTAGGCAGGGGTGGCTGGAGTCTTTTAGCCATTATTATAATGAGCCTACAGTGTGTGATGTCTCCTACATTCGTTCAAACGAAAAATGCAATAAACTCTAGATGAAAACAGGACACTTTGATCGACGGACGTGGAGATATGAATCACCGGGGAAGCAGAAAAGAAGTTCGGCGAACACCAGATGTACTTTTCGGCACCGAATGCTGGGGATTAACTGGACAGATTAGATAGATCTTAGGGGAAACAATTTGTCAATCAAAATTAATTGAGTCATAAAAGAGTGCTTCTCTCCTTAATATTGACAGGAAATGCAGTTCATATAGGCAGAAAAGACGTATATGCCTGAATAAAATATGCAGGAAATTAGAAAATCATTATATTTTTGTAAAAAGCAAACTTTGTGGTTTGACATATTCAATGAAATGGAAAAATAACCGTGTACAAGACCATAGATTTTATTTTAATTTTTATGACCGACTGGTTTCTCTTAACTTAAGAATCATCAAAGTGAACAAATAAACTTAACAATAATAACATAGTGTGCGGTTATATATATATATACAGAAGGAGAACACAATGAAATAATAAGAGAACAGTGAAAAAACAAAAGAATAACAATTAAATTATAAAAAAAATAACAGAGAAAGAATTGAAAGAGGTGAAACGTCGATTGAGAAGATGTTTAAGGAATAATGAGAGATTTTATGAGTTTACAAGAAATTTACCTAATATGAGACTACTGGACAAATTTAGCTTGGGCTAAACGAAATCGGTCGACCACAAACAAATAAATAAAATCCGTGGTTTTATACAAAATTGAAAAAAAATATCAGTTTATAAAGAACTAAATAATCATTTAGCGAACGCTTAAGTTCGGATATAGAGCTTCTTCGAACTGTACGGCCTTGCTTATTGAACCATGTAGTCGAATGTTTCAGGCATATTCCCTTGAAATACCTAAGAGTCTGGAAAGGTTACGATGACTGGTGGTAGGTGGAGAGATGTTATTGAGAAAAATCCTTTTGAGATGTAACGATTTGTTGTGATTAATTACCATGTTGTATTTTTTAAATTTTGAAAGTTAAGTAATAACGACAGTTCCCGTATCATATGTTTACTGCTGGGGTCATGAAAATATGCCGGACTTACATTGGAACTTGTCTTATAATGGAAACGCCAGTCTCACACACCAGAATAACAATTGTATCTCGCAAAGTTTCCGCAAAAGCCACATAACAAAATAGCGCTAAGCTTAAATCCAGAGGCGTGGTCCGGTCTTTCTCACGGCCTTCGATAGAAATCGATGTTGAAAAGTTTGCAACTAAGTGTGGATACCAACCTGACATAGATTTAACACATTTTTTTCTGGCTTTTGTTACGTTTTCACACTTTTTAAATAAAACGGTATTGAGACAAAACGACTGATAACACGATTATTGATTCTTAATATGTTTCAGTTTGTAGATATTTTTATATTTAATATGCTAATATTGTTAAAACTACAGCCTAAAATAAATAGCCTTAAAATTAATTTTGATAATTTTGCCGTGATGATTTTTTGTTAATTACGCGATGTTATGCTTTTTTTCTCCTTAGCCAACGTTTTGGAGAGGCAGTCCAAAATGTTGGTTAAAAGAGAAAAAAGTATAACCCCGCATTATAATCCAAAAATCCATCACGATTATTATTAAATTGTTGTATGAGTATTTGATTTAATAACCTGAAGGAGGAGTTTGTCATCTAATCAGGAATGAGTTTGTTTCTAATACATGCTCAATAGTTTTGAATTTGCTTACTTCGTATTACATTAGCAAGTTTGGATTTTGAGGGGCAGAAGAACTTGGGTCTCTAAGAAACCCTAATCTTTCCACTGTCGAGCTTTTGACAATGGTTCTCACGCGGCAGGTATTTGAATATTGACGTGACTCTTGATATTAGTACTTTTTTCATTGAAATACTTGTAAAATAAACACAACTTTTTCAAACGTGTTCTGAAGATTAAAAGAAGTAAAATTGAAAGCAATCGCCGAATTTCTTGGCTTTGCACTGCGTACCATACACAATGCACAGAAACTTGTAATAAATTCTTGACTTTTTGTTGCAAAATGCAGTATCAAATAAAATAAGGGTTATTCGGATAGTGTTGCCAACATATTGAACTGAAAATTGGTAGCAAATAAAATATAAATGACCTACGCTGGAAGTGCTCCTGTTTCCAGCGAGGGTGGGAAGTAGGAACCTAATAATGTAACAGTATGGAGTATGGACTATAAAATTTAAAGTTTTAACATTTTATTCGTTCGGAAGTGCTCTTTCGACGATGGCCGTTTGCGAATATTGTCGCTTTGGAATTGATGACATAAATTTTATTGTGATAACTGCCGAAGTTAGGTGACTTGCGAAGACAAAGGGGCTCGAAACAGGTTTCTAACGTAATTACTTTATTTCGAAACAAGTAATCGCTTACTCTGAATTTCGAACTGATAAAACACTTTTGGAAAAAAAACAAATAAATTGTGATGTACTACATTATACATGGCCTGTTGAAAAGAAAAGGTGAATTTTGAATTTTCGCGGGCTGTGTACATTCAATTATCGTTTTTTTTTTGTTATGTTGGTACACATATGTTTATCATATGTAAGCATTATCAGCCAATTTGGATTAGTGGTTTGTTTTTGACAACTGGAAAGGTTTGTCACGTTTCTGTGTGTTCTTCGATTTCTTACTTTTGAAAAAAAAAACAAAATCCATGATTTATTTTTCCACATCTCCAGAACGCTCATCGTCATTAACGTGTTCCTGGCCTTCTGTAAAGCGCTTGTACCACTTATAATTACTTTTTTGAGAAAAAAGTAGACTAGCCGAATGCCACAGTTAACATTTTGAGTGCTTTGGAGTACTTAATTCTATTTTTAACGCAAAATTTAACACATATTCTTTGATCCATTTTTTTCAAAAGTAAAAAATCGAAGAACACACAAAAACGTGACTAACCTTTCCAGTTGTCAAAAACAAACCACTTATCCAAAATGGCTGATAATGCTAACATATAATAAAAGTATGTGTACCAACATAACAAACAAAAAAAATCGATAATCGAATGTAATAGCCCGCGAAAATTCAAAATTCACCTTTTCTTTTGAACAAGCCTCTAATAGTATTGCTTGAGCAGTTTGCACCTGTGAGTGTTTTTCTGGATATAGAAAAGAAAACTAATGAAGAAATAAGACTTTTTTCAAAGGATTACATACCATTTTGTTTCTTATAAGATCCTGTTGAAGGTTTATCCTGAGTGTCCTGGTTGACGTCAGGTCGAAGGAGCAGAGATTTGTAAGATCTTCTGTAGCGGTTTTCAGTTTTCTTTACTCGCCATCTCTGCAAAAAAGGTTAAATTAAAGAACATTTAATATTTCCACTGTTCATTTTAACTATTAAGAAACTTAATGAAAAAAAGAACATGTCAATGAAGTTTCAAAATTATATGCACTTAGATATTATTTGGTCAATTTTATTAATCAGTAATATAATTGTTAAACCTCTGTTTGTGTGAAAACCTTTCTTATTATATTTATTGTGTTTATTTAATTATAATCTATTCATTAGAGTTTTTTAATGTATTCTTTGTTTGTTTCCTTTTAAAATTGATTTGTAACTAAAAAAAATAGTCTTATTTATTTTATAATTTTGTCCCTTCCGGAATGAGTTTTTTTTACTTTTTGGGAATAATATATCAAGAAATCTATTTTTTTGTACTATTTTAACATTTTAATAAATAAATATTAATAGGGTGATCAACAACCTGGCGGGTAGGACGTTTGATTTGTAGTCGGAATGGCCGAAGTCGATACACCCTTTTCAACACAAGTTATGCAAATTGAAAAAGGTCTGTACCTATCATAGATATAAGAATGTATGGACTAAAAAATATATTTACATTAATATACTAACTATGCACATTAATCAACCATAAAGATAACATTATCAATATTCCTATTGGTTTTGGTTAACTTTATAAAGGTTTGCTTCGTAATTGAATCATTTTAAGAAGACTTCATTCTTGCCACAACCAAGATTTAATTCCTAAGGCCGTCTACTAAACAAGTGAATACTCTAAATCTAAATCAAGCTAAGCTATCAAGACAACCCTTAGAGCCGTGGGAATTGTTTATAATTAAATTAAATGTTTTGCTTTTCTCATTGAAAATTAAAATGTTTTAGTCAAAATTGCAGAAAGACCTCGTTGGGAAGATATATTCATCTTAAAAAAACTCATATAAAGTAAGCTGAATAGAGAAATACGATTTAAAAAAATGACGTATTACGAATTCAGTACCTCCCTTGGGAATTAACAAGTTTTAATAGGTGTTATTTATGTTTGTTAATAAGCCGACGATGAAAACATAAAACTTCTGTTTATTTCAGGAATAAACTTTAATTTATTAGCTTGCAAGGTCATAATTCTAACATAACACCAATAAGCTCATGTTTTAACGCAAAACCATGCCATTTAAAGACGTTTTTCCTATAAACAATGCCATAAAATTATTATGATGCTATTATAGAATCGAGGACAACCGATAAAAATGATAAATTTACTGGCCAATAAGAATCATCAAAAAAGGAAATATAGGTTTTATAACGTCAATATATTCAGAGTGATTTGTCATAGCTTGATAATTAATAGTTCCGGTAGGTAATCTTTCGTTACAATTATTTAAGATTTATTTAGAAATACGTTATTACGTTCTTGTAAATAAATACAACAAAACCAGTCCATTCATCGCTACAAATAAAGATATGTGTACTTATCTTCTTTCGTAATTGCTTTGATTGAGATAAAGTTTTTTTATAATATTATATCAGAGTCCCAACTGCTCTTAGCTGTCCAAAGCCAGTGAGACTATGGCATCCCAATCGGAGTGTGAAATAGATGATGAAGTACCTGGCTATTCAGATCTGATCACCAAACGCGGCTAAAACCATTTAAGAAACTTTTAGATTATAAATGCTAGTCTTTCACCAGGGTGATATTTAAAGTATCTACCACTTTGGAATGTTAAAGTGAACTATTCACAATTGAGGTTTACTTTTTTATGGGTAAAACCGTGTCATGGAACAATGAATTTTTTTGATTAATTTTTCAAAATGTCAAAAGTTTGTTTGCCGTAACTACCAGAAATAGACACCCTGATAAAGTTATTTGTAGTTTTAAAATGATTTGTCGGCAGTCAAAATATTTTTAAATTCCTTCTAATGACTCAGTTCAGTGTTGATCGCGCAATTATAATTGACCAAAACCATACAAACTCAGGATAGTGCATATTGGTGTGTATATATTTTATTTTTCTTAAGTCAAATGACCCATTGAAGACACACTGTGTGCGAGCAATGCATATATGCAAGTACTGCGAATGACTAATATTGTGTCGAAGTTAATTCATAATTCCCGCTGTCGAAACAAATCGAAAAAGATTTGATTGATTGGATTTGACTTATTAATTTTGAAACCTTTTTCGATTATTAACATGCTAGGGTTATATCCATTACTATCTACAACTATAATATAAATACTGCTTAGCGTAAAAATTGTTAAATGTTGAACCCTCTATCGCGTAATTAAAAATCAAACGTTTTAACTAGTAAGCCATGGAAGTTGTAAGAGTATTAGTAGTACTAATGTCAAAGGTTAAATTACCGCACATAACCACTCCATAAAGCATAGATAAGATCGTAATAACATATCCATTACGAACATATGTCCACTGCGTAAAATATAACATTTACAGCACGAGCATAAAGTACGGCTGAATATTCTAAAATACTATTAACAATATTTACATTAAGAAGTTGTCACTTCATTTAAAAAAAATCTTTGGTTGAACTCTTTCAATATTTCATCACATTAATTGACATCGTCACAATTTATCGATTAGCGCCATTTTGTTTTCTGGCATTTGAACTGTCCCCGTTAAACGCCGATTCTAGGCCCGTTTCAGCTTTTTATCAAATTGTCATCAAACATAAAGCACAACAGTCATCAGTCAGACATTGACAAATCTAAAACGAACCAAGGATCGGCGTTTAAAGGGTACCATGCAAACGTGAAAAATAATCAGAAGTCGATAAAGTATTACAGTGTCAATTGTGATATAAGTTTGAAACACCACGACCTTAGAGAACACTTATTGATTTAAGTGGAGCAGATTGGTTTCGGACACAATCGTGCCTGCTATGGTAGTTTTCTGTTGGAGTTGAATACTTTTCTTTTTAAACTTTTAAATTAGTTTTTTTTAATTTCAATAAAAACCTCTTCATTTCTAAAAAAATATACCTCATCCACGTTCTAATATATCGAATAATAATCAATTTATGTACACTACAATAATATGGTGTTTTAAACAATATTACGCATGAATATTTTTTCTAATATAGTTGAGAATTATTTGAAATCTTATTTCCACTCTCGCCAGGTCTACTTGCTTACTTAAGGCCGACGTGTAGTGCATTAATTTAGAATGAGAATTTAAAAAAAATACTTTTAATAGAAACAGATCAATCAAAATACTCTTTTAATCATAACATTTGCGAAATAAATAAAAACTTTAATGTTTGAATGATTAGCTCCATGCAAATATTAATATCCTCATCAAGTAATGTCTGTCTATTACTGGGTGAAGATCTAGCAATCTGCTTCAATTCTTCTTAGATTAAAGCTTTCTACATATCCAGTTTCGTTAGTCGAGTAAATGTGGACTAGCCTTTTTGGTGATCTTTCATAAAATACAAATACCATAAAATACTCGGCGAAGTTTTTCAGAAAATCATATTTAGAAATAACAGAATTGCCCTCATTTACACAGCGAGACTAACTCGTTAGCATTTAAACTTACCAGTATAATTATATCTTTTTATGTAATGATCCGAGATCTTCAATCTTCGATCTACTCCCAAAAAAAAATTTCGGCAATTTTTACAGCTCACGACAAATATAAATAACTATTATGCAAATATTATTAAAGCAATTTTAACTATAGCTCAAGTTATTTAGATAGTTCTATGGTAACTATAGCCATAGCTTTTAAGTTTTATAAAGCGCCCTTGAGGTCAAATTTCATACAAATGGCGCTATATAAATTATTATTACTATAGCGGTGGTCCATAATTTCTCGAGCATTATGAGTGAGATAAAAAGTCCGGAGGATCTTCAGGATGCAATTTTAAGATCAAATTTTAAAAGCTTATTTAAAACAACCCAAGTCATAGTGATTACATAATTATTGAAATAGTAATTGAGATTTTAGTGTTCTAGAGTGGTAAGATTGAAAACAACGTCATCATTGATGTTGTTGTAGCCGAAAATATTTTATTTTTTTCGAAATTTCAACTTTTTGGATGAAGATTTTTCAGAAATCCGTGCAGTGCACCACCAAAAGTGAAAAATCCTCAAAATCTAGATACCAAAAATAAAATCTTGAAAAAAAGATAAAATCATTTTCGGCTACAACAACACTTAAAATGTCGTATTTGTCAATCTTAACTCACACTAAAAACTCACGAGCCGCCACTGATTGCGGCTCCAATTTCTCAACCTACATCATTGCGCAAACAACATTTGCCAATTATAATTATGGAAGGAGTTTGTCAAATATTTTCAGGTTCTTCGTAATCTGGTAATATGTGTCTTAAGATAAAAAGATAAAAATAAATATTATATTCCTTACACGAGCTGTGTGGGAAAGATCCCTAATATAATAAACAATGTTAATATAATATCATGTATGTCAAAGTGCTACACCCTGTGAGTGTACTGTACGTATCTTACGTGTAGTGAATGGTGTAGCGTTATGTGTAATATTTGGAGTCTGGGACTAAGACGAAGGCCTTTCTGACAGATTCTGTTACCGCCAAACCTCTATTCATTTATTGCGCAACGCCAGTGGGCTAATGTAGTTTTGATGAAGTCACGTTTTCCTCCCGCGAATTACTTATGCTCTATGGCAGTAGCTGGCAATCTGTGGTACGTGAGCAAATTCCTCATATGCGGTCTAGTTTGTATAAAACGCACTTGTTTTATTTGATACCCAACAAGAGTTCCAACTGCCTGGGAAAGTAAGTATATAGCATCCCCATTTTGGGGACTTATGAAAGGGTTGAAAAGTACCTTGCTTTTCAGATCAGATCAGTAAACATAATACACGAGAGCCTTTAAGAAGTGAATGCCATCAGAATTGTCCTGGTGTTAGGCTACCAGTCTAAGGCATAACGTTTCTTATTCTTATTGTACTGTACTTATTCACCCTCCATTTCCCCATTTCCTTCCAAACCCATTATTTTTAGCCTCACAACTTACCCCAATTAGGGATTTCATAACCCCACTGGTTCAAGAGAGTTAGGACTCGTGTGCAGTAAAAAAATAAATAGTATAAATATATATATTATTGTGATTAGTGACTTTTGGTCTGGAACAAAGGATAAAAAAACTTTTAAAAATATTTTTTATTAGTTAAATATTACTTGAATAATTTATACTACATACTTACTTTAATTGTGATGACGTTGTTGGAATTCAAGTCTTTGACCTCTGAGTTCAAAGCTCATAATTTAAGCGATAGCTCACCACCTCTGCTACGGAGGAGTTAAAGCCTTACCCAAAGTGGTCGTCAGCGGTCATTCCTCTCTAAAATGGTAACATCACCACGTACTTATATTAAGTTAATGATTTTAACCGCTGCACTGTAAGATTCGTATATTTTTACGCATTTAAAAAAATCTATATATCAGAGTACTTCTATTTAAAAAAAAATCGCAATACGACAGAATATAGCCGTGTTTCCAAACACCCCAAACGAAAAAAAAAAGTGTTTTGGAAACAAAGAAAAAACTAAGACTCTTGGGGAGTAACCAAGAGTTTTTGCAAAAAAAAAATTAAATTCCTCTCACGATTTACTAGTTCTTACCTATGATTGTAATTTTATTTAGATTTAAAATATTTTGCTTCGCAAAACGGGTATGGTGATGCCCGGAATATTTATTAGTAAAAGGTGTTACACTTCAGAAAAAAAGTTGTTGACCTCTGCTATTTAGAAATGAAACCTACCAAGCCAACCGGTGGAGATACCAACCGGTTGCTAGCCAGAGATACCGACCCAAGATAACAACTTGCGTCGTTAGGGCGCCAAGAGACGTCCACCGGATGGGAAATTGTAAACTTTCAAGGGACCTCCAAGGCTTCTCTACGGAGAAGGATTTTCAAATGGATAAATGATAAAAATGTTTTATATTTTAACGAGCTTTTATCAATACCCAAAGGGTTTAACTTGGTTATAGATATGTAAATCATTGTCCGTAAGTACTGAGTGCTTTTTAAAACGAATTGTTTTTTTAAAGCATAATTATTCCTTATCAATAGAATAGACCTTATCAATAAAAATAAGTAGACAGTAAGTAATTCGTTGTAAAATTAGGACTTGACAATTGAAAAATTAAACGTCAATCACACATTTAAGGTGACTCGGAGGTACATGCGCGAAATAATTATGCAAGAATATAATTATGCGGTGTTACAATTCTTGACCACGACGAAGATTTCAAACTTCGATTGGTTCGATAAAAATAATTTTAGGGGAGAGGTCTTTAGCAGGTCTGAGTCTACTGATCGTGCTGGTACTGTATTTCTTAAAAAGTTTTTTTTATTGTTTACTAATGCTTCGATAACCTTAAAGTTGGTAAGCTGGTAGTACGTATATGCAAAATATATGGAACCATATCGTCATTGGAAAGGCAAACATGCTGAATCCCTATTTTTGGAAGTTTTTCAGGAAGGTCACCAGAGCACTTTAAAGCCCTTTGTACCTGGATGGATTTTGTGTTATTTAAAGCGACAAAAAGCTAAAAAAAGTCCCAAACTTGTGTCGCTTGAGTCAAGCCTTCTTCCAAATGGAAAATGTATTTTAGATAGCTGAAGGGCCACAAAAGTCTCCAGAATCAAAGCATTCGATGCAGATCAATGGCTGATCAAAACTGCATATTTAACTCATTTTTGACCAAAGTGTCGCTTCAGCCCTTTTACCTCCAGCAACATTGAACGACACCACTGAATGTAAATTTCGCAGTTTGCTTTAACCGCTTATGGGCGGGGTAGTAAAAAAATACTAACCACCATGTTTATTTTGCTTTCTTCGCGTGCTTGTATTTAACGAGAAAAATGACCCTATGTTCAAATTATTTTCATTCCTCTTTTATGAACGTTCACCAATATTTTTCATCAAGCCTAGTCTTTCTGTATACATTACAGCATTTGAAGCCTTCCTCAAAACAAAAAAAAACACTCAGGGGCAAATCCATTTATTCACAAAATCGATTAATTTAGAGCGGGAGTGGGTTGGGAGGAATTTTTCTACCCTTGTATAATAATATGGAAATTCCTGCGGCGTACCATTACGGCACACAGTGCTCCTTTCAGTGCGCCGCGGAAGGCGCGCGTGTATCGGATATAAAATAGGTGTTTGGAAATTACATTTGTATTGTGTGAGGCGTGTGAAACTCAAACTGAAACAGTATTAACACTTTCGAGACTATCGATTTTATTCGGGATTTCAAATTTTTTTTTATTAAAGTAAGGAGATTTTTGATCAACGCTGTAAAACATTTGATGGAAAATACTAACAAAAAGCGTATTTTCATCAATTGAAGGGGTCCCTCGAATAACGTTCAAACCATCAAATCAGTAAAAATAATGTAATAAAATATTACGTTCTAAAAGTGCCAACTGGAAAAAAATCTAAGTCTCAAGTATAATATATTCTGTAACAATCATATTCTGGATTTTTCTTTTTTAGTTCAAATTTTCCGTGGGTTTTTTGTTAGGATGTAATTCCACCGAAAACTTTACTTTTACCGATTTGTTTGTTATAACGTTATCCGGGGAACCCCTTCAATTTACAACAAAAAAGAATTGCATTGCTTGATTTATTCTACAGTAAAAATACACTAAGTGGTTAAAAATACTGAGAACTACGAGTATACAGAAATGGAAACGAGGTGATTAAAAAACTCAGAACCACAGAGACAGTACTGATAGCATTGACTAAGCTAGATACTAAAAAAATAAACATGTAATAATACTTCGTTAGTTTCTATTTTAATATTTATATTCATATATATATTTATTTATTTTTTATTGTTTATATTTTTATTCTCTCACTCCATTCCCATTCTTTGATAGTATTTTGACTATGACCTGACCTTATATTCGTATAGTCTACTAATTTTTTTTTTTTTTGGTCCACACTTCGGTAGCTGAGTGGACAAACGCGTTGGATTCCCACCCGGCCATTGTGGGTTCAATACCTCTGCTAGCCAAGTCCTCCACCATTCCACAAGCAATATCTTCTGCTTACTATGATGGCAGTAGGAGTTTTTTTTTTAAAATATTGTCAGGTTGTCCGTAACTCGGGAATTTTTATCTTTCTTAAAATAAACAAAAAAAGTCGTCCTCAGTAATGCGTAAAGGTTGGTATTTTTATTTAGTCTTGAATGAAGTAATTAACTGCTGTCATATTCTTAAAGGAACTTTTAATGGGTTTTTACCACAGAATAACTTATTTACCTTTTTTGTGAATACTAGTCTTAACGATACCTAAGCAATTTTACGAACAAAAATAATTAAATATATCGATATGATAAATGTTTAAATACTGAAAATGGAACAATCGGTTTGATTCTATGTGGTGAAATAAATAAAAAGTCAATTTTCTTAGAAACCCAATTCTCTAGTCTCATTGAACGTACATTGTATGTTCAAAATATAACGTTGCTAAAAGGGTACTGATACCGTTGGGTGTACAAGGGTTGGTAATGATATTTAGCCTTCCACCAACGGAACAATTCAGAATGTTCTCAGATCTTTCAACACAAAGTTACTTCGTGTTCAGGAAATTAAAGAGTTTGACTGCGGCAACGGAATTTATGATATAATATTATAATAATATATGTGAAAACTTTTGTGAAACATATCGCGTTGTTTCGTATGCAAAATGGAATAACCTAATCTAATGTTACCAAATAATGTGATACTTTAATGGAGTCAAATAATTATTGTAGCTGTGCCTACACCGCCAATGTTGTGGGAAACAGTAAATGTCATTATATTTTCGGTTTTCATTCTTGGAACCCTAATGGAGGTATTACTTATCAAACATTTGTATAAATTGTTTGATTTAGTTGACGTCGAGTATTTACTGTATAGAATTTCCGGACAAGATTTTTCCCTCACGTTACAACAGGCAACCAGCCACCTGAACGGCATTTTATAAGACAAGCAAACTTTTTTACTTGCTTTCTGTATCTGTCGCCAAACATGAATGTTCGTAAAGTTAATGTTCCTTACAGTTTTGCCATGTAATATTAATTTCAAAGTTATTAAAACTACCACGCAAGTAATAATGCTTTTTATACCTTAGGAAATGAATTCGACGTTCGAATTTTTATACCTAAGGATATGAAGGTTGACATTTTAAAAATGTATTTATTACCAATTTGTTTTTGTACCTTTAATAAGAGTGGGCGGTTGGCGAGTTTGAGCGCTAAAGGGCAACAATCTCCAAAAGTATGTATTTATTTTTCTACACAAAATTTTCAGCCCAATTTCGAGCGCCGAAACAGATTCTGAGAAACATTTACACAAAATAAATTACTTCTATAATAATAATAAAACAATGTAAGCAATATGAACAAAAGGATTGGTTCAATCTTATCCCTCGGGAGTAAAAAAGACAACAAACTTTGCTGTTTATAACTACATAAAAGTAATCTTTAATAAAACGCAACAGTTAAGCAAAAATATTAAAATGAAATTTGTGAAAAAATCAGGAATACAAAATACATACATTAAAGGATATTGATGGATTGTTGTTTACATTTTTTTATCTCTTTTTCAAATCAGAAGTATTAAAATTACATAATAAAAAACCTGGGTAAACCTTTTAGAACCAAATAATTATACTATTGTTTAAAAATTGTGTTCCGTTGGCATTAAAAGCTAATCCATGCTTAGTGATTTTTAATCGTTTCTCTACAAAACTTTTCACTTAAACTAAAAACAGTTCAAATGAAATCATTCAATATCTCGCATGGCCCATAAATCCGTCATATCTTCGCGTGTCATCTTTCGGTTAGTCTAAGCACGAGACATTAGGAAATTTGGCATAGTGAAATGGCGGTCGTATATAAAAATCTAAAAGATAGTAATTTCGGAGGGAGGTTTTAACCCCCCTCCTCCTCCATTTTCCCTTCCGCTCCCGCCGGCTGCGGGTGTTCAGGACGTCACGAAGTCACCCTAATGGACTCACGAAGTCGACGACAGCTGTAATAATGTTACATTAGCCGAAATTACACCACTTTTAAAAGCCATTCCTTTCTATTTGATATAAACTAATGATAATTTATCAAGCGGCGTGTATCAGTTTCGCGTTTTGCCCTGTGTGTGTTTTTAAAACGCGTGACATTTAAGCTCTGCACATCAGCCGGAAACGAATTTAAAAGCTTTACTTACGGACTAGAGATCTACGTGGTTAATTTATTTGTATTTAAAAACTTCTCATGACAACCATTCACCCATTTTAATACCCAGATTGATAATGCCCATACAAAAGCGTTTAGGAAAAGGAATGAAGAAAAATCTCTCATTAACAGAGTTTCTTTTAATTGAAAATTCTTATTATAATAACGGGAGAAGAAAACAAAAAATTGAATTACGTTTTCTAATGCAGGAACGCGGATTTCTTCAATAACACAGGCTAATTGGCTATAAATAATTTCCTTTGTGATTATGTACGTACATACATATGTAGAAGTGTGAACTTTTCAAATTTAGAAATGACGGATATGTTCAGAAAATTATCAAATCACCAAAATAATATTTTAAAATCCCTACCTACCTTATAAAGTACCTACCTAAAGTGTATTTTAGCAGGTATTCTTCTTTATTTAAAATGGTTTTTTTTTCTGCAAGTTAAATTCCGTGAATTTTGACGTGTAGTAATAATTACTAGCGTGTGAATTTAACAGTCATTTTATAAATTCAGCTTATTGGCATGAATATGTTGAGGAGTAAATTAGTGACAATTGATTTATTTAAAAAAAAGAGTCTGCCATTTGTATATTACTGAAGGATCTACTAAACTTATTGTACTCGGTTGCAAGATTGAACATTGTCAGTAATATTATTGTTCGCCCCTTTGTACAAAAGTTATTACTCCTCTGCCTGCTTTGGTAGGTCCTTCTGTGACCTTTTGTAAGATTGTTTTGTTCACTTTAAACAATGATCTTGAGGTTTGCCGTTGAATGATCAATTAGAATTTGCAGAGCAATTAAAAATGTTCCATTATCTTCCTAAATTAGTTTATTTTTAAATAAAATTCCATATCAACATCATGTCACAAGCACTGGAGAATTGTCTAACCAGAGTGGAGCTCAATTAAAAAAATGGTATTTAAACAAAAATAGTTATGGCCGCAGCCGGGAATCAAAACCAAAACCATGCGTTATATAAGCAACTACTCTAACCACGGCCTCCATGGCCGAGTGATAAAACGCTACAAATCCAGAGGTCGCGAGAAACTCAGCGCAAATAAATTGTATTTAATTGACATGTGTGATTACACATTTAAATCATTCAGAATTTAAAAGTTTCTTGAAATAGCTTTGGCCGTGTTTGATGACCAGATCTTAATAGCCAGGTATTTTCCAACCTTCCTCTTCCTCATCTCTTTCTCCTCCTCACTATCTTGAGTCTCACAAAATACCCCAATTAAGGATGCCATAGTCTCACTGGCTCTCGACAGCTTGGACTAGTTAGACTAGTAGGACTCTAGTGCGGTATTCACTTAAAATAAATATATGTAAATATATATATATATATATATATATATATATATATATATATATGTGTATATTTATATATAAATATAAATATATATAATATTAATAAACATAGCTAAGATTTATTTGCTAAGATTTTTCTGATAGATTTACCTTGATTCATAGCAAGCAAAGTAATTTATTCACTAAATTGCAACATGCAGACAATTTAAGGGAAGTTTTATCATACTTTATTGGGGAATAGTCAAGTGCTTAATAAATTATTATATAAAAAAATATATATTTTAAGAAAAAAGAAAGGAAAGTAAAGCGCTCATCAAATACATTAGAAAAACTCCATAAAATCTAAGCAATTATTTATTAACATGCTTGGTAATTAATTGAATATGTTAATTAGGTAGTTTTGTTTTAATCGTTATGCCATATTGCCACCGAAATACATTTTTAGGTTTTATGATTGACTATGAATAAATACATAAAACATATTTTGACTTTAACAACGCAGGTATTTAAATCTCAATTTAAATGTAATTATCCAAATACGCTTTGAAGCCACCGGTTTTTTCACAGGATTAAATTTAAAAGCCTCAATATGAATATGTAGATCAGCAAAAAATTACAGTCGATTATTCAATCTTGCGCTGTAAATTAAGGCTTAATTTCATTTTGCAAAGGGTGTTGAAATGTGATATTCCAGCAGAAGTGGATACGCGAATATAAATTACTAATCGGATACCAAGGGCTACCAATAAAATGAGAACATTATTTTTGTTAGCTTCCTGATGACTTATGTGCTCCTGGCTTTTACTTATTCAATAGAATTTATTGTTTTATATGGATCTAGTCAGATTATAAACAAAATATGTAGGTACAGGATTTACATGCATCTAAAACAAAAAAATCTATTTACTTTATGTTTATTTGAAATTAATATTTTTATACGTATGGAACTAAATGGTTACATGTGCATTTTATTTTGGTGTGGTAATCTATCAAAACTTTCACATGTTATTTCCTTTAATAAGTTTTCTTTTAAAAGGGTCGTAAAATATATATATATATATATATTTATATTTATATCGTAAAAAAAATCATTTTTCTTTTATTTCATCGCCTATTTTTTTCCTTTTGCTCTCTTTTGAGAATAGAACGGAAACAACGTATATTATACGAAAGCATTAAACCTATTACAAAAGTACGTAAATGGAGATACGGATGAAGATAAAGGTATTATTTTATGACGAGTTCGTTCGTGTTCGTCCCTCGTCTCTGGCTAGTAAGGGTTTATTTTGAAAATAAGTTTATTATTTTCGACATTCCTCGTTTTCCAAAATCTTATTGCCCGGTCGACCCAATTTTGTTTTATCTTTCCGCAAAAAATGGCGAAAGATAAAATATCCTTTCATTCCAACAATATTGTTTTCCGAATCTATTACGATTCGATTGACGATAATAAAACATCGTAGCCACAAATGGTATTGGTAGGACATCGTGCCACAAATGGAATTAAGGCGATCGGAGCGTTATCGCCCCTAAACAGAAGAGAACGGAATTGAATTCCAATATAGAGACATAATTTGGAGGCTTCGCGGGTGGTTTTGCCGCTTAAACCGTTCGGAGGCTAACAAGCGACAAGATGTCCGGCGGAAGGGGACATTGAACATCTGTAGCCTGCCGTTACAGACAAGATGCTGCTCGACAAATCTGCTTTCCAATTACGATCGCTGCTTGTGGCTGTATTGGTGTTATTTTTGTTTATACATGTTTCCCAATTTGAGGACTATTATTTTTCTCTATAAAATTGTAACAGAAGAGTGATATTTATTGTTTTTCGAGAAGATTTTATATCGTATTCAATACTTGTTTTCCGCTTCTACTATTATTGATGCTTACATATATTATCTAGATACAAAAAAAAATTGCTTGCAAACAATTCAATTTAAACATTATAAATCGTACATGTGCATATACATTAGTGAAATGTCAATCAAAATGTTGTTAATACCCCGTGTAGTAAACAGAAAATACAGTTTTCTTTTTAATTTGAAGTACGTCCTTCCATGTCGTCTTACCTATTTGTTATACTTAGTCCAATTACTTAAGGGAAATTCAAACACTTTTTTCCCGAAGGATTTTTGTCAGAATGATACATGCTTGTTCAAAACGAAATTAAATTACGGGTCTGGCTAGTAGTACACGGTGAGTGCTTTAAGAGCAAAATTAATTGTCGAACGTTAAGATATTTTTCGAATTTCGTAAATCGCGTAGGAGATTGAACGACACTCGCCAATTTATCCTTCAAATAAGATTACAAAATGTGACGACACCTTTTCTTAAATTTGTTACGATGATAATATCGAAAAGGTTCGAACGTATGTAAATAATTCATCATTTAGGGATTTTATAAATGAATTAAGCTATTTATTTTTAAATAAAATTAAAAAAAAAAAAATTTCGATTATTAATATATTCGACATAATAAAATACATATATTTTTTAAGAAATATTTTAATTGACATCGGAAAAAAATACTTCACCATATTACTATATTTCTTCTCACGAAAGGTTCCAGCGTAACCGTAAGAGATTAGACAATCTCATCTTAAGAATCTGTGCATAGGGTGTTTTTGTAAGAGGAAAGAGTGGAACTGATATTGCGGGAGGGAGGATAAATAAGAGCGGGAAAATTATGCAAGAATCGAATTGTAGAGGTTATAAACGAGTCATTGAAATGAGTCCTTTGCGTCCTTCGGATAACGTCAATCGAGTAAACCTGCTGGACACAAGTTTGGCATATCTTTCGATAGCGTAGTGCCTACTGGTGTCTAAAGGATAGATTGATGATTTAATCGGAATGGATTGTGTGTTTTTTTTAATACTAAATACCACACTAGAGTCCCAACTGCTCTCAACCATCTGAAGCCAGTGGAACTATAGCATCCCCGATCGGAGTGTGTTTTGAGAGGTAGTAGAGAAAAATAGGCAAATTCTGAAAAAAAAGGCTTGGGAAATTACCTAAATATTCAGATCTGGTCACCAAACATAGCTAAAGCTAATACAAGCAAAGTTTCGATTCTAAATGGTGATTTTTTACTCTGGAACGTGCCGCAAATATGTTAAATGTTATTTAAATGTAAAATAACATACATTAAATAAACTAAATTTATTTGCGCGCGCTGGAATTTAAGCCCACGACCTATAGCATGGAAATTACACGGAAAATTATAAGCATTTGAATTTTCGATAAACGAAAAGAATAACTAAATACATCTTTAATATATGGGAAGGAGTTTTTTTTTATATTTTACCACGGGGTGGTCGAGAATATAAAAATCATGCTTGCTTTGTACTAACAGAACGAAGTTTCGGTCTAATTACAGGGGGTGACAGTTAATGAAAAACGTGGCAAAGGAATACGCTGGACTCCGAAACTAACACGAAAGGTATGAGTGCGGACCCAAGTTGTTGCGGAATGCAGTCATTCAGGATGTAGTTTGATAATTGCCAACCTCAAAGGAGGGCACTGAAAAAAGTTGCCTAAAAGAACATTAGTTTGTCCCTCAGAGCAGTTACCGTGGGTTAAGATATGATGATATTATGTGCTCCCGCTTACCTCTGCAGGGCTGTGTAAGGGTTGTGAAGGGCTGTACTCCGATGTTATTGCCGCCTCCCTGTAGCGGTCTGCCTCAGGCCAACGTTGCAGGCGGCCTAGCGCTTCACTCATGAGGGCGTACAGTTTCTGGAACAAAAACAAATTCAGAAGTTAATCTATGATTTCGAAAATAAACGAAACTATAACTAAGTGTACAACTTCGCTTCCAACGTTTTTTTTTTCATAAATTCGAGGATTTATTATGAAAAATGGTAATACATTTATGATTCAAAGTATTGTTTATTGCTGGCCAAAATTTTTTCCATCTTTCGGGTAGCGTACGAATCTTACTAATAATAATAATAACAGTGAACTTATATAGCGCAGTTTTGTGATATTTCACCTCAAGTGCGCTTTATGCTAAATTAATTATGCTAATAAGATTAACTAACAAGGAGAAAATAATACATAATATGTATACAAATTAAAACTATCTAAAATAATGATCGTTATCATAAATCACGAGAGAAAAAAAAAACTGGTCATCTTTTGTAGCGGTCTATGAATCGATTCAATTTTTTAGTGTTTTTCAGCCAGGTCGTGGGCCATTGATTGAAACAAGTGATAATCAGAGGGAGCAACGTCTAGAGAATACGGTGAGTGGGGTAGGACTTCACATTTCAACGTTTCCAAGTATGTCTTGACCACTTTCGTAACATGGGGTCAAGCATTGTCTGGCTGCACCTCCCGCAAATGACGAGAATTTGGCTCGTAAACTGACATTTTCAATCGAGAATAACTTTATGATGCAGACACAAGTCGACTAATGTTTCTATAAGTTCATGTTGATAGATGCCCAAGTTTACTGCATGACGTTTTTGATCTATTTATTTCGACCATAACTTCGCGCTATAGGAAAATAGGGGAAGCAAAGTTGTAAACCTAATAATAACACACGATTGATAAATAGTGGGATCGTTTTTAAATATATGTAAAAATATTACCTACATGTTCGAACCAACTTCACCTGCTGAAGTTTTTTTTATTACTAATCAACTTAAAGCGTCTTAAAACCAATGGGTGACGCTATAGAAAATTAATACTACTACTCATAAAAAAACGTTTTCACTTTGAAATAAAAAGTCATGGTTGTTTTCACAAAGAACTCTAATGTTAAGTGAGAATATTTTGAAAATGAATCCTTCTCGATGACCAAACAAAATTAATTTCACCAGTCGCATAAGCACGTACCTACTTCCTTTCGTAAAAGTAATGTTTTTTCAAAATCGAAAACTTTTTGTGATTTGATGACGTATTTGTTAATAAAATTATTGTGACAGTATTTTTTAGGGCATTCATCAGTCACAAAAATTTAAACAACATCATTTTTGGAATCTCATCTCACAATATCAAGAATATAAACTTCATTATCTTTATAATTCACTACACGAAACATTTTATTTTTTTTTCCAGACTAAATGGAAATCCTGAAGGCAACAAACCAAACAAATCAATTCGCCAAACAATATTAATAACATTAAGATAATATGAAATATAAATATACACTGAAGAGATTTTTTAAAAAAGATTGCTACTGAGTCTCTTTTAATAAAACGAAAATAAATATTGTAAGATAATTTATACTCGATAGAAATATTTCACCATATATTTTTTTAAGCCATAATATTAAACAATGGAGTTTCTTTTTATACAAGCACTTATTTCAGCTTTTTACGATTGGAGTTAAAAAAAAATCATATATCAATAACGTTATTAATTCTCCGGAAATGTTTGTCCCTCTTTATAAAAACAAAATAATAATAATGCTGCGGACTACCTACCTATTGAAGTGTGTAGGTAATCAGAATATAAAAAAAGAAGTAATATTTGTTTGTATGTATATATATATATATATATATATATATAGATGTAAGTGACTGAATGCTGAAGAAATGAGATTGCTGAGGCGTGTGTGTTAAAATCAAGCATGGACGTGTTCCAAATGTGAATATCCAGAAATAATGCAAGGCTGATATAAGCGTTATGAATATAATTAAGAAAGGGATGCTTGGATTGGATGGTTTGGGTATGCAGAGCAGATGAATGAAGAAAGGAGTGTGAGAAGAATATCTGACGCGAAAGTTAATGAAGGGAAAATTGGGGACGCCCGAGGAAGAGATGGTACAACCAAGCGAATCAAATACTTGGGTTGGGCTATGAGAAGAGTCAGAATAACAGAATAGTATGTATGAATGTGAATGAAGTAAGGAGTATGTGCTAATACAGTGATGTGTGGCGGTCCACCCTACCCCTACGGAGAAACGGCGTGATGCTTAGTTAGTTAAGAAAGTTCCCACCTGTGGCCTATAGTCCGGAGGTCTCGCCGTCAGAGCTTGCTGGTATTCCTGCAGCGCTCTCCGGTGGCGGCCCTGCGCGGCGTGCAGCGCGCCCAGGTGCTGCAGCGCCGCCGTGCGCGCGTGGGCGTGTGCGCGCGCGAGCGTCGCGGACGCCGGCGCCGTCCTGGCGCGCGGCGCGCTGCAGCGCCGACGCCGCCTCCACGCAGCGGCCCAGGGCTGAGAGAGAGGCGCCCATGTTCACGTACGCCACTGAAAGAACATACATTGTTAGCTCAATTGTTTTTTTCTTCATTTTAAAGTCAATTAAGAACATATTTTATGTGTATACCTTTGTATATTATTATAAAAGGTATTCGTGTGTAGAATTATTTTTTATGTTTTTATTATTTGCCCTAAATACGTTTCTTGGAATATAGGGAAATGATAATAATTGTTATTTCACTCTCAAACTAAAAGTACCTCACTAAACCTTTCACTCGGTCTGATATCTAAATGAAGTCTCAAATGTCAATGTTCTGTTTTTATTTTTTTTTAATATTTATTTTGAATACCACACAAGAGTTCCAACTGTTCCCAACCGTCTAGAGCCAGGGAGACTATGTCATCACCAATCAGAGTATGTTGTCAGGTTAAAAGTGGTGGGTAGGGAAATGAGATGGGGAAGAGGAAGGTTAAGAAATACTTGGCTATTCAGATCTAGTGAAAAAACTCGGCTTAGGCTATTTCAGGCAACGTTTCAATTCTGAATGGTGGTCTTTCTCAAGAGCGATACTTATCGAGTAGCTACCACTTTGGGACGTGCCGCAAATATACTATATATTATTGTAAATTAATTAAACGTGTTATGGCACATACCAACTGAATATATTTAATTTGCGCACGCGGGGTTTGAACCAGTAACCTCTAGATTTGTAGTCGAGCGTCTTACCACTTGGCTATGCAAGCCGTCAATGACGACCCCCTTGGTATTTTTTCTTGAGATGTTCTGTTTGTCATTGCGAGATGTATATCATAAATATAAGCTGCTCAGTAAAAATAACATTATCCAAACAACTATGTACGCAAAATGAGTTAATGATAAATTTAATATAATTAAGTTCAAAGTCATTGTATTTAAAAGAGAGAATACAAGAACGGCGTGCAATTTAGTTATAAATGATGAATGCTTGGAGCAAGCGGAAAAGTTTGTGTACTTAGAAAGTATGTTCACGAGAAACGGACAGGCTGTTAAGGATATTAAAATAAAGATGAGTGTAGAAACTAAAAAGAGGACAGAACGTTATTGATGCAAATAGAACGCTGTCCAAAGAAGCGAAGCTAGAAGTCCAAAATGGAGTGCCTATACCAACCCCGATGTATAGCAGTGAGGTATGGAACTGGCAGAGGAAGGATGAAAGTAGACTGAATGCTGTAGAAATGAGATCCCCGAGGCGCATGTGCGGTTAAACCATGCATGACCGTGTTCAAAATGTAAATATCCGGAAATCGGAAATAATGCAAGGCCGATGTAAGTGTAATAAATAGGATAAAGAAAAGACGCTGAGATAGTTTGGGCATGTAGAGCGGATGAACGAAGAAAGGAGTGTAAAAATAATATATGATGCAAAAGTGAATGGAAGAAGAAGTCGAGGACGCCCGAGAAAGACATGGCACGATCAAGTAAATCAAATAGACCGGTCGGTAGCTGAGTGCAGAACGCGTCGGATTCCCACCCGGGCGTCGTGCGTTCAATTCATCTGCTGGTTAAGTCCTCCATCATTGCACAAGCAACATCTTCCGCTTTTTATGATGGCAGTGGGAGTTTTTCAAATATTGTCAGGTTATTCGTAACCCAGGAATATTTGTCTTACTTTTAATAAAAATAGTAAAATAGGAATATAGGACGCAAAAGTGAATGGAAGAAAAAGTCGAAGACTTCAAATTGCTGATACTAGTAGAACCTACTTGATTCACCCATAAAAATCAATCTGAAAAAGAATCTCTTTTCACGAAAAAATCACGTGGAAAAATAATTTTTCTTCTTCTCCGGCGTTAGTTAAAATTAGCAACCGATCGTCAAACCTTTTACCGCACCTCGTGTTTTGCCACAAGTCGAATAGTGGGACAGACCCCATTAGCGAAGATTAAAAGGAAACAGGTTCAGTCGTCTACCAGTCGCCTCGGCTACTGACTGCCTCTGGGATGCTGTGTGGACCGGATCGTTTGTAGCGCCGATAACACTCGTAAATCCAAGCAAATACAATCTCGTAAACCTACACGCTAGTTCTAAACTGAAGCGAAAACCGGATGATTCGCGATTTTATTTCCGAAGATTAAATTGCGCGAGCGTTTGGATATACAGAGATGTCATAAAATACTTGCGTTTAGCTTTAGTTTTATATACTCGTAGTAATTAACTTCTTGTGCACCCTACCGGCATAGGGCAAAACGAGTAGGCATATAGTTAGTTTTATAAAAAACTTATAATAACTTGGAATAAACTCCTTCCGGAACTAAGATGTATAACGAGCCCAACAGGATTTCGGTCCAAACTGAAAACTTACCTTTTCAGACTCTCATATCCTTAAATTCATTAAAAAAATCTCAACATAATCTGTCTCTCGACGAATCACTTTTAGATATACAAATTTTAACCAAATCCTGTATTATACGACAAATTCAGAGAGTCCATTTTTTAATTTCGCTTCCATGCCCTAAATCAGAATAAATGAATAAAAAATTAATAAAACAAAAATAAATAAATAAAAATCATAATTTTAAAGTAAAAAGGGTGTCTACCTGATGGGACCAGTCAGGTTAGTATGTTCCTTTGTATTTTTTTTTTATTTAAACTAGGAATTAATATGTAATAATATAAAATAAGATGTATACAGCGAACTTGAGGTGATTTTTCACAAAAACGGCGCCATACAAATCATCCAAATATTATTATATTCATCATCAATTATTATAACATTCTTAGATGTCCACGGTTTGATGCCTTTCCTCGACGGTAGTAATTTTTAGTGATATTTTTCTAAGTAAACTTGATGTCAATCGGTTTTCAAAAAAAAAGGGACACTGTACAGGATTTTTCGAACAATATTTTTTTCTTTCTAAATGTGTCAAAAATCTTCAACTGAAGTGGAAGCAAGTGTGTTATTGTGTTTTAAAGAATGATTTTCAACAAAATCTTTCTCTCTTTGAGCGACAACGACTGATGAGCGACTACGGTATTTAGATGTGTGTTTTTTTATCAAATCCCCGATTTGTTCTACAAATTGAGAAAGCCCATTATGAAATTAGTTCTCGTGGCCTAAAATCGATCAATAATAAGCAAATATAATTCAAGTAAATACCAACTATATTTTTGGTATCATTATGTTGTTTGAGCGTAAAGTTGTATTTTTTTTTTATACTAGAAATAACTGAAATAATTGTTTTTTAAAATTTTTTGGGCATTACCTAAAAATTTATGGACATTTTGTTGAATAAAACTATTCGAAAAGAAGAAAAAAAAGATTATTTGAAGTTACCTGCCGTAGAAGTCAACCTAAGTAAAATCTCCTTACAGAATTTAAATTAATATTTAATCAATGTTTTTCAAAAACCGAAATTCATTTGGCTTGTCTAGGGAAAAGGGGTCGAATTTTTTTTTTTTTCAACATTGACTCTACACAAGAGGCTTTGAGAGAAGATAATTTCCTTCAGGGCATATGTTCTCTTTGGGAATGCTGTGTAGAGGGTCTTTTGAGGAAAGAAAGGAGTGAACCTGGGTCTTGAAGAGGCCCATGTTGAAAGTGGGAGGAAACACAGAGGCCGGCAAAACGTTCCTCAGCTGAGCTGTTGAACATAAGAACGAGTCGTAAAAGTGACCCGTTCTCATGTACTGAATGTCAACCGTTAACAAATGTTGGGCGCGCGTTTTGCAAGTTTTCCGTCTATGCACCGGTGCCGAATGGATTAATGACGTAAGTTCCTCGGAGCATTTTCAATTTAAATATCCGTAGAACAAGGACAAAATTCCCACCTGACGTATGGGCTTTGAATATTGTGATTCAAATATCTTATGTAAATTATTGGCAAAATCATTATTCTTTTAAATCGAATAAGATCACACTTCTAGGGAATTTCTGCTCAGTAGATATTAACTATAGAAAGGATATCAATAATATTGGACTTAAATCTTTTGTAGATCTTTTTTTTTCTAAATGGGATCGCTTGAAATTTTTTTTAGTTAATTATGTATGAAACACTTCTTTCAAAGTAGAAAAAAAATCTATTATCAATATTAAATCGAAAAACTTTGAACTGAGCAAATAATTTGATTTATTATTTTGTTTCGAAACATGTATTTTGATTTTGCCTATCGCTATCTACAAAATTAAGTTTATGCCTAAAGAATTAGGTAAAGAGTTTGAATTTCAGACGCGGTATCATTCATTCTTGTTCCAAAGAAATCACCAACGCCAAGATATTTTGTATTTTCCACTACAAACTTCCCGAGAACACAACGATTTCTAAAAGTCTGTGTAATATTTCGTGCAAAAATGTGTAAAGTTCTGAAAATAAAGACAGAAAAAAGAAACTGACGCTATCTCCAGAGTTTCTGCCCGAACACAGCCAAGTAAATCGGAAGGTACGTGGGTCTATAAGTTTTCCATTTCTTGTGTTAGATACATCTCAGGAGTTGAGTCCAAGTTTATTTGTACACGAAACAAACACTACATTATATTACTCATAGTTTTTGCATTAATAACTCTTTAAATACGCTGTGCTCATAATTCTCGTTTTAAGAAGCAATCCATGAAAAGGCTTATTTAAGTTTGTGTCTTAAGCTTTTGTCCGACAATACTTGTATTTTAATTTTTACTTTAGCAAAATTATGTATCCACCAGAACAATAATGACAAGAGTGATAGAAGTAGTTAAATTATTTAAAAAAATGAAAAAATTACTTTGTGTAAGACAACGGATATTATTTTGATTTTTATGGCCGACCGGTTTTGCTTGTCCTAGGCATCGTCAGGGTACAATATTAAACTAAACATGAAATGCAAAGTGTGCCGTTATATATGAATGCATAGGGAGAACAAAACATAAAATAAAAATAAAGTAACAAAACAATGAGAAAACAACAGAATGACATTTAAATTACAGCAAATAGACAAAGAGAGATAATATGAATTAAAAGAGGCAAAACGTCAACTGGTGAGGTTAAGCGAAACCGGTCGGTCATAAAAATTAAATGATATCATCTAATATACAGGGCAACAATTGAAAGCACTAATAAACAACACTTTACCATTTATTTGTAATATACTCGTATATTACAAATAAATGGTAAATAAACAAGTGTTTATATTGGAGACATATTCATGTCATATAAGGACCAACAAAGATTCTATGTTGAATTCATAAAATACAAAACATATAAGCGAAACCGATTGGTGTTAAAACATAATAAATTTGTAGCTTAAAACAACGTGTTCTTTTATTTTAATATATAACTATTAAAAAATGTTAAGGAATTCGAACTATATTTACAATAATAAAATTAGTTAATCAACTACACGCATTGCAAAATAAAACGATAAAAGGTTTTATTACTTTTTTATTTATTTACATAACTTCATGTTCTTACAATATTGTACATCCATTGTTCTCCATGCTAGGAGTTCACCTGTAATGTGAAAGACAAAACTGTGACTAGATGTTAAATGCCGGGTCTCTTTGCTTATACACTTCAAAAGATCAACCCTTATTTACAACTATGCGATTTTGGATAATAATTTTTCTCAATTTTCGCAAAACCGGAAATACTGTATTTAAAAAAAAAGAAAAAGAAAATAAGGTATTTTTGACCTTTGGAAGAGAAAACTATTATTATTTCGTCTAAAAAACGGCAACAAAAATTATGATTTATAATGTAAAAACAAAAACAATTGAATAAGAGTTTCCTCTCAAAATGCACAATTCGTCAAGCCTATTAAAAGATTTGCACGTTTGAGGGTAAACTTTTTGCTTGGAAAGATTAAAACCCAAAGAAAAGACTATTGCATTTCTGGGAAGATGGAAGAGCAAAATGAGCTACTTCTGTTATGCACCGCGAGTAAAGTTTTTATCTTTTTTTTGCATTATTTTGAAACTTCGGAAGTAATAATTACAAAACGGGAAAGATGAAATTTGTTTCGAAGAATGGGAAAGGATACAAAAAAAATCTAAAATTACTTCAATAAAACCGTGGGGATTTTTTTACAGAACTATATTACCACATCACGAAAAAGCTACCCCGGCTTAGGAAGGAAGTTTTTCTTCTTCTCTTTATTACCTTACATATTAAATGTGATCTGTGGGTATACTTTTAAAAGAAAGGTAACACGACGTCTAGTGTCCCACACAGTTTCCCCTACATAATAATATAGTAGTGTTTTGTTCGTGTTTATGGAGGGGTGAGTAGTCAATGTTGCGTCAATTATAGGAACAAGGGCATCAATAATAAGGGATAAGATAAACTCCTTAGAAGTTGCTCTTGTCATGAAATTTTGTTTGAGAATTCCTGTAACGAACCATATTAAACAAAGATAATGTTAAACAAAGAATAATCTAATTTTAACTTAAATGGAATACGTAAGATTTTTCTTAGATATTTTTCCTTTTCGTGATATATGAAATTGCATTACCACCCCCAAACCAGGAATGAAGAATATTATTTATGAATTGAACACTTACTTTGTACGAATTGCAAATTTATTGATATATTTGTCGCCTGTCGGTTTCGCTTATATAAAAGCTTATTCACGGCAATACATTATCATCTAACGATAGTCTATAATTTTACAGCCCAAAGAATTTGTTAGATTTCAAAAATACCAATAAATAAATGGTAAGTAAAAGTGATTTTATTTATTACATAAATATAACGTTTGATTAATGTGAATCTCGATACTAAACGGCGGTTTTCTTTGAAACTAGTGGAATTTTATTTTCGCCATTAGATTTTTTTTTAAGTGCCTAAGTATTAATTCCGTGATGAGTTTTTCTTACTGATCTGATGAACGTGCATGCGTATTTAAAAAATAACTTGATCACGCAAATAAAATTAAACGTGCTTGGTGGAAGAATAAATTATTGCTTCTGCCAACAAAAATGAATACTGAGAGCGATGGTTTGAAGGATAACGTACGAATGGTTAAATAATAATGTAAACATTCTCTCTTGTCTTCATGTTTCTCTAATACTCGAGCTGTTAAATACTAAAATATTATGATTCTAGCCAAAATAATATATGATAATAGAAACACATTACGAAAATACCATGAATATTTACAAATAAATTCTTGTGAGTCAACTTAAAATTTTGAATGGCGCAATAAAAACGTAACAGAACCATTCTGAAATATAACAGAGGGTAAAATTACATAAAATCAAAGCCAATGCCACTATTTCGTAGGACTTAAGAAAAAAGAGAGGGATTTTGCGCAAAGTTTTTCCTACGCAGATCTTCCCGTATGATGACGTGGTCGTTTAGGATAAGGGAGGAAAGAGGGTAAGGGAGGAGTTGGGGAAGTTAGAGGGAAAGGTTATATGGTGGAGCTATTCGAGGATAACATAACTTTTCGTTTAGCATTAAGTCTAACCTCAACCCCTTAGACGGTTTTTTTCGCTGGCCAAAATTTATCACGGCATACAGGCTCTCTGTATTAAGAATTCCAACCTATTTTTTCGCATTAATTAAGATACTCGTAATTTGAAACACATACAAAAGAATTTATTAATAGTGTTGTTGTTTTTGAAAGTCACGTTTTTGTTTTAATTTTATCATTTATTTGTATAATGTTTGTGTAGAATAATAAATTGTTACCGATAGTATATATTGTTCTCAAAATAAAAAATAAAAAAACTTTTTAACAAATTGATATGATTTAAATCAGACTACTTTCAATTAAACTCTCGTAATTAGCAAAAAAAATGGTACAATGAGTTTGTTGTTGGTTATTATAACGAAAATCCCTAATTTAGACGAGTTAATGGAACATGCTGTTTGAAGTAGAAAATCGATCATAATTTTTATGATGATTATAAAAAAAAAAGACTGTAACGTTAAAAAAAAATTATTGTTTGTTTCAGAAAATTCTCTCGAATAGAAAGCTCTTATTTTTTCAAATTCGTACAACTTTTTCTATCAACACAAGCATTTATAGTTCACAACATCATTTCGATCAGAAACTCTAAACTTTTCAATAAATTATTTAATAAGATGAAATTTAAAAAAACATTTCATCGAATTTCAACGTGAGTATGACGATGTAATAGTAAACAAATATAAAAACTACAATGTAACTACTGACTACACTTCATTATTGATATTTAAATTAAGCTCATATAAAATATATTTTAATAATATTCGTATTTATTTAAGTATAGTGTAAAATAACAACTTTTAAAAAAGATAAATATATAAGGTTGTATAAAGGTGTAAGTATATTTGAATAAGAAATTGATAGATTGAAAACAGTATTTTTATATAATAAACACAATGATTAAAAATTGATAGATTGAAAACAGTATTAATATATATATATATAATAAACACAGTAATTAAAAAAGATGTAAAGACTATAATGTGTATTCATTTAGTGTGTATAAACTTAGTTTTTGTGTAAATTAGTTTTAAGTTTGTCTTCACACAATCTGCCTCATTAGGCAAGCCTATGTTGAGGCAGTATTTTTTGCAGATTGTTTGTAACTTAAATGTAATCTATAGTTAGTGTTTCTTGCTAATGTGAATATTTTATTTATATGTAAGTAGTTAGTAAGAATATAACATATAAATAAATACTTATTGGTTCTGTGGTTTGTTGAAACAATGAAATCGAATTTAAGTGAGTTGTAAAAATAATATCGATGTTGATTTATTGTAGATGAATAAATTAACGTAGTTATTTGCGAACTAAATTATTTAAAGGGAAGCAAAACAGATTTCAAAGACAACAATAAAAGTGTGCTTCAATAAAATTTCTCTTATATTATTCGAAGGGTAAATAATCAAAACTCACAAACCCCACAATTGCGAAATTATGAGAAACTAAAAAATGTATTTTTATTTTGTGTTAATGGATTGACTACATTTCTCAATATATTATTATTTTAATGTGAAGCATATTAATATTTTATAGAGAAAATCAATTTTTTTTATTGTTAGTTGTGCTACCACTTAGCTTTCAATGTTCTGGAGTTATTTTGTATTATAATTTTTTTATTAATTTTTTGTTTCTTACATTATTTTTTTTACATTACCTACCTCACTAGGTCATTAAAACCTGTTCTGTTCAATGGGAAGAATGAGAAGAATGTAGTGAATGAATAATGGTAATATTTGGAATTAAAAACAAAATTCAGGTCTAGAAAAAATACTGTGGGTGGGTAGTACTTTATTCAAACATCAAAAATATAAAAATCAAAGTCATCAGTGGACATAATTTCGAAAACAGAGGTATAAATTTCGCGGCGGCCATGACAGATAACGTCATCGGTATGAGATTCTACTGGCTGAACTAGACAATGTTAGTGTTGCTACTCACCGCTACTTGGACGTTGTGAGTTTTGAAACTGAACGTATTTTTAAAATCGATTTAACGGCGGATTTGGTGAGTTTTTCATGATTATCGATTCATCAGTAGGTTATGTGACAAAGAAAGAGTAATGAAAATGGGAAGAGGAAGGTTGAAAAGTACCTGGTTATTCAGATCTGGTCACCAAACACGGCTTAAGCCATTTTAAGCAACGTGTAAGATTTTTAATGGTGGTCTTCCTCCAAGGCAATACACGAAGTATCCATCACTCTGGAACGTACCGCAAATATACTATGTGGTTTTTTTATATTAATTAAATGTGTTATGACACATATTCATCTAGTTTCAAATTTATTTGCGCTCGCCAGGTTTAAACCCACGACCGCTGGATTCGTAGTCGCTCGTCTTAACATTCGAACTTATTGTTGTACTCACGTGCCAGTGACGGCCTGAAGTGGATAGCTCTCTCGAAGCTCTGGATGGATTCTTCGTACTGCCTTTTCCCCTGAAGAAGCACGCCCCTGTCGAGAAAGAAATAATATTACACATTAATCAATTGTTACGTTTTGATTCGGGTCGGGAAGTATTATTGAGCGCAGTAATTAATCATCAATAACAATAAGATGGGGAGTGAGATAAACGAAGCCTCAGCGAATAAATGTAAGTGCTAAATAATGTAGGGATGACGGGGGAGAAATACGTCACATTATATGACTCTTTACTGTTTCAGGTTCTCTTATTGTATCGGAAAAATTGGTTTCGTCAATTTATTATTGCGTTGAGCAATCATTTGTATTGATTTATCTTACGAGATATTTTATTCGTAAGGCCATAAATACTGTTAAGTATAATACATTGAATTTGTACTTATTTCGTATATCTTTTTATACTTGAATTAACATCAGCGCTATAAATTAAAATGTTTCGTATAAAGGGTCAGCACCCAAAAATAAACACTTTTTGGCTTTCTAGTATAAACAATGCTACAAATGTATCATCTGTCAATTCTATATAGGTAGTTAGAATAATTCATGAGGTTCTCAGTGAATACAAAATATTAAATAGTTGGCTTATAAATTCTTTATGAAAAACATACCAAAATGTTAAGTAAATCGTTAAAAAATGCCTTTTTTGGTTTGAAAACTGCACCTTTCACTGACATTTTAGTATGTTTTAAAATTGTATTGATTGGAAACCTTCGACATTTTAATAACTACCCATTTCAAATTTTGAGATTCATCATTTCGTAAGTTTGCTTGTATTAATTAGAATTCTAGAAAGTAACGTTTTACGTCATTTTTGAGTGCTGACCCTTAATACGCAATCAACTTACTATACACAGTGAACATCAGAAAGGTAGATATTCTAAGTACCGCCGTGGTGAAAGAACACCATTCAGAATCGAAACGTTAACGAAACCAGATTTGAATAGCCAGGTACTCCTTAACCTTCAATTACCTCATTTTTTCCCCTTACCCACTACCTTCAGCTTCACAACATACCCCGATTGGGGATGTCATAGTACGAGTATCACTGACTCCAGACGGTTGGGAGCAGCTTGGGATTTTGTGCGATATTTACTTTAAAAATAAATTAAAATAACTACAAATAACTTCTTTTGCGAGTGTATGTACGAGGTGAACTTTTCAAATTTGGAACTAATGTCAATTGAATTTATAAATTTTTTTCCAATCCCTACCTACTTAATAAATTAAACTAACTAACTAACTAACCATCACGCCGTTTCCCCGCAAGGGTAGGCAGAGAGGACGGACCGCCATACAACTCTGTCTTGGCACACACTTCTTGCTTCATTTACATTCATACATCGTCTCATACATACTCTTCTGTTATTCTGACTCTTCACACGACCCGATTCAAGTATTTGATTCACTTGATCGTGCCATGTCTTTCTCGGGCGTCCTCGACTTCTTCTTCCATTCACTTTCGCATCATATATTCTTTTCACACTCCTTTCTTCGTTCATTCGCTCTTAATAAATTACTTGCCTGTATATTATTTATCATAGCAGACAAAATTCTATATTTAAAATGGATGGATTAAATAAACTGGTATTTGTTATTGACAATTAAAGTTACATCCCGTAATTTTTCACAGGTGTCATCTAGTATACATATTATATAAATATTATTATTAATATATAATATGTTTCTACACAAATGTGTATGTATTATATCTGTGTATGCGAGGAAAAATGGAATGAATCAATAAACGCAGATGTTCTGAAGAGCCAAAACCATATCTAGGAATTTTGTTTTTTATATGTAATCATGTCACAGACACGTCTTTTTTCAAAAAATAATAGCACGTTATTTTATTTTCTGAATCATCCCATTTTCCCTTACTAAAAAAATATTTTTGTAACAATTGTGCTTAACTCAATACTTGATTTTTTTACTCTTTCCGTTCTTCAGACATATAACGTTACAAAATATTTAAAAAAAAAGAGGTCACTCATCGCATTGATATACAACAATATTTAGAAAAAAAATCGTACAAAATGCATAATAAATCGTTGAGCAAGCTTTGCAACATAGGTGTGTTAAGTAAACTAACGAAGCCTTAAGCAAATGCCATTCTTTGACTGGTAGTTATTTAATTGGATAAGGGAAAGAATCGTTAAAAATTCACCTGCGGAGAAGTGATTATATTAAAAAGTGTCAATCGCAACTGTTCATTTTTTAACGAGCCTAATTTATTAGTAAAATAAATTAAAAAAAAACTTTATATTAGACCACGGGTATTTTTTTATTCGGTGTAGTTATTTTTTTATTTCTTTAAATATGTCAAAACACAAAGTGATTGCTTTCTATGAAAGTCTATAATTTATTAGTAATCAACTCAAATTAACGTACATAACGATAAGATATTCAACATTAAATTATTTTGAATGGTAAAAAATCGTTAGCAGGCCTCACCAGAGAACTAAGATTTTAATGATTACACCGGTGAAATCAATTTCAGAAATGTAAAAAAGTGAATATAAAAAAAAAAATGGTTATACTTGAGTACAGGTTTGTACATGAGTAGTAATGTCTCATTGTCAAAAGTTGGGCATTTTTTTTCATTCATTCAACCCATGCTCTTATTTTTAGGACACTAGAAATGGCTTTCCTCCAACTTTTAATACTTCAATGCTTGAAGGAACAATATATGGAGGGATAGCTAATTTGTTTTACCCAACCCATCCGAAATTGTAATAAATCACTGTTTCCGTGTTTTTACATCGTACACCATGAGAGAGAAAGAGACAACAAATTTCTTGGACGGCTTCTATATACTGTCGTAATGTTCTTAAGCTGGTTATTTTCGCTGGTTAACGGCAGGACTCCGCCCACATTTTATATTTTGCCACTAAACTTGACACAACTAAACGGTTTTTTAGGTTAGATGCTATATTTTTGTTGATAAAAATACTGTGAAAAAGTGGCTATACGAATACACAAAAACATTATGTCGATATGTGATATGAATGGATGTATAAATACCGTAGCCTTGGTCTTAGCCACGCCCATTTGCGCCGAGTCATGTTAAAATCATCAAAAACAAGTCCAATACTGACTTCACTGGCTTTGGCTTGGGCTACCTCTTGTATACTCTAAGCTTCAATGTCACTTTTTTTTACATGCGATGTTGGAAACGTAGGGTAAAAATACTGGAAAGATTATTATTATTATTCGATCGAACACTTCATTAAAAATGTACAGGTCATATTAAAGGCGGAACATATTATTAGGAAAGTGAAGAACAATAACGTAAATTAAGGGCTTATTCAAATTTAATATTCTCATGGAACAAAACAGGAGAAGTGCTAATCCTATGTTTTTGCTGTACCAAAGCGATGAATATTATAGAAGTTGGCAGCAAATAATCAAAAATTCAAATAAACACGAAACAGGTAGACGGGACAGTAGCCAAATTTGAATACACAAAGGACTTCGATGAATTTGGGTAAAACGTGTCTTCATTTTCGTTCCACGTAATCACCCCTAAAATGTAACAGTGAATGTTTCGTATTGTCCTGTATGATATTGAAAATCAATTGAACATCGTTCCATACAGTGAAATTATGCAACAACAATTCAAATTAAAATCGTAAAAAAGTTATTTTTTTATTGATGGACCTGTATTAAAAAAAAAACTTTTAAACGTTGCTTACATATTATTGTTTTGAAGAGCTTAATAGTGATTTGATGTTTTGATGTATTATGCCTCCATCTTGTACTAACGTTTCAAACAGCCTTGCAGTGTCCAGCATCAGGGCAAATGTTACAAATGTTCCATTTTAGAGAGCTCACTACTTTTTCACAGTGCTGAGATTATTTGATGTAATGAAACTCTGTCACACTTCAAATGGCTGTTTTAAGACCACCGATATTTCAGTTTTTTTTTATTTATTTCATCGTACCTTATGGCAGAATATTGAAAAAATATAAATGCAATTATTTTTTTTCCATATTTTCGTTCATTTGTGGTTTGACATATTTAATGAAATGAAAAAAAATACTTTGTATAATTTTGTACCCTGATGATGCTTACGCTAAGCGAAACCGGTCGGTTATAAAAATTAAAATAAAATCTCTGATCTTATACAAAGTTATTTTTTCGTTTCATTAGATTTTTCAGTTTGTTGAATTAGTCCATTTTGACGAACGGTGGCCAATTTGATGCCTGTGCTTCAATATTTTATGAGCTGATATAATTTATTTACTGATGAAGGTAAAAAGAGGAAGGTTTTATTTTTAAATTTAGAATACCTTCTTTAAATTTGTTCTATGTTTTTCAAATTTTTGATATATGACGTTATTAGGGATATTATATCATTATTTCAAATAAAACACACGGTTGAAATTAAATTTTGAATACTTTTGTTTTAAATAAAATGCTTAAAATAAAACTTAGCATTTTAATTAAAAGTAATTACATTAATTGACTGTATAAAAACAACTCTAACTTTTTAACCAGAATATGCTTATTTATAAATATGTTTTTTTTTTATTTAATTCATACCAACTAAAATTTTCTTTATTCTAATACATCATTTAATTATCAATATTTTACAAATAATGTGGAAAATTGTCTTCTCATTTGGCTGAAATAAAAAAAAAAATCATACTTAAAGATAAAAAATTATCGGTTTACTCTTCATATTTCTGATTCGTTTCCCATTATCTTTGTTGAAACGTTTCATTGCTTTATTACAGAGCAAAATAGGATAAATCGGTTAGCCCCAAAAAAGTTGTTTTCTTAATATAGGTACAGGCTGATCAACACGCAAACCCAAACAATTTTTAGAAATACAACGTTAGGAAAATTCTACTAGTTGAATGTTGCAACAGAAAACGATCTTTTTCACAGTGTGAATCCCAAAAAGGAAATGAACTCAGCAAAATGTCCTCAAAACAAAGAAGTTGTAATTCTTCTTTTTTCCTACAATATAACCCTGCCGATGCGGGGCAAGTTAACCAGATGTATACTTTTGCAAGCAACCCTCAGGGTAGTTTTTATGGATGGGGTGAAAAAGGTTTCTTTTTCCGGTTTATAAATAACCCAATCTCTACCCGAGGGAAGGAAAACTTTGCTACAGTAATAATTAACAATACTTAAATGAAACCGAGAAGATTGATGCCCTTTGCGTTTTACGCCGATTTAATTACTTGGTGTAACAATAAACACGTAGAAAGGTTAGATATTTTAATTTTTGTGGTGCAGTGAAGTAGAATACGTGTGTATTTAAAAGAAACTTTGTTAGGCTTAAGTCATGTTATTAAAAAGTACCACCTTAACACGTTTAAATTATAAGATAACATGTTATAATGACCAAATAATTTTCTGAGAAAAACTAATATTTAAGCAAGGTTTATTTTTACATAAAATAATAATTATCAGACATTCGAAGAAAAAAATTCCGAAAATATTTAATAATCACGGGACGTAACTTGGCCTATTTCAAACATAGAATAATGTCTGCTAAAATACATTATATGTAGGTACTTTATAATGTAGGTAGATATTTGAAAAGATCTTTTTTAAATTAAATATTTTCAAATAACATCAGTTCCAAATTTGAAAAGCTGACACTAGTACGTACATATTAATTAAGGAATTTATTTACAGTTAATATATCCTCCAAACAAAAAACTCATTTTTGAATTACCTAATCCGTGAATGTCCATTTACTTAATCCAAAGGTATTGAAAATTAATTACGTACGTCTTTAAAATTGACAAAAAGGTTCATTCATATTTCAAAATATGCTGCTGAGCTATTTTGCGATTACAAAATAATTATTATATGTATGTAATAATCACGGGGCGTAAAAAACACGCTTATTTTTTTATTTATTTTTATTTTATTTAATTAACTTCATGTTTATTTGAAATATTTTATATACATTGTCCTCCACGCTAGGAATTCACCTGTAATGTGGAGAACACTTTTCGAATTATATGATAAACAATTTAAAATATAAAAGAAAATAAAATAAAAATAAATGACTCCGATTATGACTATGATTTTTCAACCATTAAATCATATTTGCTCAAAAACGTTAAAATTTGCCTAAATTTAATTGTCCGTGCTGCGGAATGGCCACTTTCAACTAGGCATTTAAGCCAGGAGCCTAGAAATATAATGCTGCCAACTGTTTGCGTCGAGCAAGCAAACGGTGCATAATTATGCTTGCATTATAACCCTGGAGAGGAACTGCCAGCCCAACTTTAGTTGATTGTAGTCAGAGTTTTCAATGGTCTCACCCTTTAGTTTAAATAGCTTTACAGCTAATAAAACCATTTTTCAAAATGTTAATAACAGTGTCAATAAAATGCTGACACTAAGTTTTAATTGTACTCCTCCAACTAGAATAAGAACCGAAGTGATGACAGCGAAGTTATTGTACAAGTTTTATCAATAACTACAAAGTTGAAATGATAATTTAGAAAATAAGTTCAAATAGCCATAAAAGATTCAAGGATTATTCTCCACCTAGAATAACAACTTATATAAAATCGATTATGGTTTTTACATTAAGAGAATCAAGTCATTTCGCGATTTACCAAACTATCTAGAGCCGGATAGACTGTGGTATCTGCAATCGGGATATGGAAAGAAGATGAGGAAGAGGAAGGTTAGGAAGTTCCTGACTATTCAGATCTGATCATCAAACACGGTTATAGCCATTTCAAGTAACGTTTTAATTCTGAATGGTGGTCTTTCAGCAGGGCGATACTTAGAAAATCTACCACTCTGGAACGTACCGCAAATATACTACGTGTTATTTTATATGAATTTGGTGTGTTGTGACACATATTAATTGAATTTTATTTATTTTCGAACGCTGGTTTTGAACACGCAAACTCTGGATTTTCAGTCGAGCTTTTGTTTTATGAGAATTTTAACCAGGAGAGGAAGAGAATAAATACGTTAAAAATACCTTACAAAAAACGTTGTCAATACTAACAGAATGTCACACTAATGAAAATATTTATTTCCAGATTACCCGAAACTGGTGTTCAGCATGAGGGAGCTGATCTCGGCCGACTTGGGGTATGAATTTAAAAATAGTTTAGTTAATAATAAAGAGACTCCAGGCGTTTCTAACATGCGCCATTTCTTATGCCTCGGTCCATTTCAGGCAACGTCTCTCCTCGCATTGTATCATCTAATCTTCACAACTTTGTATTTTATTTGTAGTAACAAACTGGACGTCTCTACTTTAAGAGTACCATCGAATAAGCAATTTCGTAGATATTATGAACGCACAGCATTCCACACAAGCCAGTTCACACAAGATTTTTCTACAAATAGTACCTAGCAGAGGTTCGAAGGTCAAGAATGTCATTTCGACTGTCGGAATCCTACAACGCACATTCTCATTGTCATCCGAATATGATATCCATATAGAACGATAGCTGACTATTTGCTTGATTTTTTTTCACATTGAGTTAAAATTTTGTTTGGCTTTCGAATTTTACACACGTTTTTTGTCTATTTTAAATGTAAAAATATATAAAAAAAAACTACAAAAAACAAAAGTCTTGAAGAAACAAATAAAGTCGTTTAAATTAATTATTTTACAAAACAATACATTGTTTCGTATTTAATTGTTTTCATTTTTTTTGCTCTTAATTGATTAGATAAATAACTAATTAACTAACCATCACCCCGTTTCTCCGCAGAGATAGGCAGATAGGATAGACTTCTGTATAACTCTGTCTCATTCACATTCGTACATACTCTTCTGTTATTATGACTCTTCATACGACCCGCCTCAAGAATTTCATTCACTAATTCGTGCCATGTTTTCCTTGGGTGCCACCGACTTTTCCTTACATTCACTTTCGCCTTATATATTCTTTTCATACTCTTTTCTTTGTTCATTCATTCTACATACCCAAACCATTTAAACGTCCCTTTCTTAATCTTATTCATTAGGCTTGCAGCAGTCTTGCATTATTTCCAGATATCTACCTTTTTAGCACGGTCATACATGGTTTTACCGGACATACGCCTCAGGGATTTCATTTCTACAGCATTCAGTCAATGTACTTATATCCTTTCTCTGCCAGTTTTATTTCTTACTGCCATACAAGTACATCAGGGTTGGTATAAGAACACCATTCTGGACTGTTAACTTCGTTCTTTGGACATTTTTTTATTTGCGGCATTTAGTCCTCTATTAATGGGGTTTCCTACATTAATTAATTAATTTAAAACTTTATAAATAAATAAGTAATACAATCAAAAGGATCTCAATCAACATTAAATAAATAATGATTAGATATTGATAGGCAGTGTAAAAGCAATCCAAGGTAATATAACGCGTATTCACTTGACAAGCAAAGCGGCTTTAGAAAGCAATAATACAATAATATCTTCTCGTTATGAGTACAAACCAATACTTGAAGTGTTTATCGGGAGTTCCAATTAAAGCCTCATACGAAATGAAAATTTAATCTAACAGCATGTGCTGTTAACACCCTATTAAGGAACGATTCGACAATTGGATAAACGGTAATGGATATTAAAGAGGAATATATCGGTTCATACGAAGAACTTATCTTTCTGATATCAAAGCAATTGTTTCTAATCACGCATATACCGAAAACCTACATCCGAAAGCAGGGGTTTAAGAATAGATGTATTCGTGAAATTGAATTTTCCGCTCGAAAATTATCAAACCATTAATTTGATTCTGGGAAGTAATAAGTTTAATCACTCATCTCACTTCCATTAAAATGTTTTATGAATATCGATTGTATAAACACATACTATTCTTTTTAAAATGTATTCTTGATTTATATTGTAAATATAGGCAACTAATTAATCAGGGCAAATATCATATACCGTGAAATAATTTAGAGGTCAAAATTTTATCGTCATGAAACGTGGGCAAAAAAAAATGTTGGTGAAAAACTGCACATTTAAGGGTAAAAAAGCGGATCAAGTGCAACATGGAAAAACTAAACAATTCGTAACAGAATTAATTTTATGAAGGGAGGAAATATAATAATGCGCTACTGGAAACCATCAAAATTACACCAATACATTTAAAATAGCTTGTAGGTACCATATAAAATCCATTAGTATGTAATATCAAGTATTATATAAGTTTTTAAATACCTGTATTTAATATTGTCAGAATCATATGAGTTATAATTAGTAATTTTGTAAACCTTAATGTTCAAATAACTACAATAAAATAAGTAAAACTAAACCAAACAAGAAACCGGTGATAACCTCAGCAAAGGCTTTTGAATGGTAGGTTCTCACGAATAAAGGAAAACTTGGACTGACAAGACGGAAATCTATACTTTAGCTTATTTATGTAAACTATGATAAATGCGATTATACTCAGCAAATGATGAAAATTTTGTCGGTTTCAAAAAAAATACCCAAACAAATTATAAGTGGAAATTAAATCCTTTCCCTAACTATTATTTCACAATTTAACTAAATGCTGACCAAATCAAAATGATTGCGAACAACTAACAACCCTGTCGAATTCGATATTGCTCCAAGCAGCTAGATACTACCACCCCAATATTACCCCTACCGCCCACATTGGTTTTCCTCCCCGCTTTAAGTTCCGAGAGCCGAACTTCATTTGCCTTATCGCTACGGCATCGTGCGATTCACCGAAGGCTATATAACCGCATCCCTTATTCCATAAACTTTTACCTACACAGGTAATGTGTCAAACTCGGAGGAATAATTATCGGAATCGATTTGGTAGCTGCTAGTTGTACTATCAGATTTCAGGTGGCAGGTTTAGTGCCGACTTGCGAGTTGTGAGTTTGAAAGACAATAAATTTGCAAGTTAATTTCGCGTTACGGATCGCAAAGATATTTCGGATTTCGAAAATTAATATCAACTCGAAAATAATGCTCGCTGCTTTAATCTTGATAGGTATCTTTTGAGATATCGCATGGCTCTATTATATTTATTTTCAACGGTTAGTTTTGTCGTTTGATTGAGACATTGTAACGTTATTCTCATTTTTATTTATTTGTAGTTATACATATATAATTTTAATGAAAAAACTTATATTTTTAAATCAAGGTATTATCAATCTATCTGACAGTAACTTCGGAAGGCAAGACAACTATCACGCATAGACATAATTTAAAAGTTTAACTTTTTTTATTAAAACATACTTTAAAAATTAAAATAATTATTAGATATACCTTTTATTACAGAAAATAAAAAAAACATAAGCATCAAAATGGAGTTCTGTAAATAAACTTTGAATCAATAAACATTCAATCGTGTTTTTAAAACTAAGGTGGTACGATTAGTTCAATCAATGACATTTAACAAAATAAAACGTTCAATTATCTATTCTAAAGAGCGTTCTTAATATGATATCATATTTTGGAAACATAAATATTGGTAATAATATTTAAATAGCTATCAGCATCAATAGAACTTTTGAATCTCAACTCCGTCTGTTGGCAAAAATAGGAAATAGCGAATGGTTTTAAAAAATTATAATAATGTTGGGGTGAAGTTTAAATTTCAACTAAACAACACACGCACATAAATTATGCTGTCTTTCCTATTGGTACTGATATCAATGCAGGACGATCAAACTCCTGATTTTGAATACTAGCTATCTTTTATTGTTCACTTAAAACACAGCCTTAAAAAACGATCTCGATTAAAAGTGTTGAAATACCCTCACCACTTAAATACATAAGATTGTAGAAACTTGCAGCAAACAAATTGGCGCATTATTTACAGACTGAATAAAATTCGCGGTCCCCGTACACAGCACGTAAAATATTATTCAGTGAACCCGCAGCCTGCAATTTATGCCACCGATTCGCAATGCACAAGAGAAAATACGGAAACTCATTGCTGCTTGCAACTCCGCCTGAACGTTATTTAGATTGCGGCCCACTGGCTCCCTCCCGTGGCCGGCATTATAATTAGCGATAAGGCGATGACCCACTAGCCCGGAATGGTCGCCAACTATTCACGTGGTAATCAGTTCATCATTACGGCACTTTTGAAAGCCATTAAAACAACCAAAATTATCAAAATCTGGAGAAAGTTCGAAGTTTTTAAAGTGAGGCCAGAGAGCGATACCTCATTAGCATTACGTTGGTAGAATTTATAATGGTATTATCCGCTTAACACTATTTGAAGTGGAAAGGATTGGAATGTAACGAGATCGTTTTATTGGCAGATATTTTTTATTTTATTTTACATCGCACAACACTCCCGACTCTCGACCCGAAGCAGTTGTAGGAATTGTAACTTCCTAATTTTGGACATTGCCATTTTTTGTAGCCCTCCCACTATAAGCGTTGTTTATCAACGTTCAGAGTGGAAGATACTCTAAATATTGTCCTGGTGAAAGACCGCCATTCGGAACCGAAACGTTGCTTGAAATGGCGTCAGCCGTGTTTGGTGACCAGATTTAAATAGTCAACTACTTCTCAACCTTCCCCTTTCTTATTTTCTTCTACTTGCCACTGTCTTCAGCCTCATAACACACCCCAGTTGGGATGGTTGAGAGCAGTTGGCCCACTTGTGCGGTATTCACTATAAAAATTGAGTTTACTTTTTATTTATTTTATATTTGCAAAAACAGTTTTACACCAAAATATTGCAAAAAACACAAAAAATGGTAATCATAATTACACAAAGATTAAAGTAAAAAGAAGTTTAAAAACAAAAAAAAATTGTTTTCAAGAAGTACATAATATAGTTAGAACTTAATAGCTAGTTCTTGTTTAAACTTGTTGTAGCTCGTGTGAAAAATATCCAAATTTCCTGCGAGGCAGTTAATTAACCCAGTTAGTCTTCCCAGGGGCATCACCATTGGTAAGTTAGTTCTGCATCTGGAAAGAAACAGAAGCCTGTGTTGGCGGCCACGCGTGAAACTATCAGCGACATAAAATCCAATTTCCGCCAGGATGTCAGGTATTAATAATACACCGTTCAGGAGTTTATGAGCAAAAAGCAGTAATGCTATATCCCTCCTCGAACTAAGGCTGCAGATACCCAGCATTCCCGAGATAGACGCTGTTTGAAATAGCCATGGGTAAAAACCAAACTCTCTCGTGTAGAGAAACCGTAAAAATTTCTTTTAAATTTTCTCGACCATTAGTACATAGGTGGTGTCCTCTGGTCCCCATACCTGACTACAGATATGTTATTTGACTGTGTGTTTTATTATTATTTGTCAATTTTTGGTTACGTTCGTCAAATTAATCGGTAAATACATAATAAAATGTGTAATTTATCTATTTTTCTAAATTGGAAGTCAGGTTTTTGTAACGTAAGTAAAAAAAATAAAGGCTCCAAAAATGGCATATCCGATTTAAGGAATATTGTGAGATTGCAGGAAGTAGAAAAATTAAAGGTCAATTGAAAGAGAAATATTACGTGTAAAGGTCTCGTTACGTGAAAAAGCTGAAACCATTATAAGCCACGTATCGATTCTAAGTGGTTATCTTTCACGGGGACGATTACGGTAATATCTTTCACTCTGGATATCTATTACTAAAAATAAATTAATAAGTCATCAGGCAGTTACAATTACAAATATCGGTTTAGTTAATTCATTATGGGAAAAAATGTAATATAGTGTAGTACAAATGAGATTCCTGAGGCATATTTGACAGTTAAAAGAATAACAATTGGATGTCAGAAGAAGTCACATGATCAAATAATTTAATTGGTTCCTTGAGTCAGGCTATAGTATGTATAAGACGATACGTAAATGTGGATTGAGCAAAAAAGGTTGGTCATTACCGATTTGTGTGGTGTTCTAACCTATCTGTCTACCTCTGTGGCGACATGGCGTGATGATTAGTGAGAAACATAGTCAGTTTTGAACTGCACCTAGTGCTGTAGATAGTGAACAGTATTTATTATTGATATGAGCATGATAGATATGGGGGGTAGGGAGGTTGTCAAACACGAGGGTTTATCGGGAATATGCTAAGTATGGGGCTAAACGTTAATTTTAATTAATTATTAATAATATTACTATTGTAATTGAGGGATTTTTTCATTTGTAATGCTTTCAAAACATCTAACAGCTTAATTTTGTTATTGATTAGTTGAAACTGGCACCATCATTAAATTTTGTATTAAATACTGATCCCTGCATACAAACACACACACATATGTAAATATATAAATATATATATATATATACGGGAGTAAAGGATAACATATTTTTAATGCAATATCGAACCCTGTATGTACATTTAAAAAAAATAAGTGATATTACTAGTTTAAAAAAACTTGGTACTATATATGAAATAATGATTGCTGAGTCTACAAATCAATTATATAAAGAATATACCAAATAGTCGGAAAAGAAATAAAATTATAAGATATTAATTATTGACATAATATTAACAATCTTTAACGAAAATGTGAAACTGAAACAACAGAAAATAAAAAGAATTTGGTCTTGACTGAGACTCGAACTTGAACCTATAATCTTTTCTGGAGTAAGGTAATTGCCAATTGAGCTAGCGAAACCTTATTAGAAACTGGAATTCAAATCGATCTCATACTTCCCTGAAAATTATTAATATTATTTTTTCAATTTATACCGATACATGTTGCCGTCTTTGCAAAGGTATGCATAGCTCTACCCAAGCACATGTGTATACCTAAATGGTGTCTTGAATAAACCATCCGTTTTTTTTAGTTTTTTTTTTTACTTCTTACAAAAGTCTGGAGCTAAAGTTTTTCAATGAGAAATAACTTAAAAGATTTTTGCTTTTTACTTTAATATAAATTTTTTAAATAATATTATTAGTCATCAATGAAAATATGACAGAGATAACGAAAGAAACATAAATAAATATGTATTTGGTTGCAATTTATACTTTCAATTTCAATAATTAATATCATAAAGCTGTAAATTAAATTCTCATTTTAAAATAATTAGAAATCCCTCAATAATAATCCTGAAATTATTATACTATCAGTTAAACGCAAAGTACAGTTCCCATAATTTATTTCGCATTATAAATCATAGCGACAATAGAAACTCAGTTTAACATGCAGGCAGTGGAATACAATCATAATTACCGTGTAAATCAGTTTATTTCGTAAGTTTCCTTTGTTAACCAGTTCAAATATTCGCCATTCAGCCAACCGCCATACAATTCCGAGGTAAGCCGGGACATAGGACAAACACATGCACAAGAGGTTCTACAATCTACAAGGCGCAGGTTACGCTAAGTTTATTCCTTACACAGAACAAGTGGAAGCGCACTAGAAATCGATGGGAGGCCGGCTACTGGGAGTTCACGTATTGGCGCGAGCAATAATAGGTACTAGTTTATCGAGCAAGTTTTCAAATTAAGATGTAAGATATCCCGAGAAATATCATTGTTCTCTTGTAAACTACGGAGGATGCAGAGATCTTCGGGAGATTGTTTAAAATTGGAACACGATTGCACTGCGAACTGCACAGACAGGGAAAATCTGAGAACCGTGTGAATTACTTTCAATTAGTAAGTTGCTGAAATTACGGAGAGTTGAAAGTAAACTGAACGGATTGGAGTGGACTGCTTTGTGCTAAACAAGGGCGTAAGTTCTTTCAATGTGGACGATTATTCTGTGTTTCCGTTACCAAAGATGTACGAATAGAATATTTTGAATCAGTTTTGCCTGAATACATTATTACTACGAATTATTACGAAAATATTGAAGGTTTAAAAAAAATGTTTTATTGATCTAGCGTGATACGTCATGCTTGTTAAGTAAAAGGGTTTCTTTCAGTCTGATGTAGTGATTAGCTGATACTTTGTATCATCCTTAAATTGTTAATTATGAAGTTCACTAGAAGTGGTAATAAATCATTGTGGTTTATCCCCGTACTGATATTGTCCAATATTTATATTCTTCCAATTCTTCCTTAAAAATTAAATTCTATCCTTTATATTTTTTATTGACCTTACTTGCATTAAAAAAAAAGAAAAATTACAGTGAATACCGCATAAGAGTTCCAACTGCTACCAACCGTCTAGAGCCAGTAAGACTATGGCATCCCCAATTGAGGTATGCTGTGAGGCTGAAGGTAGTAGAGGGAGGAAGGAGATAGGGGAGAGGATGGTTGGGAAATACCTGGCTATTCAGAACTGGTCAGAAATGGCTATTTCAATCAATTCAATCAAAATTAGAAGTTTCGATTCTAAATAATGGTCTTTCACCAGGGCGATACTTAAAATATCTACCACTCTGGAACGTGCCGCAAATATACTTGTGTTAACACATATTCATTAAATAAAAGTTACTGGCGCACGCCGGGTTTTTGTAGTTAGGCGCCTTACCACTCGACCATGGATGCCGTAAAAATAAATTCACATCATATATTCCCTGCCTTTGGCTGGCCCCCGATAGGGGTGTCGTAGATCGTACTTCCTCCGTCTTAATTCTCGATAGCTATTTTCTTTATACACCGCTTGGCCATAGTATGGAGGAAAACAAGTTATCACAGGAGTGTTTTTCTCCGCAGTAGTCGCCCTCGCTTTTAAGTCGGCTCTTTCATTTCCCTTTAGACCCGCGTGTCCCCTAATCCAGCCAATTTTAGTTTTTCTACCCCTATTTGTTAATGGGTGTTTTTCATTTTGGATTTAAACTATAAATAAAATCTAGGTCACACAAATATTTATGACGTGTTGGTTCTTATTATTTTTACTATCGCCAAATCCGCCCATGATAAAACGCATTAAGTAACCAAAATAATCCTAAATTTTCTAAATGTTGAAAGTTTAACGGTTATAGGGGGAAGTTCGTTCATCACTTGGCAGCAATTGTTTTTAAGTTTAGTAATTCAGACGCTGGTTGAGTTGTTATTTTTTTATTTCCAAGCGTGGAGTGAGCTGGGAGTGATTCTCGTGAGAAACGCGTTGGTAAAAAAAATACATAATAATATGTTCAATCATCTCGTGCCACTTTCGTCATATATTCACTAAGTTTGACTGCCCCCGTCGAGTGGTAAGACGCTCGCGGGTTAAAACCCGGCTTGCGCAAATAACTTTTAATAAATGAATGTGTCAAACACATTCAATTCATTCAAAATGATGTTTGATATTTTTACGATTTTGATTTGATAGACCACTATTCAAAATCGAAACGTTGCTTGCAATGGCTTTAGCCGTGTTTGGTGACCAGATCTGATTAACTAGATACTTTCCAACCTTCCTGTTCCCCACCTAATTCCCCTCCTCACTAATTTCACATTCACATTATACCCGATTGGGGATTTCATAGTCTCCTTAGCTCTAGATGGTTGGGAGGAGTTGGGACTCTTGTGCAGTATTCACTTTAAAACATGAAATCTGTCGAGATTAAATTGGGCTCGGAGAACAATCAACTTCACGTCTATAAAATGCGCATTACAACAGGTACAAATAAAAAAATAAAAAACTGCTAGAAAATAAGCCCGGGGTGATAAAGTGTTTGTTCCGACTTTGGTTGATTTTCCTTGAACAAGTTCGAGATTGATTTTTCATAAACGAAAAGCTTTTTTTAAGTAATCATCTTCTTTTGTATCCGAAAACATCATTTTCGTTTTGGCAATCAAACAAATTGCAAAAAAAAGTAATGATTATGTACTGATATTCACTGTATATATTTTTGTGAATACTTTTAATCTCAGTAGGTGAAATTACTTTTTTCTTAAATTGAAACACAGATGTAAGAATAAACAACTTCTTGAATCCTGTTCGATAGAGTATTTTATGTAGCTTCGGTGTTCTAAAAGCGGTGTTCTTTTTAAGAAAATTGGGAAAAACGTTTTTCGCTACAATACTAAATTTACGACAGGCGATTTTCTAACTGCGGTACTCACAACAGCAGAATGGAAGGTTTTGGCGTAAACGGTAGGCCTTACGTCAGGAATAACAAGGAACTTTTATCTGTTAAGCGATGAAAAACGTCAGAAATACTTCGGGAACACGTTCCCTCCGCAATCAAATATTTATCACATATCTAAGTCCGATAAATGATTGATTCAATAACGATGGAACAGTAAGACTTACGACCAAGTAACTTTGGTTTAAACAGACAGCTTGGAGATTTCAATCTGGCGAAAAGCCACTTTGAATCAAATAAAATTTTATTCGGAATAAGATTGCTTTCTTATTTATTTCACTTTGATTGGTTCGGTTGCCTCGTTACTTAGAACTCACTCTCATACAAACCTTGTTTTTTTTTGAGTTTCAGAATCAAAAAGCAACTTTGTTTTTCAAATTCAGACCAAGAATTGCTTTGAGTTTCATTTATATATTTTCAACATATGTGACTTCGGTGTTCATTGTTACTTTGAAAACAAGAATCAAATTAATGTTATATATTTTTAAAGTTTTTTTTCTTAAAACAAAAAATTGTTTAAAAAAGTAGGTTTATTTAAAAAATTATTACAAAGAAAAGTACTCTTTAAAATTGTTTTTTTTTTTTGATATACTGTTTCATTTCAGAGCATTGATTAAACATAAGAAAATACCCTGCTGTAATCGGTAACAAAACTAGCAAAACATATTAATTATTTCTTATTTTGAAACTGTTAATTCGTGTTGGAACTCCATTTTAATGATTTTAATAATACCAAATTTTAAACTTTATTCCACTGATAGTGGAATAAAGTTTAATATATTAACTTGTTAAACTTATTTTCCCTTAAACCAGGCATCAGGTTACTTGCAGGTCAAACTCTCTCAGTTCACGTCTCATTTTGGAGCAAACGATGCAATAATCTCAGATACTGCATCAAACATCTTCGTAGCAGTAGATTGTCAGCTTCCATCTTATATTATTATCTCCGATGAAGCATTCTTCAAGAGCATCTTCCTTTTCTTAATACGGGGAAAAGCAATCCGGGAGCCCTGGTCCGGCGTCCCGGATTGAACCATACCAGCTGAATATAGAATAATATAGAGTCCCCGGAAGTAGGTTGGCATCGGAAGTAGATAGAGACCCTGATTAAATTTCTTATTCCGTTCCCTGTACCCGATTCGAATACGAGAAATGCAACTTGCTCTGCAAACGCGAAAGAAGATTATCTTTCAACGAGATTATGAAAGGATTTCACTGCTCTGAATCTTGCATAATATTATTCCTCCGTTATTTATGCAGCTACGTGGCTATGAAATTTTCACGATGTCAATTTCATATATCAGTTAAAAATTCTTTGCCGTAGACTCAGAAACTATGAATTGCTATTCCTCAATCAACACTCTACTAATTATGGGTATCATTCTCCACTGTCCAGAATGTCGAGACTTGTTAACTTAAGCCATGGTTTTGAAATCGTTGGTACCAGTCTCCACTGTCCAGAATGTCGAGACTTGTTAACTTAAGCCATGGTTTTGAAATCGTTGGTACCAGTCTCCACTGTCCAGAATGTCGAGACTTGTTAACTTAAGCCATGGTTTTGAAATCGTTGGTACCAGTCTCCACTGTCCAGAATGTCGAGACTTGTTAACTTAAGCCATGGTTTTGAAATCGTTGGTACCAGTCTCCACTGTCCAGAATGTCGAGACTTGTTAACTTAAGCCATGGTTTTGAAATCGTTGGTACCAGTCTAAATGATTTTTGCCATTCTTTACGACTCCACCAAAACTTTTACTTGACCTTGGCTTTTGAATCTTCTTTCTTATTTGTTCTATTTTTGTCATTGCTTCATTTAATATTATGTATGTGCTGTTCTTTCTCTGTTGCTTTTTTTTCCCATTTCGTGTAAGTTTTTTTTTTGTAATCGGACAGTATTCCGTTATTTTATAAATAAATACATTTTAAAATGTTCTGCAGAACTTTCAGAAACGTAGTTTTGAAGATATAAATGTAGTAGGTAGCAATAGAGGTCAGAATACATAACTTCGTTTTTGTCTTATTTTTTATGTATTATATATATATTACGCTTTTTGAAGCCAGTAAAACTATGCTTTCCCTGATTGGAAATAGTGTGAGGCAGAGGCAAAGAAGAAGGGAAACATGTAAAATCATTTTTTGACTAATTTAATAATTCTGTATTCAAAAAGAAGAACGGAATGAGTAAAAAAAATCAAGTTCTTAGTTAAGTATGCAGAATTGTTCCTTAAATACATATCTAGCAAAGAAAAATGAGATGGGTCAGAAAATAAAATAATGTGACATTATTTTTTGAAAAAGGATATGTGACATATTTTTATTTTTTTATTTTTTATATGAATACCGCACAAGAGTCTCAACTGTTCCCAACCGTCTAGAGCCAGTGAGACTATGGCATCCCCAAATAGGGTATGTTGTGAGGCTGAGGGTAGTGGGGAGGAGAAGGAGATTGCGCAAATGTACTTTTTTATTATATTTATATGAATTAAATGTGTAATGACACATGTTAATTAAATAAAAGTTATTGGTGCACGCCGGGTTTGAACCCGCGACCTTTGGTTTCGTAGTCGAGCGTCTTACCACTCGACCATGGAGGCCGTCAAATGACATAATTGCATTAAAAAAACAAAATTCCTAAATTGTGTTTTGGATCTTCTAAACATCTGAGTCTATTGACTAATTCCGTTCTTCCTTGCACACGTACAATTAAATTCAGTAACTCAACATATTTTCATCAAAGGTTAAAAAGAACGTTGATTTTCCACTATTGAAAAACTGCGAAACTTTCACTTTAGTAACTCAGAAAATATTTAAAAAAATCTTTTTCGGGATTTGTACCCGTGAATTTTGGACCTAGAGTCACTTACTGCCATTGCACGAAGAGTATTATACTATAATACTATACTTAATTAAGTGAAGTTGGGTTAATAGAAATTTCTTCGCAAGATTTAACATTATCAACTTGGTTAATATTATCTTAGAAAATTTTCAAAAAACTTATTTTTTATAATTGGTTTACAATTTGAAATATTAGACTCTTCCGTTAAATAAATTATCTTGTACTTGTAGGCTGTAGATCGGTACTTATTAAAATAAATTAGACGCCTTCTAAGAACAAAAAGAAGCCACTTGATGAGAAATCTTCAAAAATCTTTAATAGGAGATAAATTTTCATGTCATTAATAGCGGAGATTTTTTTAAAGCAAAATCCATTTGGGAGGAAGGTCGAACAGTTTTATTGAATATTGAAGGAGCGAAAAGGAAATCTTTGAGGAAACGGTGACTTATTGTGCCCCTAAACCGAGCAAACAATGAGTCCATATTTTCCCTTTTCCTCATCGTAGATTCCCTCTCATCCCGCCCTCTGCCTTCTTTCTCATTTTTCTAACTTGATCTGCTCTGGAGCCTGCTTCTGACACTTCATTAACGCGTGCCGGGCCACGTGGGAGAAGGAGACAACACGTCTGCGTGACAAAGGCTCGATCCTGCAAAGTGGGTCGCCCGAAAATTTTCATTATGTGGTCAAATAATAGGGTGGAAAATTTAATTCAAGTATTTTATTTGTCGTTTTAAGTGTATTTGAAAGCAATTACGCCTTACGTAAACTGAGTGAACTCTTTAAATATAGACTGACTTTTGTAGTTCAACAATATATTTCAGGATAGTACGATCCTTATTTTTAAGCTCAAGGGCTAAGAGTTCAGAACCCTATGCAGTACGAATCTGAACGATGAGTTTGAATGATAAAATAAAAATCTTTTTTTTTCTTAACATATTAAGATTTATAAAACCAACATTTTCACTAAACACAGCTTGTTCTAAAAAAAAGTCAGTCTGTACCCGCTATTAATATTAAACTTGATCCATCCGACTGCTAGTCAAGCGTCCTACCACTGGGTTATCGATCACGATTTGTTTTTGTAGAAGAAAATCAAGAAGCTTGCGACCAATACTCATGAATGAAACATTTCTTGTGAGTCTAAATTAACTAACGTATGTTTAGTTTCTAGATCTGATTATCTAACATTAAAATTGTCTTACTTTTACCTCTCCCTCCTATTTTTCTGCCTCATAGCCATCCGGAATAATTTCGATTGCTTTCAATGAGCAATAAACGTAGTAAAAATAGCCTTATAACGTTATCAATTAAAAAGGGTATATTTTTTTACACGGTTTGAATTTTTACGAATTTGATCAGTATTTGTATCAACTGAAGAACGACACCCTTAGTTCATCTTTATCCCGAGTCCTAAAAAAAAGAGGAACTCAGCTGAGAAGAAAAATTGTAAAAAAGGCTTCGATAAGCATTTCAGGCACGGAACAGTTAAACAAGTCCTAAGCTTGGCTCCACGAAATTGAGTCTTGGTACTACTCTGACTTTAATTAAAATTGAGAACGGTTCAATGAGAGCTGACGTTCGAAATTATATAACATTTAATTAAAAGGCATAAATCTATCCATTTGCACGTACATATAACATGCTGTGTTTTATTTTATTGTTGTGTCTTCATACACACGTACAAACTATGTACGTCTAATGAAAATTCAGGCGACTGAAAAATGTTCAAACACGGTGATTAAAACGATCTTGAAACAGCCAGAAAATTATTTTGGGTTTTATCGATAAGAAATAAAAACTTTCATTACATTAGTTGGGTTTCGTGGGCAAAAAGCAAAAAATCAAAAAATAAATAAGAAGGTTTTGTATTCATTAAGCGGATTAACAATTGAAGAAAATACAAAAAAAATACTTTTTTGCAAACGAAAATAAGAATTTTCTTGTGACAAAGATACGATCGTGAAAACGCCGAACATTTGTATTACCATTCTCGCTTCATTATCACCTACCTAATTATTATCACTTCTCTTTTTCTGACTCTTCATAAAATTGATTAATTTTACACTTGCATGACTTTCTGGAACGTTCCTAACTCTTTCTTTCGTCATTTACCTTTCATATTTTCTGATGAAACCTCCCAAATACAAAAAAAACAAGTAGACCACGCATTTTCAATTGACTTAAGCAGTCAGTGTGAAGTATGTGGAGGTGTTTTGATTGAATTAACAATAAGCGAGTTCTATATGATTTTAAAATTATAAAACTCTTATTTCTTGTCACTTGATGAGAGGCTATGAAATAATATATGTTTGTAAATCAACAATTATATAATTTCCTGTAGAAAAACTTGCACTTCTCTATTTTAGTGGTTTGAGTTTGGTTATTTCATTTACCACCTAAGCCACAATCACGTTTACAAAGTGCCAAGCTCTAGTTTCCAAGTGATAATCTGAAAATCTAGCATTTTGTGCATTTGACGAATATTCACATATAACTTGGCAAGGCAGTGAAAAAAATCATTTTAAATAAAAGAATACTTTGTTTTAAAACCACAGAATTTATCATGATGAAGGCCAACTGGTTTCGCTTGGATCAAGCTTTGTCAGGGCACATATGATAACTAAATAAAAAATACAGAGTTAACAGGTATATATAGGTAAAACAGTTATGATAGAGTGAGACAGTATATAATACAAAGAAGGAAGAGAGAGAGCATATATTAGTGGGAGGGAACAATTGAAAGTGCTTAATATATATTACGAAGAATTGGTAAATAAACAAGTGTACATAATAGAAAGATAATGATGTAATGTTAGGGGCAGACAAAGATTCTATATTGGATTTATATATGAAAACGACATTTTTAATTGTTACTGGAAAATAAGCTATTTGGATACAAAATAATAATTTAATTGTTATTTTGTATCCAATATGAAGTTGACAATTGATGGGATAGAGGTTGATTTACAGGAAACATATTTAAAATAGGGCTAAAGGATACATTTTTTTGATAATTAAGTAGGTTAAGTGATAATTTGATTTCATACATAACTATTCATAACACATCGAATCATCCTATATCTCATAAGCATTCGGCTTTTCATTCAATGATACACATATTAGTTTCCGTGCCTAAGTATATTTCCCGTATATTAAGCACTTTCAATTGTTCCCTCCCACTAATTTATGCTCTCTCTCTTCCTTCTTTGTATTATATACTGTCTCACTCTATCATTAACTGTTGTACCTATATATACCTGTTAACTCTGTATTTTTTCTTTAGTTATTATATGTGCCCTGACGAAGCTTGATCCAAGCGAAACCGGTTGGTCTTCATCATAATAAATTCTGTGGTTTTAAAACAAAGTATTCTTTTATTTAATATAATGTCCAACCACCATGTGATTGCTTCTTACAAAAGAAAAAAAATCGTTCTTCTCTTGCCCAATTTTGAATTCCAGCTCACTAGCATTTGTCGCGGAAGCATTATTTCCCACTTTCACAAAATATATATATTAAACTGATCAGGAACAAAAGGCGACTCTTGAAAAACCCGGAACAAGCGAGACTCATTCGGATAAATTTTGAATTCTACAATTATTTACAAAATAAATTCCTTACTTGTAGAGTTATTTATGAAAATAAACGGATTTATATCGTAGAACTACATTTTATAATCTTTGATCTCATTACTTTTCACATGAAATAGACTCATACGTTTATACCATCATAAAGCACATAAAATGTTGATTTGATAAATAAAAAAAACTTGGTATACGTGAAAAATTGCTATTTTTGACCAGAAGCACGAAAGCTACAAAAATATAACTCTGTAAATGAAATAATCAAATCTGGGAGTGGTATCATTTTCCATAGTTCATGTGAGAGCGTTCGTTCTCTATAATTTCGCAACATTACTTCCACCATAAACATTGAAAAGTCTGTCATTATAAATGACGAAGTCGTGTTAGTAATTGAAAAGTTAATTACGAATTAGGTAAAATGTTTCATATTATTTTATAATATTTTCATATATACCAGAGTTAATATTACTTTGACTTTGCTGAATCAGGTTGCAATGTTTTCGAATTTCATTTTTGAATAATGTTTTGCTTACGCGATGGTAAAAAGCGGTTATACTAGGTTTGCGATAATCATATCAAATTTTAAAAAAAAACTTATTTTATGAAAAATCATTCCTTGACCAGAACGAAGTTTAAACTCTGAATAATTACAAAACGATGAAAACAATTTTTAAAATGCACGTCTTTGAACGAAACACAATAATAATCCTTTATAAATCTACAAAAGATACAACAGGCATATGAAGCATCTATCACTAGCGCATATAGGTTAATGTTACGTAAATACGTGAATATTTTTAACGGCCTCCGTGGTCGAGTGGTTAAGAAGGTCGACTACGAATCTTAGGTCACAGTTTCAATTCCCGGCGTGCGCAAATACATTTTGAATAATTTATATGTGTTATTTTACATTCAAGTCATACAAAATAATATACTGTATAATTTGCGACACGTTTCAGAATGGTGGATACTCTATGTATCGCCCTGGTAAAAGACCACCATTCAGAATCGAAACGTTGTTAAAATGGCTTTAGCCTTGCTTGATGATCAGATCTGAATATCCAAGTACTTCTCAACCTTCTTCTTCCCATCTCCTTCGCCTCCACACCACCTTCAGCCTCACAACATACCCCGATTGAGGATGCCATAGTCTAACTGGCTCAAGACGGTTGGGAGCAGTTGGAACTCTTGTGCGATATTCACCATAAAAATATAATTGCCACAATATTACGAAGTTTAAATAAATTTGATGGACCGTCCGGAAAGTACAATCATCCAAAGCCACATCTTAGTACCAACAAAATTCTTTTCGCTTGTATCGAAGCCCGCTAATTAAAGGTTTCTTATTTGAAATTTAATTTTTTTAGAAGGAAAACTTAATTTTACTAATATTCTTCATTTTTTAATGCGGCTAAAACAGGTCAACCTTATTAAGGGGTTTCTCGGAATCACTGACATTAGTTACCGTGGTATCTGAAATTATGATTCTAAATAATCAAAGCCGTCCATACCACAAATAACCTTTTTTTAATAAGGGCTATAAAAACTCCTTTTTTCATTAGACAACTAAAAAAAAAATCGGTTAAGTTTTTTTAAGCGGTAATGGCTTTATTTATAAATAATATTAAATCCTGAATTCACCGAAGGCAAAGGTAACTAACGATCTCATCAGAAGGGTGAATCAATTATTGTTATTGCATTTACTTGTGCAAGTTTTATGTAGCCATTTTTGCAAGTTGTCGTGTTTTTACCACAAAGGGATGATACATTGCGCGAGGGTTGGTTTGGTACTTGGAAATGTTTTAAATAGACTGGCATGTTGGGGAGACATTAGAGATAAAGCCGATTAAGTATTCATACCGCGCAAGGCTCTATATCCAATACCGGAGCGTGAAACTAAACTAGTTTTATCGGTCATAAAGTGGATTCGTTTCACTTTAAACTCCCCGAAATGCCTACTTCACACCTTTTGTTTGGTGCTAGTTGGTTTATCATGCCATTCATTTGATGGAGTTGCGCTTCATTTTGATTATACACGGTGCTTTGAGAATCACGGAACTAGAACTTATTATGGCAGATTCATTTTCATGATTGTGTGAGGCTTTATTATCATAAGTAATTTGAGAATTGATTAAGTTTTATTAAGGACTAAGAGTTATTTTGGAACCTTTTCAATACTTAATCATGAATAGTGAAACTATTAATAAATTTGGTAATGGACGTGTTTTTAGTATGACTCCTTCAGTTAAAACCACATGAATTAAAAGTGTAGTGTCCAAAAATTATTATATGTTTAAGGGGGTATTACTTATTTGTCTCTATGTAATTGTTCTTGCTTACTTCTTTATTCTTAAAAATATATGCTCTACTGTCAAAGTAATTTGTAAATCTATCAAAATAATATCTGTCAAGATTGTAAAAAAACTTCGTACTGATATTTGATTAATTAAATGAATATATAGTAAAAATAAATACCATTTAAACTCTATGATTCACAATTAATTGGGTTATTCGGGTTCCAACGTAATCAATACGTGTTCAAATATGTATGTAAATGGATATTTATATAAATAATAAAATTGTTGTTTGACCTACTGTTTTTTATAAATATCGGTATTTCGCTTGTACTATTTTCCATTAATATGTTTATGCTACACGAAAAAGGTGGAATTTCACCACTTTACTTTCAACTTGAGTTTTTCGTTACAAATCTTTTTTTAAATATAACAGTTTAAAACATTAAAAAATCCGTAATATAGTATTGCCTTTCTACAAAATAATAACGTTATTTTTGGTATAATTTGGCGAATGAGAAAGTAGATATTTTATTTTCTTAGTTGGCACAGTATCAATTTCCTAGCATCCGATGACATGTTTGCTGAGTGTTCCATAAGAAGTCATGAATCATAAAAAAGGTCCTTCTCCGTCTCATCAAGCGTGGAGAGTATTGACAACACTATTCAGGAATGTTTCAGAATATGGTATTGCCTTATATTATGGTCCTGATAAAACATTTATCTCACTCTAACATTTTGGGGAATCCAGGCAAAGAATCAAAAAAGACGTGTATTTTCAAAAAAATTATGTATTCCACTGCCAGACATTGTTTACTAACACGAGTAGAGGTGTATAAGTCGTACAAACGCATTGCAGAACTCACAATGCATTAATACATAGGTGTTTTCAGTGTGCAAACACGTCCTCAGAAAAGGTTAACTTTTCAAAATTGGAACCTATTCAGAAAAATATCAAGTCGAAAATGTTTTTTTTTCAAATACCTTCATGATAAAGTACCTATAAATAATTTTAACAGACATTATTTTTTATTTGAAATGAGTTGATTAAAGCAATTAATATTTTATACTGGCAAGTAAAGTAACATCAAGTGTGAATATAATAGGTGTAGCACTGACAACAGCCCTGATAAAGCAGGCACACTTAAGTCTTAAGGGCTTATTTTCCCTCATGAGATATAATTTAGAAATTCTAGTCTCCTCCGGATAGCCCGTGTTTTTGAATAGTGAATTCAGAATGGTCCCGATGACGTGTTTAATGGGCGGCCATGGCAGCCTCGACTCAATATTTCAGGCACGGCGGGCGATAATAAATTAAACGAGCCGCCGACAGTTTGAGGGGTTTCCGCACTTGCGGTCTGGGCTCTTCCCACTACGCCATAGACCTTCTCGGCTGCAAAACAACAACAGGGTTGTAAACATTACGCTTTATTGTAATTATAAGTCATTAATTATGTACTTCTAGCAGATGCCTTTTACGCAAAATGTTTTTAACGAATTTAACAAATACATCAGATTAGATTGCAACAGGCAGTAGTGGTGTGAACTTAGGCAACAATTTATTTTTGTACTACTACAGAGTGAAAAATACTTGCATCACAGTACTGGTGAGTGATTTTTATTCAGAATCAAAGAGTTTCGTTGTTTACAATAGCTTTAGCTACAGATTTTTAATTCGAAATAACAAAGCGATATCCTTAGTTCAAAAATGTAGCACCATTCTCCACATGAATTTGATAAATTTGTAAAAATTACGAGATCTAGATATTCACCTTCTTCCCAACCTTTTTCTTCCCCTTATCCCTCTTTCTTTTACTTCCTTCAACTATGTTATTAATAGGACATATCTTAAATTCCAATATTTATTAATGTTTAAATGATTGTACTTTTGTAGTCCTAATTATTTGATTAGATTAACACACAGTGGAAGTAATCTATTTATCTTTAATTAGATCACATTGTTATGAAATATTCGGTCTTAACGGTATTGTCAAACAAATTTCCTTATTTAATTTTTAAATTTAAGAATATTGTCTATTCCAGTAATTTTTGTTGGAATTTTATTATGTAGTTGGACGGTCCGATGCACGTGAGACTACTTCTGTGCGCTTGATTTTTTCCTTATTGGCAATTTGAATAGTTCTTCATCGTACCTTGTATTGTAAATTATTTTTTTGATAAAATTAAGTGACCGAACATTATTATTATCTACTAGATTCAAATGCAAGGCTTTTTTTTAAACTCAACACGTGACGCTAAACAAACTATTTTCTTTAACTGCTGACGTTACATACTTTCATTTAATTTACCGGTTTGTATCTAAATTTACCTGATAAACTTATTCCCCTTTCACGTGCTCGCCAGTCGTATCTTTGACGTAGAAAAACCTTGAAGCCCTCGTTTGTTTACGGACTAGTTCACCCTTAGCCCACTCTACCGACCCCTGCTTATTTATAACTCAGTAGCCACTGTATAGTGTAGATGTAGCAGCAGGGGTGGGCACTTACTTTCTCAGACGCCGTTCTCGCCTAATAAATTTACATGGGTCTTCCAATGCCGACAGCCACCACGTATATCATTATTATACTCTATACGTTCAGGCGGTGTTTAATTGATTTTTTTACTCTCTATCTTTTTGATTGTGTAAGTGAAAGTAATTGTTGAGTAAGGGAATTTGAAAACAACGCAAACGCAGTTTTCAAATGTCGACAGAATAAATAAATTCAAAGTGAGAGAATTTCTTACTGAGCGAAGAATCAATTTTAGATGTATATATTTTAATCTAATCCGGATTTAATTGGACATAGTTATGCAAAACGCGTCCAACCCCACTAACTAACTAACCATCCAGTCGTTTCTTCGCAGGGGTAGGCAGAGAGAACGGACCGCCATCCATTTTTTTTCAAAAGTAAAAATTCGAAGAACACTCAAAAACGTGACTAACCTTTCCAGTTGTCAAAAACAAACCACAAATACAAAATGGCTGATAATGCTAACATATGATAAAAATATGTGTACCAACATAACCACAGCAAAAAAATTGATAATCGAATGTACACAGCCCACGAAAATTAAAAATTCACCTTTTCTTTTGAACAGGCCATGTACATCATGCCATATACACTATGGCATATGCATCATCAATGCCAGCCGCTGTTTAAAAAGGCGCTCTACGGCATAACCATCGCCAAAGAGGTGTTTTGCCTAGCATCCCGGTCGTTCTTCATCATTTAAGAGGAAAAATAAAGCACATTTTTACCAAAAAAATGCTTATTTAAGAAATATAAAGTGTATTTTTTTATAATTTACAACTAAGGCTTTATCCACCCCAATATGACATCCCACTTTCTGAGATAGAGAGACTAGGTTACATCTGATGCCAACGTTACATTTGGCAGTCTATTTGGCATTACAGGTATTTGGCAAGGAATCCACTTACCAAAACGCTTGATATATTTTTTACTTACTATTTAACTTGTACAAAAAATTCTCGTAAAGGGTACAGTTTTTTTTCAAAGTGGCTACCTGCGATAATAAAGTGAAATTATCTTACGTGTTTGATGTAGCGAAAAGGAAACGGAAAGGGTAATTAAGGGAAAGTACAACGACGGTAATTCCGGTTGATGATTATATACTGGGAAATTAAAAGCTACCTTTGGCTCCAAGCCTGAATAACCAGAACTATAAATTCATGAATAACGATGTGGTGCTAATACGTAAGCAATAATAGAAAAAGAAATGAATACAATTTATTGCTTCCCCTAACACTGTATTTTGCTTTGTTATAAATAATACATCTTCTAAAATCCACCATTCGGTACTGTTCAGATTAACGCTTATGATGATAATGATTTTTTTTTTTTAATTAACGATATTTTTTTTTATGGAAATAATTTATTATTTACCCAGTTCTTGTGACATACATTTTCGACATAGAAGCCGCTTCCGTAAAATAAAAAATATTGTATTATGAAAAAAAATCCCGTAGGACGGTTGGGTTTATAATTGACACGGAAAGTCAACTAGACACAGTATTTTCACAAAGAGCATCACATTATCAATTCATAACGCTTTCAGGAAACAGTGATTTTTCACGTTCGTATTGTGACAGTGAGTGATGTACCCACGCAATTAAAGCTTCACAAACAAGTTATGCAAAAATTACTTTTAAATTTTTAAAACTTTAATTCTTAATTTTTTTTTGTATTCAGGGCCAAAAAGATTTTATTATTTTTTTAAATTTTATAATAGTCATATGCCAGTATGGTATTTTATTGAATATGTGATGAGTTATCATTATTTTTTTTTAATTTGTGTTAATTACTGGTTAAAGAATAAATATTTTCCCGATCTTGCTCAATCAAATGATAATCTTTTCCACTCTTTGTCGAACAATACCTCTCCGTGAATACTTTTAAAAAGTTATGTACTTTTAAAAAAATGTTCAAGCCTCAGTTCTCAAAAATGGCGCTTAACTTCACTTTATAGCATTCAAATAAAAGCAATATTACAAATTATTTATCCATAAACTCCACACGGGTAGTAAAGAAAATGTCTAAGGTTTCCAATAAATCAAAAAATAAGCTGTAATCTGGTAAATTCTATAAAAAATGCTTAAATTTCAGTAAAATATGCAGTTTGAAAACCAGTGAAGGCATTTTTGAACGTTTTACCTCAAATCCTATCATACATTTTGTACAAATTTTTTAAAGATTACACTTAAAAATGTATTGACTGGAAACCTTAATACGTTTTCAAGTTCCCCGTAAAGAATTAACAGATAAATCATTTTTAGTATTGCTGTTAATAAAAAGTGTTTAATTTTGGGTGCTGACCCTTAAAAGTTTTGTCACCTCTAAACAACTAATTTTTCATTTCTCTAGAATCAATACAGAAAAAAACATAGTAGGTAGTAACGATAACTTTATAAATATTTGAAGGGAAAATTTTGAAAGTTAATATAGGATAAAGATATTGGAAAAAAGAGGGTTAGAAAGTATCTGGCTATTCAGATCTCACCATTACACACAGCTACAGCCATTACAACGTTTCAAATCTGAATGCCGCGGTATATTACCAGAGCGATACTGAAAGTATCTTCTACTCTAGAACGTGCCACAAATTACTACCTTGTATTTTTTTGCTATGGTCATTTGTAAAAAAACACATAAAATTTCGTTACAAAACTTATTTGAGCATATCGGATTTCATACCCGTGATCTCTGGATCCGGACCTTAGAAGAAAAGTCATTTGGTTACGGAGGTCATTGTATAAGCGCTTATATTTTTTTTCGTGTAATTTATGCATACAACATTTCCATAAAAAACACAACAGCTTGCTAATTATTCAACTTGTTAAATAATAATTTCAAAAGAAGAGGAGTAAACCTTTACAATTCTGCTTATTTTCGTTCGCCATGATTATAGCAGCAACCTTCCTACCTCTGTTTATAACGTAAAGTTTTCCATTTAGCCACATAAAAAAGTTTTTCGTTTTCTTTCGAGCCATTCGCCGTGTATCGGAAGTCAGTTTGTAGGCCTTAAAACGAGAAAATAAAAATAGAGCCTCAAAGTTACAGAGACTCCATTAGGTACTTTTATGTGTGGGGAGCATTTTATGATGATTAATCACCTTCATCACGGATTGATATATGTACGACCAAACTTATTTTTTATGCTGGTAGAAATCTTTGTTATTAGTAATATATACAGTAGTGTCTAGAGAGTTTTTTCTATAAATCCAATACGTTTAAAATATTCCAAGTATTAGACATCAAATCCTTTTCGATGCATTCTATGTTGAGTCTCAATGTAAGTATCATTTGATTGAATACAACATATTTTAATTGGCAAATCATTTTTTTAACCATATTAAATTTTACATAATCCCCGGATATTAGTAGACATAAGATCCCTGAGACGTATGTGCGGTATAACCATGTGTGACCGTGTTAAAAATGTGAATATCCGGAAAGAATGCAAGGCTGATGTGAGCGTTATGAATAGGATCACGAAAGGAACGCTTAGATGGTTTGGACATGTAGAGCGGATGGACGAAGAAAGAAATGTGAAAATAATATATGACACGAAAAGTGAATAGAAGAAGAAGTCGGGGACGCCCCAAGAAGAAATTCCACGATCAAGTGAATCAAACACTAGAGTCGGGCCATGTCAAGAGTCGGAACAACAGAAAAATATGTATAAATGTGAATGAAGCAAGGAGTGTGTGCCAAGACAGAGTTGTATGACAGTCCGTCCTCTCTGCCTACCACTGCAGTGATGTGGCGTGATGGGTAGTTAGTTGTCGAAAATTTGTAATGAAAAATATTTCAGCTCAAAATAATTAAACTACAAAAAATGGCGTTTTTTTCGATAGGAAAATAAAATACGTTTACTGTAAAAATGTGATTCTAGACTCTCGATGCATATTTTCAAGAATTATCGGCTTGTATTACACACCTTACTCCTCTTATTAATTTCGATTCTCCTTCCCTATAATTCACCCATATTATTTGCTCCTCGGGGGAAAATATTCTTTCCTCTTTGATATTTAATACATTTTCTAGAACAATAAATTACCATAACAATTTCGACTCAACGTAAATAAAAAATGATCCATTATATTTTTCAATTTAAATTAGTTTGTATCAAATAACGCTTAATCAGTTTGTCTCTAGAGGAGATTCGATTTCCTTCTGAATTCAAGTTTCCCAATATTCCTTTTATTACAAAATTGAAATTTTTCTGGTTTAACCCTTACAACGTTGGGGTTCAAGATATATTATTTGGTTAGTGGATTAAATAAACCAGATGCGTTGAGGCTAAATATTATCTAGCAGCTCTTTGCCTACATAAGTTTTATTTGAAAATAAATGATTAAGAGCTTTTAACTATACGTTGTTATATTGCGCGTGATTGTATTAAATTGTTTTTACCAGAGGAAATAAGACTATTTTTCGGAACCCAATAGTTAAAGGCAATGTTTCGAGCCTTATTTATTTATTGCTTGATATTATACTTTTATTTTATCATTTAATATAAAAAAAACGTACACGCACATTAAAAATGTCACTTGAGTAGTAAATAATCCAAGTATCGCCCTGGTGAAAGACCACCATTCAGAATTTAAACGTCGCTTGAAGTTGTTTTAGCCGTGTTTGGTGTCAATTTCTGAATAGTCAGGAACTTCCCAACCTTCCTCTTCCCCATATCTTTCTCCTCCTCACTAGCTTCAGCCTCACAACATACCCCAAAAGAGAATGCCATAGACTCACTGGCACCAGAAGGTTAGGAGCAGTTGGGACTCTTGTCTCGTACATTGTATTCACATTTTGCAGTTCATTTTTGTAAACAATTTCCTTTCACCGAGAAAGAAAGCAAACACAACTCATCCACTTTTGTCAAATAAATCAAGGAACAATATACCAATACACTCCGTTTTTTAAATACCTAGTTTATGTTCAACACGAAGGATCTGTAGACTAAATCCTCAAAAATTTTCGGGATGTATAAAAATAATATTTGTATTATATTATTCATGCAGTTCACGTGCATCTGCAGTCCGCACTCCACAGTCGGCATTCGCTCGTTCCTAGTTCCGCAAAACTTCGCAGACAGGATTATTTGAAAGCATAAATAATAAGCCGGCAAGATTGCGAGGGCCACTGGCGACTCGAAGATTATTCATTGCAGCTCGCTGTGGCACGGGGCTTAGAATTCGGCGGGGGTAGCGGAGATGAGATTTTACGGATACCAGATTTTGAATGTCGGCTACGGACGTAAATATAGTACTGATCATTGTGAAGAGTGTGAAACAGGCGCTTCGAGACTGGAACATTTATAAAAACTAATCGGATTAAAAATATGTTTTTAGTGTAAAATATTTCAATCAATACACGATTTGCTTAGTGCATATTTTGATTCTCACTCTTTCAAGTAATTTATTTTAAAATAAAAACATAATGCGTCAACATGCTACATCAATTTCCTGACCCCTGAACAAAGATAAAGCGCACTTTCACAAATTAATTTGGGAATTATTTGTAACTCCGATTTTTTTTTTAATTTTCGTAAAACTCCCTGTAAAGAAAAAATTTCAGGTACATGTTTGTACCGTGTATAGATGTTTTTTTAATACCCTACAATTTCGACAGCTAATGACATTTTTGGATGACATGATACTCATTGAAATAATAATATACAAAAACACACATACCTCAGTTCGTTATCACAATAATCATGTTTTCAAACAAACACTAAAATGACTCGACTAACCATGTGACAGCTCAATGTAAAAATGATTACCCTGGTTTCAGTTTTTTTTTCAAAAATAAGCGTTAAAAACTAGTTAACGCACAAAAGAATGTCCAATAATGTACTTACAGGAAAAATATCGTCGTTGGAAAGGCAAAAGGGCTTAAGCAACACTTTGGTCAAAAATGAGATAAATATGCAGCTTTAATCAGTTATTTTTTTCTGCATCGAATGCTTCGACTTTTCGTTGATTCTGAATACTTTTGTGGCCCTTCAGTCACCTTAAATATATTTTCCATTTGGGAAAAAGCTTGATCTAAGCGGCACAAGTTTGAGACTTGTTTAGCTTTTTGCCGCTTTAGGTTACTACTACTTAGTGAGATCAATGAGTCAACTTTTTATTCAAAATCCAACCTGGTGCTGTGTTTTTGCTATACAAGATAAATTAAGTTTTATAAACGGATAAATTTTGTACCACGGAGCAAAAGGTAAAATAAAAAAAATAGTAAGTAGCAGATAATTAATTAACTAACAATTTTTTTTTCAAATGAAATCGCCGAAAAACTTTCTTTGTGGGTGATCAAATTTTTTTATATCTAGCGTTAGCATTTTGAAAAAATAAACACATTTTAAAACGGCTTAGTAAAATAAGATAACCTTTACCCATTCGATTTAATATGAGTTATTGCATACCAAACATATTGTTTGACTGAAAATAATAATAATATTACAAAAAGATTTGTAAAATAGCATATCACAAAGTTTATATGTAATGGTCTGAGTTTATTTTATTTTCATCTGAACCAGAAAAATTCACAAACCGCGAGTTTTGTCGTCATATCAATTACAGTAAATCTTCCGTCTATAATTTTTAAGTGAACAAAAGTATTTATAAATAAAACACACAAGCTTTGTTTATAACCACTTGATTATTTAATATTACGTCTACCGGCTTCGAAAGTACCCTTCCATCATCAGGATAATATTAAAATTTTAATATTGTCCCGATGATGGAAGGGTACTTTCGAAACCGGTAGACGTAATATTAAACAATAAAGTGGTTTTAAACAAAGTTTATGTGTTTTATTTATAAATATGGCAAGCCACAAGTATTTTTATTTTCCAACATCAAATGCATCTTGAAATATTCATTGAACCCTCAGAAAAAGACAAGTAGCCAGAATCATTGATAATTTTTTTATTGATAAGTAGAAAAAATATACTTAAAATTCTGTGTATTCGCTGTTGATGAAGTTGTTTGATGTCATATTTTTTCACATAAAAGAGTCCATTTATTTCCTTGGTTCATTGAAAAGTTGAAAAGGAGTTCCTTGCTCTAGACCCCGAGGAAATCTGATATGCAGATCTTGTTGCACTTTTATCAAGATCATAATACAGGTGTGAAACTTTATAGCTCACTGCAAACTTTCGCGCAACTACTAAGGAAGCGACTCCAACTTGCACACGCGAAAGTTTTGCTGGATTTTCCTTTTTGATTGATTTGAAGTCTCTAGAGATGCATACCAAAAGCTTAATATTTAATACAAAATGTAGCGAAGAATTTTTTTTTGAGAAACATTACTGTATTTTTCAGCAAAAAAGATTTTCTCGTAAGAAAAAAATAAACTTAAAAGATTTGTAATTATAGAATTTTATTTTGATTTTCATAGAGCTTTTGTAAGAAATGATTGATTTACTTTCGCTCTAAAAAACAAGCCTATGATCGCATTTTTAGCCATACCAAATATACTACTGCATGAGGGATCCATTGATTCAAACATGTATTATAATATAGGTGTTGCCAGCATAAGAATCCAAGCTTTCCGAAACCAGTGGGACTATGGCATTGTCAATCGAGGTATGTTTAGAAGCTGAAAAGAGTTGGTGATGAAAAAAATGGGAATGAGGAAAGTTGTAAAGTACCTGACTATTCAGAATTAATAAAAACACGACTAAAGCCATTTCAAGCAACGTTTAGATTCTGAATGGTGGTTTTTCATTAAGGTGATAGTGAAAATATTTAACACTCTGGAACGTGCCGCAAATAAACTATGTATATGCAGTATTAATGTGAATAATTTGAAGTATAATATCTTAACCGCTCGCTCACGGAGGTCATCAAGTGGCTTCTTAAAAAACAAACCCGAGACCGTTGGGCTAAAGTCAAAGTTCCCACCTGCTATGGAGATCTTAGTAAATATTAACATCTTAACAAATCAATACTTGGTAAATGTAGTTGGCATACTTTAGCAAGTGAATTTGCTACCAAAACAAAGTGCAACTGCTATCAACAAACATTTTAATTTATTTAAGAACTTCGCTAATTCCGTAAAGTGAATCTCAGTGAATTGGGTAACGTAATGCCCGTAAACTATGAACTTAACGAGTTCAGTATTTGCATGTTCTTTCCTCTCATTATTTCTTTGTTACTTGTGCCAAGGCTCGGGCGCATTTCACCGGCAAAGCCTCGCCCAAAAGAAAAAGTCGCCAGTTTGCACAGAAAACGATTATTCTCAGTTTTTTCTGCACCTCTGCACATGTTCATGGTTCCTGTGTTCATTGTTAGTTGCGCAATGCTTGTTTTAGTACCCTATAACCTTTAAATGTACGGTAGAATTTACCGGAACATCTAGCTGCTGGGGGTATTAACGCAAAATGAAACTGTTACTCGACAAACTTAAGGTTTTTGATATCATATGTACATAGATAGGCAACTATTAGTATTTTTTAATTATTTTTGACCAACTCTATCTGAACGAATTCATTTTTTTTAAATTCACTATGTGAGCTTATAGCTTTATATAGGTTAAAATTTCAAACAAAGACTAAGTATAGAATCTGTCGTTACGCAAAATATAACAATAAGTACGTAAAAATAAGTATTTTCTTTGAAGTCATCGATGAACACCAAATAACCTTTATTAATAATAATTATTAAACATTCTCACTGAAATATTTTTTACATTTGTATCCCGGTATCTTTGTGTATTCATTCCCCAAAGATGTAATAGTGGATGGTTAAATATTAACCAAACAAATAATAAACCTGTTGATAAAAAAATCAACCCTCGCACAGAGCGCTGAAAATGCCCTCATCGAGCTCTCCGTGTTAATCGCCACGACACGAGAATCGCATGAAAACTTTTTCTACAACTCCCCGCCCGCCCTTGTTTCTCTCGCTCTTCTGATTGTGTCGCATAATAGCAGAGTGTATGCCTTCTTTAATGGAATTGCCCCGACGCACGCCACGTACCGAGAAAAAGTTGGAAAGTTAGTGATATCCGGCAGTACCGTGCTGCCGACTCGTAAACATGAAGAATACTTTCTAAAGTCCTCGAACATAAGTTATTTTTAGTTTTATAGCCGGTTTTCACAAAAGACTTGTATGAAATAACTCACGTATTTGTATTTTGTTAAAGATTATAAAATATTTCTGAAGTTTCCCAAACATTTGTGCTGGATATTTTTGTTCATTTCTTAAAACAATCAAAAAACGGTTTTTTCAAAAGGATGCGTCATATATTTCTTAAAAGGTTAGGTTTGAAAATAACAATATATTAACCTTGAATTTGTTACATTATGGAACGATTGACCAAACAAAATTTAAGGTGTTTTGATTGACATTTGATGTATGATACTGTAAGCAAGTTACGCTTCAATAATTTTAAAATTATCTGTTTGATCTTTCGAATTTAAATAAATCTGTTATCTTCCTCAAATCATTTTTAAGTACGTCGTTAATCTTGAGTTATTAACTTTTCTGGACGTTTTCAAGTATGCTCGTTCTTTGGTGATGCTTTTCAAATAAGCTCTAATCTTCTACTGTTATGATGTTGTAATAAGACATAATTATTAATTTATCGATTGTTTTTCAAATCCAATTGTTCTGTGACTAGATTCGATTTATAAAAAAGTGCCATACTTATTTTCTGTCAATATAGAGCACTTTTTTTACTTGCCTTGTTCACACGTGCCGATGAATCGGTAATACATATTTTGAAAATTACAACTTGGTATTGTAGTTGGCATGATATTTTGACTAAAAATTATCAATTACTCTGTCACATCAGCTTGTAAATTAAGGAAAACTTAATTTTACGTTAGCAGCTTATTTAGAACATTTGGTAAAGCCTTGGTTGGTTATATTGGGTTTACTTCAGAGCAAAAATATTTATGAAATATAATAAAATACTAATAGAGAGAGAGCCACATATTTTTACCCAACCTATACAAATTTACAATAAATCACTTCCTCCGGGTTTTCGCGTCGTAAACCGTGAGAGAGAAAGAGACAAATCATGTTCTCACATAATATAGCACTACCATCCGGTATGTAAGCATGTTTTCCGTCTCTCACGTCTCCGGCGACTCCACCCACTACATTTTGTTAGGCGACATAACAAGCTCAACGGTTTTTTTTTTAGGTTATATCCTTTATTTTTGTTTAAAACAATACTGTGAAATAATAGTTATTCAAAAAAACAAAAACATTATGTCAACATGTGCTACAAACGGATGTATAAATACCCTAGCCCTAGTCTTAGCCACGCCCGAGTTAGTCAAAAATCATCAATACTGACTACAGAAGCGCTCCCTCCTGTAAACGAGTATTATTGCTCTGAGGGGTTTACTTTGTGTACATGAAAATATCTTTAGCTTAGGAATTATAACGAAATATAAATAATTGGATCATTTTTGCGAAATCACCTCAAGGCCAGAAACAGCACAGCCTACGCCCTGAATCCCTATTCATCACATTAAAGATGTATGTATTCCCGCAGGAATTCAATGGAGCTATACCGTTCCGGCAAATATCCCGAATATCTTATTACAAAGTTTGGTTGGCTGCAGCAATGAAATGGCTGAATTCGCCTTGGATTTATGTGATCGATATGACCCTAGAGACTCCAGGCTCCACTCAGCAGGTGAGCTCCGGGTTCATTCTCCAATCACAGCTGATGGAGTGCCGAAATAATTACTTACAGGTAGAAGCATCTACAGTCAGAAATCAAATTACGTATTATATTATTATTGATGAGATAAAAATAAAAGTTATTTCGGCCTTTGGTATATTTATGGACATTTAAATAATGGGACACGTCAATAGCTACTGTAAAGAATATTAAATAGATGTACTCTAATAATTTCCTACTTAATGATGTTTAAACTATAGAAATTATGAATAAAACACTTTAAGCTAAAATATAAAATCAATAACATTTCTTATGTTTTACGTAATACATTTCAAAAGTAGTATTTTTATTTGGAACTTCGCAAGTTTCAACTGCCTAGAGTCATTGGCGCTATGGCATCCCCGCTTGGGAAGTATTGCTAGGCTGAAATATGTGGGGAAAGAAGAACAGAAATAGTAAAACAGAAATAGAAGAACATGTACTGATAATGAAAGTGTTTTTTTCAGGATAAACACTAAGAAATTAATATTTATTCAACTCTGGTACGGTTCTTTTTAAGTTTTGCCAGCAACTTTTGAACAGTGGTTGTAACAAAAATGATAAAATAATAATCGATTGTGTGTGGCCGCGCCACACTTTGAAAACGCTTTTGAGAGGCAAAACGGCTATCTAACGTAATAAAATTAAGCTTTTTTAAATAAATGTATGAAGAAAATAAAATTTCTTAACCTATTTAATTATTTCTACGTTCAAATAACTGACGTAAAACAATATAATGCTATTTCGTTTAGTGCCGCAAATTTAATATGTCAATAAAAAATATGAATCGTGTTGTGGAGTGTTAGGGTTTTCTTAGAAGTAATACGTAATTCCAAACATGTAATTACAGCCAGTTGCATGATGACATGCTCGAAAATATGGCATGATAATAAAAACATTCATATAACACGGTGTTTAATGTTTCGTTCGTCATCAAATTCACATCAATTTAAGGGAAACAAATTCCCCACAACCCTTCACATAATGTAAGGGCGGGATCGCGTGCTGGTGGCGCCAACATGAGAAATGGCCAAGACAAATATACACAAATACATAAACAAAGCCTTCGAAGCCTCCAAACTTTCACAAATTCACATTTTGGTAATGCGATCTCAGGCGCCTTCGATAATTTTATGAAAGATTGCCTTAGCATTTTATTTGTAAGGGAATATTTGTAAAACATATTACATTTTTTCCGAAGAAAGTGTCACGGTTATGACAATCTTCTACAAAAAGAAAAAGGACATAACATGTTGAATCGTGATTTTTAAATCATTTACATTTATTCTTGCAAATACCCAAACTATGTTATACCTAGTGGGATGCATTGTGAGATTAAAGGGAGTGGGAAGGGTAAAGATAAAAGGGAGAAGATTTGGAAGTACCTGAATATTCAGATATTTTCACTTAAAAATTTTAATGCCATATCAAGCAATGTTGTGATTCTGATGTACCAAGTTTTTTAGATAATGATAAGAACAGATATTCAAAATGGGGGAGTGAATATCAATATTTCCGCTGTTGAATGAGTAATTAATTAACTGCAATGAAGACTATTTTAATGTTTACGAAAGCTCAGGTAGAGTGCTTTGTTAGTAGTATAATATTTACATTTCCGGCTGCAGTGTCAATGTTTAAGATGTCTATACTCTTTAAATGATCTAAGTTTTACTGGGGGGGGCGCAAAAAACTTATCTTAGGTGTCGATAATGCCAAAACCTCGAAAACTAACGATTTTTTTGTTAAAGTCATGTGTTTTTGTATTCCAGTTTGTCATGAGTTAGCCTATCAGCCCTCGGTACTATGATATACACATGTTTGTAGTTAAACAATATTTTATTTTCTTTCGTTTATGTTAAAAATTATGGTATTATGATATTTAACCCGTCATTAATAAATATATTCCGCCAGAGGGCAGCCTTCCATCACGCGAGAGTGACGCCGCCAGTAGTTGTTTCATGTTTTGGAATAACTTACAGATTCCCATTTTGATAATGCCAAAGTGTTTTGAGAATGAAAATTAAAAACAACCTAGCCCAATTCGCAATTCGGTAAAATGTCAGTTATTTGTGTTTAAGGCCAAACATATTAGATTACTTATCTAAAATGAATTACGAAAACTTAATATAAGGCCGTAAGCCTCATATGTAATTTTTTTGCGATATCTTTTATTAATTTACATGCCTCTAATACTGTTCCATAAAACTTAACTAACAATTTTCTTTACGAACAACAAAATTGAGTACCACTATTTTAGAGATTTTATAAATGATTAACCCGTTGAAGGTCTATTTGTGCCTTCATTTTTATTTATTTTTATTTATATGATGTTGGGGATTCACAAAATTTTAAGATTCTTTATGAATTGATATCAACATCCCTTTACAGATATAAATCATGAAAATACAAAATACAAATTACACTCAAGGCTATTAATAAACAGAAAATAAATATTTATAATTAAACTGTTGTATAGTTAACTGTTAAATTGACAGTTTAATATCCGAAAAATGAGTTGGGAATATAACGGCCACGAGGGTTGTAGTCTAGTCAACTTTAATCTGAAAACGCATAAAATCCGATGTCTTATAATAACCCTTATTTGGCTATTTCACAAAAAATATATCTTATTCATAATGTCATCACCGGAAAGACAAAAGAGCTGAAGCGCCATATTGGGAAGTGTACACCAGAGGACATTTTTGGTTTTGTTTGTTTTACAATAAAATTCATAAGTCTTCAGTACCTGTTCATATATTTTTTTAAATATGAAAACTCAATGCTTACACTGAGTTACCTGAATTGATAAAAAGCTAAAAAACGTCCTGAACTTGTGTCGCTTGAGTCAAACCTTCTCCCAAATGTCAAATATATTTTAGAGAATGAACGGCCACAAAAGTATTTAGAATCACACGAGAGTCAGAGCCTTCAATGCAGAAAAAAAAAACTGATCAAAACTGCATATTTATCTCGTTTTTTACTAAGGCGACGATTAAGGCCTCTGCCTTTTCAGCAACGATATGTTATTTTTACCTCCTTCCAGAGTGATAAATACTCTCAGACTTGCTTTGGTGACAGACTACCATAGAGAAACTGAACTTTAATAGAAATTGGTTCAGCCGTGTTCGGTGATCAGAACTGAATAGCTGGGTACCTTTCAACCTTTCTTATATTTATCTTTTAACCTCAGCATAGATGAACCGGCTCCAGGTAAATGGAATGCCAGTCTGGTCAATTTAAAAAAAAAACATTTTCTCAATTTAAAACTTGCACGAAAGCAAGCAGCTCAGATCATAAGAAATACAAACTAATTAAATACTGCTTTCGTTGGATACTAAATATCACCCTACCGCTTTCCAGTTCAAATACCTCATAGACAATGGAAGATAACCACCGTATCCACCTCAGAACTCAGAACCTAAAACCTACCTGTTAGTAGGTAGTGGGTACCCTAGGGTTGTTAATGAAGGGTGGGCCAAAATGGCTGCACGTTGCGACAAAACGGCCCCATCTCCGCGTATCACCCACCACACGCACCCCATTTATAATCTACACAGATTTATAATGCATCCCTTACCCGCACAGGGATGTCACGGTGTCAATTTTAATATTTCAAAACCATGTACACATTTTTCAGAAATAATTTTCAATAACCAAGTCCACCAGACGTGCCATAATAAATATTATAACTCGAATTGGCATTGTGAAATCAGGGTCAAAGTCTAAAATAAATAAAATAGAGATTTAGTATTTAACTCAAACCCGAAAAAAAAAAAACAAAACTTAACAGAAAATATTCTTTCTCTACAGTTAAGCCCTTCTTTTGCGAATAAAAATATTTTAAATTTATAATTTTAAAAATTCTAAGCAGAAAATATTTTTTCTCTACAGTTCGGCCTTTTTTGTAATGGCAAAACAGGGACTAGTAAAAATATTTTTCTAGAATCTTTTTTAGAATGATTAACAAATAAAACAAAACCGATATGAAATTTGTTAAATCCTTCACTGAAACGAGCTATTCCAGATGAAGTATCTTATTTGAGCAGTAAAATCTTCTTCTTGAACTAGAATTTCTGTCAAAAAGTAAAACTTTGTAATTACAAGTGTTAAAGTATAAATTAGGTGATGGAAACATAATATTTTTCCAACAATAGAATCTTATAGTAAGAGTTGTGTTTCTTTCCTTAGTGCATAGCTTCACACAGGTGACTTTTATCATCAGATTCGTTCGTTGGGCGAGGGCTTAACTTCTTGTTGTTATTTATGTAATATTTTCTACTACAATGAGTTATTCAGTCTTTAAAGTCACCAGAGAGACAGCACTTTGTTTGTCTTTAATTCTAAGTGGAATTGACATGTTTGTCGTATATTATTTCCAAGTACAGCCTTCAATAACTCATTTTTCATACATCGAGAGATTATCACTAGTTGACGTCTTACTATTAGAATTATAAAGAGGAACATAACAGGATTGAATAGTTTTACCCTTCAGAAGTCAAAGAATAAGTGAAGTGAAGTGATTAAAACTTTTGAATTCACTTCAATATCCGACTCTGGATTGAAGGTCGATTGAGCGGAGAACCTGAGATAATGCGGTGGGCAAAGTTCATTGCAAGTTGGCCTAAGCCGGCGTCAGATTTCCCTATCCACTATATAATACTAAGCTAGCCGTTATGCAGTGTGCACTGTGCATTGTACGTTGACTGCATTCAGGTTGACTGATGCAACCCGAAGTACACTAGAAAATCCTGCATTTTAAATGGTTACGAATGATCCTTGTCGTTGAAAGAAATGTTAAGTTATTGTTTTTATTGATAAGTATTTTGTATGAAACATACATGGCCTGTTCAAAAGAAAAGGTGAATTTTGAATATTCGCGGGCTGTGTACATTCGATTATCGATTTTTTGTTGTTTTTATGTTGGTACACGTATGTTTATCATATTTTAGCATTATCAGCCAGTTTGGATTAGTGGTTTGTTTTTGACAACTGGAAAGGTTAGTCACGTTTTTGTGTGTTTTTCAATTTTTTTACTTTTGAAAAAAAAAATGGAACAAAGAATAAAATCTATGATTTATTTTTCCACAACTCCAGGACGCTCATCGTCATTAACATCTTCTTCTTCTTAACGCCTTCTGCAAAGCGCTTGAACCACTTATAAACACTTTTTTGAGACAAAGTAGACTCGCCGAATGCCAGTCAACATTTTAAGTGCGTTGGAGCACATTATACCATTTTTAACGCAAAATTTAAGACATTCTTTAATCCATTTTTTTTTTCAAAAGTAAAAAATCGAAGAACACACAAAAACGTGACTAACCTTTTCAGTTGTCAAAAACAAACCGCTGATCCAAAATGGCTGATAATGCTAACATATGATAAACGTATGTGTACCAACACAACAACAAAAAAATCGATAATCGAATGTACACAGCCCGCAAAAATTCAAAATTCACCTTTTCTTTTGAACAGGCCTCGTACATATCAGGTTTGTAATACTGTCAATGCGTAATTTGTACAGTCGTAAATTGAAATTAAAACGACGCATCTTTAAGAAACAGTCAAATATTTTTACATGAACGCATTTATTTTTGTTCGACTAATCTTTAAGTTTAGGTGTAATTTTTTTCAATTGTGGAGTTTCTGGAGTACTTGGTCATTTGCCCTTAGGATGTGTAAATATAGATTTTAATTATCAATCGATAGTTATTCATAGCCAGACGCCATCTCTATGTTGAAGGTAATCGATGACAATTGAAAAAAACATGATTTTTTATTTTTTTTATGTAGAATTGAGATCAGCGTCGATTTTGTTTGACACGTTTTATTATTAACACCTTCAGCCGTATTAAATGATTGTCTTTGATATGTGTACAAACGTACTAAAGTATAAATACTTATCGAGTACATAATGAATACAACACAATAAACGATGTTCCATTTTGTGTAGTTGCTTCTCACAATCATTTTTTTCGCAATTATTGTAAACAGAAATTGCATCGTGTGGGAAATTAAATGATATATTTATTGTTAGTAGCGTTGCCTACTTTGAAAATTAAATAAATGCTAATGTAAGATATTTTATTTTAAGATATTTTTGTCGAGTTTAGTACAGTTGTTATCATCTGGAAGAGCTTAACTAATAGTTAGACCTGTTACTTAGTATTATTTTTTTTTCTTTTCTTTTACAATATTTTGAACCTGTTATTTATTGAATATTATTAATTATTTTTGTATCTGCTATTCAATACTCTTTTTTTATTTTATTTTACATAATTTTTTGCACTTATGAGGTTATTGTTTAAAAAAAAAAGTTAACATGTATGTAAAAGACTGTAACGGGCGTAAATAAATAAATAAAGATATGTAATAATTCTTTACTGATCAATTTTGTTAATCAATTAATTTGTTCAAACTCTTTGTATGGTGCCTAAAAAATGATTTGCAACTCAATATAAGTAAATGTCTAATTATGAGATTCTATAGAATAAAAAACCCACTAATTTATGATTATACCATAAACGATACCTCGCTAACAAATGTAACCGAGGTAAATGATTTAGGAGTATACTTTGATCAAAAACTAAACTTTAATAATCATATTGAAATCGCATCAAATAAAGCTTTAAAAATGTTGGGTTTTATATTAAGAATATGTAATCAATTTAAAAACATTCATACCTTTAAAAAATTGTACATGTCATTAGTTAGGAGTCAAATTGAATACAACTCTACAGTGTGGGCACCAAGTTATCTTATTCATTCCCTTACAATAGAAAGAGTTCAAAATAAATTCTTGAGATTTATTAACTTCAGAATGGGCATATTAAGGGAATGTATCAATTACGATTATCTTCTTTGTCACCTTAATTTATTGAGATTGTCTGAGCGAAGAATAATTACCGACTTAATTTGCTTATACAAAGTTATAAATTCAATGATTGACAGCCCTGAATTATTAAACTTGATTTCTTTTCATGTTCCAAGCAGGACGGTTACAAGGCAGTACTTACCGTATTATTGTAGCAATTCTGCTTCAAACTCACAATGCAACACGCCTATGCGACGAATACAACATTTAGGAAACGTATACTCCGATGTCGCTGATATATTTAACACGTCAATATCAAACTATAAGTTTAGTTTAGTACAGTTGTTATCATCTGGAAGAGCTAAACTAATAGTTAGACCTATTACTTAGTATTGTTTTTTCTTTTTACAATATTTTGGACCTGTTATTTATTGAATATTATTGATTATTTTTTGTATCTGCTATTCAATACTCTTTTTATTTATTTTTTTACATAAATTTTTGCACTTATAAGGTTGTTGTATAAAAAAAAAAAAAATGTTTACATGTATGTAAAAGCCTGTAACGGGCGTAAATAAATAAATAAATTAGGGATTGATTCACACTAAATTAAGAACTAATTAAATTTTTAAACTCAACTTATTGTTTTTTTTTATATCTATGCACTATTATTCTTTATAAAACATGTTTTAGACGAGCGTATGTAAAAGCTTTATGGATGTCTTTAAAAATAAACAATTTTAAGCACTGTCGCAAAATACGTGCATGTACGTTATATTGTCTGTAAAATTGCTAATCGTTTAATCTTATCGAAGTTTAAGCTAGAGGACATAATCAAAAGCAATCTCAATCGATAACAAATTATCCGGTCCACTATGGAGGCTGGAGGCTGGGTAACCGAGAAAAATTCTATGAAAACTTCCGCCATATTTACTCCCAAATTCTTTCGCTGGACCGTTAAACCACTCAGGTCCAGCTAAATAAAATTTCTTCAGCGTATCGCGGCGAACAATGGCCGCCTGGCCCATTCGATTACGTGTTACTGCTTAAAGCGGTCCACATCGAGTTTTTCATTAATTTCCAATTTTTCCGCCCCATAAGTAAAGTCACCGGCAAGTTTCCCCACCCCCTGGGACCAATTGATTTATAACCATCCCTGCGAGAGAGACTTGTGGGAGGTTTACCACCCACCAGGAACTCCCGGCCCGCCTAGCCGCCCCTGCCCCCGCCCTCCCTGCCCAGCCCGCGACAGAAATGTCGAATAGTGATGCAACTAACAACGGAACCTTTTCGGACTAACTTTGGTGACGAGTTTTGCCCCTTTCCGAGAGTGGATATAAAGTTGGAAATAACTTCTAAAATTAAATTATTGTTCAAAAAGTTCTATTTGCCTGAAAATTTATTCTCAGAATATCTACATTTTATTGGCGACTCCGAGGATTTATTATTATTAACAATAAAAAATACGAAATTTAAAGTTTTATTCATAATATTAATATTTACAGTTTGTAATTATGTTTAGTTTCGCCTCAGTTAGACAATATTTGAAAACACAAATTTTATATCTCGCAAACTCAAATGTATTTGTTGTAATTTTTTTTCAGTGGAATAGAAAAATGAGTCCCACCATCGATTCACAAGTGGAAAGCTCTGGCTACATGCCGCAACTATTATAAGCGCGCAGCATCTTTACTATGTTGAGCTAAAAAGCTTTTAATTATTACTACGCAAAACGCAATAATTGGAAATGCATGTTTCATCAGTCTCAAAAAGATTTTTTTTTTCCAATAGTGTTAATACTCTTGCTGTACAAAATAGTAAATTGTAATGGTCAACTACGTTTTTAAAACACATTATCGTTTTTTCCGTAAAATATTGATTAAATTTTAAGTAAGGTGTCTCAGACCCAATATCAAAACATAGTTTTGGTAATTACTTCTGGATATGGGAATGAAGACTCGGTAAAATAATTTATGTCCCTGAAACTTAATTGACATATAATTATATTTTTGCAGGCGTGTATCATAAATTTTAAAGGTCAGACGTCATAAAATAATGTTGACTGCTTCACTCTGACCCCCATGAGAACCAGAATAACTTAAAATTTAATTATTCGGGCCGTAATGTAGCTTCATTATTCTGTTTTGCGACTAAGCAAGAGTAATCCCTAGATAATAAAAACGGCCGCTCTGTAATGAAAATTAACAACATATTGTATTTATCATCAAGCCCGCCCAGGTTTGTGCCCGATAACGAATTTTAAACACATCGAGATGATATTAAAAAAACGTAGTTAATTTTGCTTTTCTAAACCAACCCCATTTTTTGTCGTTTTCTTCTACTTATGGTGGAAGGGAGGGATGCTGAGATTTTTCGACCTATCGGTGTTATTGACAGTTACTTGATTCAGCACAGATGTGCCTCTGGAAAACTGGCGGAGGGGACATACTTTTACGATGTGTTCTGTGTTTTAGAAGATCAGAGCATAAATGTACAGGAGGGAGCGCTTCTGTAGTCAGTATTGATGGTTTTTGTCTTACTTGGGCGAGGCTAGGACTAGGGAAAGGGTATTTATACATCCATTCATAGCTCATGTCGAAATGATGTTTTTGTTTATTTGTATAACCACTTTTTCACAGTATTGTTATAAAAAAGGATTTACCTAAAACACCGTTGAGTTATGTCATGTTATGTCGCATAATAAAACGTATTGGGTGGAGTCGCTGGAGAGGCGGGAGACGGAAAATATGCGTACATACTCGTCTTGTATTTTTCTCTCTCACGGTTTACGACGTGAAAACCCGGAGAAAGTGATTTATCGTAAATTTGTATAGGTTGGGTGAAAATATGTAGCTTTCTCAAATACTTCGAATATGTATATTCTCGCTCTGATGTTGCAAGTTGTTTCTGTGATATCTCACTGCCTAATGCATTCAAAACATCAAAAAAATATATGTAATAGACGGGAGTCTCAATAATTCTGCAGCTTTTTAAAGAAACCATCTTAAATTGCCTTAAATATGTGCTCATAATGCTCCCATTATGTTCATTCCACTATGCAAATATTAGTATCAACTTCAGATAAAAAATAAACTAAGAACCAACCGCCGATTTTTTTTTTTAGTATGCTTGAGCATAGATTTGGACTGTAATGGATCAAAATCACTGAAATAATTGAAAGATAGGGACGCTTGGAGGTACCTTGTCGAAGAAATAGGCTTTTTTAAATGCCATGATGAAATGGTAGGGAGTTTTCACTCGAAACGTGTTAGAATTTAGTTAGTTTTCAGCTGAGAGGTTTTTATCGCTAAAACGAAAAAAAAACAAATTTGTCAACATAATGAATAATAACGATAGTTAATGAAAATTAAATAAGAATTTTGAGTAATACAACAAATTTCGATTCTTATACAAAGATATTAGTCATTTTTTATTTAATATGTCAAACCACAAAGTGATTGCTTTCTGCGAAAATATAAAAATGATAGTGATATATCAGTCCAGCCAGTGAACGACATCGAGCTTCTGCAGTTATTTATGTCACATCTAAAATACACTTAAGTGACTAGAGGAGCACAAGCCCACCATGCGGCCTGACAGTTAGGCCACGTGAAATAGGAGAACCCTTCTCCTGAATCGCTCTCCAGCTAGGGCACAGGAAACAAGAGATTGATTTACGTGGTATAAAACCGACCAAATCGAACACTATTCGGCTTGATTTTAAGTATTTTTAATCTAAGTTGCAAACCTACGCAAAAAATGCTAATAATATTTGGATAATTTGTATAGCGCCGTTTTTGTGAAAAATCACCTCAAGAGCGCTAAATGCATTTCAATTGATTTTTATGTGCAGAAATATCGTTAGAAATAGCCATTTTTGGTTGCGTTTAGTTCCAGAATAGAAGATTTCTTTGGGATTATACTAAAATATTTTTTCAAGTTAATTACCTTGGCTATGATAGCTCTAATTTAGACGTAGTTATGCAGAAAGCGTCCAACCTCAAAAAGATGAAACCGAGAAAAAAGCGTTTGTATATCAGTGTTTTCCTCTATATGAGAATTATTATAAATAGGTTATTTATAATTTATCAAAGCATTTATTGAAAAAATATTTTTACCTATCTCACCCTAATTTTAATGTTTTTAAATTTCAATTTAAGTCAAATATCTACAATTTGCATTACTAAAAAATACAATTACGAAAAATCTATTGCATTTGAAGTTTGGATGTTTCAAGCCGATATATATCTCGTATTTATCTATAAGAAAACATACAAATCTCGATTTTGAAAATTGTGAATTAGACGCTTTCTGCATAGCTAGGTCCTAATGAATCTGAAAAATATGAAATGAAAAATGTTGTTTGTTAGTTTGTTTACTAGATCTAAATAGTCCTCTCCTCCTCTGTAGTATAAAATCTATATCCCCGCCTAAGAATACCACCAAAATGCAACGGTCATATTATAGACTTCACATTAAGGCGAGCTCATCTAGTGTGTCCTACTTAAATGTCCTCGGGGCAAGCGGTGCTTGCTAGTGACGGGGAAGCTGCTCGAAACGGTTGCCCGCTCCCCGTTCCCGCTCCGGTTTCCGCTACCCGCTCCGGTTCCTGCGGAGAGTATCTTTGTTAAAACACTCGTGAATGAAACGTCGATCCGTCTCTGCCAGTGTCACGTTACCTCCCGTTACGGGGACGGCCATCGGATTTGCATAGTACGCACTTGACCGGTTTTTGTTTTTGACAAATTGCGTCAAACTCAAGGGGCAGACCGTATTATAATGTGCGAGCACTGTGAGCCGCGGCTAGCTTCAAACAGGGATGTCATGATCCTTCATTGTCCATTACCGTTCCAAAGCGCTCATTGATACGTCAGAAGCAATGGCAGAACTCCCCATTGTGTGCTCGTGAACCTTGGATTAGGCTCGAACCTTTACAGGTACATTACTAGAATGTTGGTCACGTAAAAGACAAATTACGTAACGTGTTTTGACACTTTGTTTCAATTTGAAATTACTAACTGGGAATTAATTATGGATAAACATTGCAAAAAATTACATTTAACAATATGGTGTTCGATTAACAGCTTGAAAGTACTAAGCAAGCATTATAAAACTTTGTCAAGAGTTTTTTATGTAAAATTTTATTTAACGCAAGGTATTTCATAAGCGTTTTAGATTATGTAAAAAACCAATTATCATATATCTGAGAACACTGCGTAGTGCATAGCTACTTAAGAGTTATTTCAAGCTTAAAAGCTTTTTAAATTACTGCGGGTAATTGTTATTTTACCATTAAAAAAAACGTTAAGAAAGTCTAACAAATTCCACAGGTTTTCGCAGCATTGAATCCGAATGAATCAATGTTTTTCTTCACTTTCTTTGTTCGTTTCAATTCATCCCGGTTACTTTCATATTATTTATCCTAAGCCTAAGCTGGAAGTTATTAATGGCAGCTTTTTGTTCCAGCTTAAAGCTCTCGCGTGGGCAGAGCTTACAGTTGCAAAGAAGTTGGAGTTGGGAACGTGTGTTACGAATTAGATCCGGTTGATTTGATTCCTGTTTTAGACTTGTGTGGCTAACCTTACGGAAAGGGGAAGTAGGGACTATCGACACATATTTCCGGTTGCACTGTGGGTATATGGCAGATACATTATCTTTATTTGTTCGAGCCTTTTGATAAGGGAGACGTCTTCGCAGAGAACTAAGTGATTATGTTAAGGTAAGGCATTGTTCGACCAGCGTCTTCGTAATTGACTTTTTCTTGTCATTATCCACCTTAAGCACTCATATACAAATCTAAGCAAACTTTTCATAGAGTAATAAGTTTTAAACATGCACAATATATATTTATTTAATCAATGTTATACACTTTTTCAATCATGATGATATTTTAATTTATTTCAAATTATATTTATACGTCGGTGTTTTACTTTTATACGCACACCTATTTATTTATCAAGAAATTTGACCTAGAGAGACACACATTCTTCCATTCGAAAATATGAGCATTTTTATGTTTTTGAAAAAAAAATATCACTGGGGTATCATAATTACAAAATTGCATTTATATAGCGCAATTTTGTGATATTTCACTTCAAGTGCGTTATAGTATACATAATTAATTCACAAATGTTTTGTGACCGCATTAAGTGGCCATGTTTTAAAATGACTCCCACAGTGCTCCTTTAATAGTTAAAAAAAAAATAAAGTTACAATTAATTCTACAGCTAACATATTAATAAAAATATACAGATAACAGATATGCATTTTACATGGTAATTGGTTGACGACAATTTGACTAAGATTTAACCGAAAAAAGGCAATAATTTTGGGTATTAATTATTTAATTTCAACAGAAAGTTTGAATTTCATTCCTTCGTATTGCATCAGTTTCCTTTTTAAAGTTTTAGCGTGCGTGTATCAATATTGCTTTAAGGTGAATTCATATGGAAATGATTCTGTTTATTTACTGAACCAGTTCGGTACACGCTATTGCACACGAAACTTCGGAGTTTACATTTTACTCCTTTAAATCACTTTCCAAAGAAGTCTTTGTCAAAGACTTTATCTTGGTCTAAAAGGCCAATTCATCAAAAAAATTGTATCTCAACCATTTTTGCTGTCTGACTGTTTTTTTACAAATCATAAAATTACAAGTTTATAATTTCGAAACTGATAATTCATTGAATTTGACCGGACCGGTTTCATCTTACGACGGACATTTTTCAGCAGTTCGATTGATGCCATAGTCTCACTGGCTCTAGACTAGCGTTGGGAAAAACAATGTTTTGTGAATGTTTCACGAATTGTTAGTTCTTTAAAATGAACCCTTCGAAGTGAACCCTTCACTTGAAGTCGAACTCGCGAAAAAAGAGATTTGGATTTATCCGCCCGTTTCTTCAGTTCTTTCTCCGGTTCCTTGCCGAAAAAGCACGTACTAGTCGGTAGAGTTTGGAAAGTAAAAAGAACTGGAACCGGTTCCTTGCAAAATTACATAGTACTAGTCGGTAGAGTTTTGAAAACCAAAAGAACTGGAACTGGTTCCTCGCCAAAGAAAAGAACGTAGCTCTTTGGGACTGAAAAGCACTGGACCCGGTTCCTCGTCGAAAATACACATGCTAGTCGGTAGAGTTTAAAAACTGAAAAGAACTACCAACTTCAATTAAAGTGTTGGTTCAGTAAAATGAAGTTATTGACATGAAGTTAATGAAATGAATGAAGGGTAAAATGAACTACCACCTTCAATTGACATATTTTTTCAATGAAATGAAATTATTAAAATGAATGAACGCTATAATGAACTACCGACTTCAATTGAAGTATTTGTTCAATGAACAATGAATGAAGTACGAACTGTTGCCAAAAGAAGTAGTTCTTTGAAGCAGTTCTTTCAAAGCGGTCACAACGCTACTCTAGACGGTTGGGAATTTGTTTTTCTTTTAGGTTTACCGATGTGCAAAAGATTTAACGATTTCAATCAATTATTTGTTTTTTAATTTAAAATAAAAAATAATTTTGTTTTAAACCACTTTATTTATACACATATAACAATTCGACCGGTTTCGGTTAGACTTAACCTTCATCAGGAACGTATAAGTATAAACTGAGTTTATACTTATACGTTCCTGATGAAGGTTAAGTCTAACCGAAACCGGTCGAATTGTTATATGTGTATAAATAAAGTGGCTTAAAACAAAATTATTTTTTATTTTAAATTATAATGTCAAGCTACAAAGTGTTTGCTTCCTTCGATAATTATTTGTTTCTTTTGAATGCTTAATATGTGTAACCTTAAAAAATATTTTCTGAATAACAGAAAATGCATAGTTCAAAACAGCAGTCATTACTATGTGAATGCTCATCTGTCCGGGAAAAAAATACGAACCTAGATAATAACCGTTTCTGACGATAAGTAAGAAAACTTTTGCCCATGAAAATAAAATAACAACTTTGTACTAAACTACGGATTTTGTTTTAATTTTTATGACCAACCGGTTCCGAAATTAAGAAAGCCATTACAATTTACAGTCATTTTCACAAACATTTGTTAACTTTGTCCAGTAGTTCAATATTAGGTATATTTCCCGTACATTCATAAAATTTCTCACTATTCTTTAATAATCTTCTAAGTTGACGTTTTGCCCCTTTCATTTCATAATATCTGTATCTTTATGTCTGTTCTTTGTTATAATTTAAATGTTATTCTATTGTTTTTCGCACTGTTTTCTTATTTTATTTTATGTTGTGTTATCCTTCTGTATAGCTTGTTCAAAAGAAAAGGTGAATTTTGAATTTTCGCGGGCTGTGAACATTAGATTATCGTTTTTTTTTGTTATGATGGTACACGTATGTTTATCATATGTTAGCATTATCAGCCATTTTGGATAAGTGGTTTGTTTTTGACAACTGGAAAGGTCAGTCACGTTTTTGTATGGTCTTTGATTTTTTACTTTTGAAAAAAATGGATCAAAGAAAATGAATTAAATTTTGCGATAAAATTGGAATAAAGTGCTCCAACGCACTTAAAATGTTGACTGTGGCATTTGGCGAGTCTACTTTGTCTCTAAAAAGTGTTTATAAGTGGTACAAGCGCTTTACAGAAGGCCGAGAAGATGTTTATGACGATGAGCGTCCTGGAGTTGTGGAAAAACAAATCACGGATTTTATTCTTTGATCCATTTTTTTCAAAAGTAAAAAAAAACGAAGAACACACAAAAACGTGACTAAGCTTTCCAGTTGTCAAAAACAAACCGCTAATTCAAAATGGCTGATAATGCTAACATATGATAAGCATATGTGTACTAACATAACGAAAAAAAAAATCGATAGTCGAATGTACACAGCCCGCGAAAATTCAAAATCCACCTTTTCTTTTGAACAGGCCTCGTATATAGCCGTACACTTTTTTGTTTTGTTTAGTTCAATTTTGTATCCTAATAACGCTTAGACAAGGCAAAATGAATAAACTGAGATTCTAAACTAAGAAACCGGTAGGTCATAAAAATTAAAATAAAATCTGTGGTCTTATACAAAGTAATTATTTCATTTTCATTATTTTGTCAAACCACAAAGTGATTGCTTTCCACGAAAAAAAAAATACTTCTACTCTTTCGATAAAACCACGAACGCCGATAACTGTTTCAGTTAGTATAAAATCACTTACCCAGATAACAACCAGATAACTCTTCCTGTTCCTTTTCCCATAAAATCACCAACGCAGATAACATTTAACCTCGATTTAACATGAAATATCAAAGCAGGCCATCGAAGAATCGCTTGTCACGACAAGCGATGCACTCAGTCCAGTAACTATTCGATTGCAGATTTCGCGGTCGATTTGCCCTCACGCGATATCTAGCGCGAACACGCCACCAGCAGCCGCCAGCAGCGGCCGACAGCTGGCGGACAGCACCGATAAACCTATCCGCAAATAATTCAGGCCTGGCGCACATTCCGCCATGTACGACGCACGGTATCAACAAATAACTAACTATCAAATAAATAGCTTTCGCCAAATGTCGCGTTCCTTTAGATAATTTGAGGTTTGAACCTAACTAACTAACCATCACGCCGTTTCACCGCAGAGGTAGGCATAGAGGACGAATCGCCATACAACTCTGTCTTGGCACACACTCCTTGCTTCATTTACATTCATACATCGTCTTTTATATACTCTTCTGTTATTCCGACTCTTTACATGGCCTGACTCAATTATTTGATTCACTTGATCGTGCCATGTCTTTTTCGGGCGCCCCCTCATTCAGTCGCTTTCACGTCGTATACTTTTTTTACACTCTTTTATTCGTTCATTTGTTCTGCATGCCCAAACCATCTGAGGGTCTCTTTCTTGATCCTGTTCATTACGCTTAAATCAGCCTTGCATTCTTTCTAGATATCCACATTTTTAACACGTTAACACATGGTTTTACTGCACATTTTTTGTGAAAAAACACCTTAGAGGCATTTAGTCTTCTATCATCCATCCTCTGCCAGTTCCATGCCTTTCATTCTTTGCACATGATTGTATTGTTTGTAAGTTCCTTTTTTTAATTTTTTTTAAATTCATAAATTTTCCTTTAAAGAAATGTGACTACCGGGTAACCGAGTACTAAAACGTGAAAACTAGAATTTTCAACTAATCTCCTTTTTTCTTTCACGCATTGAAAAACTACTGAAATTCAGTTTGAATCACAAAGTAAAGCTTTTAACAAATCTATAAACTTACAAAAGTGTACAAAGTTATTACGATATTGATATATTTTTAAATAAGTACTTTAAATCAGTTTTTATATTACTGTTATTACATGTTGTACTATTTTTATATAAAAACCTGCATCAGAAATCAAAAACAAAACTTTGGAATATTATTTTTAATTATGTTGATCGCAAATGGAAATTATTTTTCTATCTTAATTAGTAAAAACTTATAACCATATATACTCGTATATACTGATTTAACTTTTAAATGTAAAGTATTCTTTAAAAAACACAATTGTTTCATACACTCATTTAAATTTTGGTCAATTTGTTGTTTAAATATTTTAAAATAAAATAACTGTAAATAAAATAAAGGTTAATAATAATTCATTTGTTGTTTGCATTGTTTGTTTTTTTGCAAATATGAATTAATAATTGTTATTCATCATTAAAATAAACATTCGCAAAGATTATAATTTATAAAAAAATAATATATTTCAATGATTAGTAGCAAATCCGGTTAGTAGCTCAGTGGACAAGCGCGTTGGATTCCATCCAGGCGTCGTGGGTTTAATGCCTCTGCTAGCTTATCATTTAATATTGCACAAACAACCTCTTCCACTTATTATAATGGCAGAAGTAGGTTTTCAAATATTGTCAGGTTATTCGCAATCTGGAAATGTTTGCCTTTCCTTAAAAAATATAAATTTATCTTGACATTATAAAATGACAAATCCTCATAAAAAAAAGCAAAACGTAAAAAGAACAAAGAAAAAACTTTTAAAGTCTCCTTTATAATTTACCAATCTCGTATTTTGAAGGAAATTAATTTTAGGTTAAATTCGTTAAAAAATTCAAAATATACGCGTTCATGTCCCTGTTAAAATGTTCCTTTCAATAATTTGCGTGACCATTATGATTTCTATTCACTGTAGATAAATATTGTGTAGGTTTATGTTTGACGTAATGTGACATCTACCCTTTCAATCTTTACAAACGGAAACAGTATAATGATTGAGCTTTTAAAATAAAAGCCGAGATTCACATCGGTGATATCGAATGATGAACCGCATAAAGTATTTTTATGGTCATTTTAATGTGTCATTTAATGTGCATGTGTCGTTAAACCTTTTAATCCTGAATGCCCTATTTTTAATGGATTCGTTGTTATGGCAACGTTTCAAAATACAAAATGTATATATTCAATTCGAGAGGATTTAAAATGAAAAACGAGCTTTATCGGATTTTCGACGTTTTGTGGGCTTTCAAAGTTGAGTGTTTTTTGTAGTCAATAGTAGGATTAAAGCCTTCATAACTTCTACAATCTTGCCTCGGTCTTCCATCTCGATTAAGCTGTGACTTGATGCTATCGAACCGTGTGGTTTGAGGTTTTTTATTTGTGATACCAACATCTTACCGTTACCGGTTGATATGTTTTTATATCGTATTAGTCATGTTTTGATTTTTGATCATCATATATATATTACGAGAGACGGAAAGGTTGTATAGGATATTGAAAGAAATATGAATGCAGGAAACTCTGTTAATGGAGGACTGAACGCTGTTGACGCTAATAAAAAAAATGTCCAAACAAGGGAAGCTAGCAGTCCACAATGGAGTGCTTGTACCAACTCTAATGTATGACAGTGAGGCATTGAACTCGCAGAGAAAAGATGAAAGTAGACTGAATGCTGTAGAAATGAAATCCCCGAGGTTTATGTGCGTAAAACCACGTATGACCGTGTTAAAAATGTGGATATCCGGCAAGAATGCAAGGCTGATAAAAGCGTAACTAACAGGATCAAGAAAGGGACGTTTAGATGGTTTGGGAATGTAGAGCGAATGAACGAAGAAATGAGTATGAAAATAATGTTTTATGCGAAAGCGAATGGAAGAAGAAGTCGTGGACGTCTAAGAAAGACTTGACACAATCAAGTAAATCAAATACCGGAGTCAGGCTATGTGAAGAGTCAGAAGGACAGAAGAGTATGTATGAGACGATGTATGAATGTGATTGAAGCAATGAGTGTGTGTCAAGATAGAGTTGTATGGCAGCCCATTATTTCTGCTTACCACTGCAGGGAAACGACGTGGTAAGCATGGTTAGTTAGTTGTTGGTATTTTGATCTCTCAAGATTGCGCTAACAAGCGCCCTTGAGGTGATATTTCTTTCACAAAAAACGGCGCTATAGAAATCAGCCAATAATAATAATAAATTTTATTATTACCATTCATCTTTCAGTAGTAGTAGGTTGTTTGCATTATTACTTTTGTGACTAGTCAAGTTCGTGTTCTGTGTATGAAAACAGTGAGGATGCATCGATCGAAGGCACTTTTTTAATGCCACAAGAATTTTAAGCACTAGGGGTCCTTCACCAATTGAAGAACGTGTTTAAACGTAAAGTGTATTACTAAGACAAGACGTTACTGCACTATGAGAGCTTACCTCGCGATACATAGGTATATCCTAAGTTGCTCATTTGATATTGTTTATATATATACACATAGGTACTAAAGAAAAATACCAATTTAGTATTATTTGAATATTCAATATCCTTTTTAACTAAACACAAAAATCCATTAAAAATGTTATCTTATCCCCAATTTAGCACAACGGGCAATCGAATAATCCCGATGAACATCCGTACCGCGCAAAGCGTACAATAACCCTTCGAAAAGAAACCCAATCGAGCACTCGATCTCTCGCAGCGCCACCGGTATGATGAAAATGTAGAAATATTTCATCCCCTCGGGGTCCTTTTATTTAAAGGCATCGACTGATGATTTATGGCCCGGGCCACCCGAACAACCCCTCCCGAGGGTTGGTATCGGCGAATCTTTTAATTCCCCCAAACGGTGGACCAAGTTTACTATGCAAATGAGTGGATCCTTCCCGCTTCTGTTAACGCTTATGGTCTGATGCCGCCCTAATATCTTCCCCGCAATTTTGGAATTCTTACCGATAAAAGTCACGGAACTCTTTAATTTGCGAGCTTTATTAATTAAAAAACGGAATCCCTCGACTTTTTAAAAGGGCTTATTTTTTAGAAAACTAGTTAATTTACTGTAAAATCCAAGATTTTAAGCGCAAATTTATTAGGATTTGCTATAAATTACAGTGAGAAAGGTCCTTATAAACTTTTGAATTAAAGCGCGACTAGGAAAGGGTTACATGATGGTACTTTACCGTAGCGACGAGTCTCTTAACCTCTCGTTTGAAAAAAAAACTGAATAGTTGGAAAAAAATTATCCTTAGAAGAGTTCGAATAATTTTTTAGCTTATATTTAATATACAACTATGATGGATATATTTGTAAGCATCTTAAAAAAACAATCGAAGAAGAAACAACAAATCATTGTCACCTCGGCTGATCAAATAAAATGTTGCTTCAATTTATTTTTGAGCTCATTCTATTCCAGACACTTCACAATGATTGCGCAAGTATTTTTGTCTAAATATACCTTTCTTCGTATTGAAGCTGCTCGAAAACATTTCTTTCACGGCTTTGATTCAATCTCAACTCTTTTTTTTGTAAGCGAAGCAATGGAATTTAGTAAAATTTTATGTATTTCTAAAGGATAAGCTCATTCTTCAATCACTTCCTTCACAATAAGGCTCTATACGGCGTCCTGTTTCATCTTCTATCTAGATGTTGGACCAGGAGAACAAAGTGAACCGGTATCCGTTCGGTTGGCTGTAGTGGTGGGATATTTCAATAGAATGAGGAATTTCAATAATTATCAAGGGAGGGGCGTCAAGGGATTAATATATTAATTTTTGCCCACGCTTTGTTCTCCGTTAAAAGATAGGACTCGAGTCCGCACCTTTGTGTATTCCCAGCCACAATTCAATTGAAAACCTTCAATCAAAGCAACCGCCATAGTCAAAAATGCTGATCCTTCCCAAGGGATTTATTTATATTGAATATTTTTCGATGGAAGAACCTACTGTGAACGGCGATTATCCTAGAACCGAAATAGTATCGTGAAAATAATATTATTTTTAATTAAAAATCTTTGTCTAAAATATTGTGATTTTAATGGAAACTTTGATAAAATACATTTGTCTGGCGAGAAATGATTACACAAATACAATTTTTCGCATGGTTTTTCATTTTTGTTTTCAAGATTTAAAATGAACACAATGTTCACAGCAATAATCAAGGTGGGTTATTTTAAATGTATTCTCCTGCAGAATGAAGAAAGTTTAGTCGTTAATTTGTTTGCAGGTTAACACCAATTCTAGTTCATAATGAAATGGAAGACGAACGTAGTTGACCAGTTGGAGTGCAGACGTTTCTTGGAAGTAAACTCCAAAGGTTATAGCTCCGATGATTTATAGCAATAGAGTATATCAATAAGTTTATTTGTGAGACATATCCATAGCAAGCCGCTTAAAGATCCGTTATAACCTGTATTAGATCTTTCTCATGAACAAACCATGAAACTAAACGCGAAAAAACAACACATTTTCTAATGGCAGGGCCATTGTTAACTTCAAAGCACAATCAACCAGTTTTTTTTTTAAATCCATTGTAAATTTACCAGATAAACTAAATAAAACCATAATTAGAAATAACTTTAAAGCATTATTGCTCAAATATTTTTTTTAATATTTGAATAATTTCAACAATCTAAAATACAAATATCAAATAGAAAAAGCCAGAAAATAAAGAGACAATAGCCACAACCCAGACTCGAACTTGGATCCTTTACTCTATTCGGGAGTAACGTCTTGACCAATTCAGTCATTATGACTTTATTAGAAAGTGGCATTTTAATCAATCTCATATTTTCATTGAAAATTATGAATATTATTTTTAATATCTTCCTATTTTTTGGCAGCCATCTTTGTAATGCAGTCAAAGCTCAACCCGGGTCGAATTTTACTCTCTCTCATTTGTGTTGTAGATTTTTGATATTATTTAAATAATATCAAGTGTTTAATTAATTTACGCGAGATTGCGGTAGAGCAACTCAGGTCCCGTCGAGTTTATCATGTTGTTAAATTATGATTATGTTGCAAAACAGAGCGCTTTGTAATAATTATGATAAAATACAATTAACTCACAAGTTATAATGGACGTCCGCCATATTGGGCCTGTGACGTAACGCCTCGTGGAAGGCTACCTCCGCCTCCTTGACTCTGCCCAATCCACTTAGTACGCTTCCCAAGTTGCCGAACGCTGAAAACAAACAGAATACATGATCAAAACGAGTCACAAAGGAAACATTGTTGTGTCCTTATCTCCTGAGAGCCAGGGGGGTGGGATGTAGTGCATATAATGTATAATGGGGGAGAACTAACTAATACGCGTGGCTTCATTGATACGCTACTGAACAAATATCAAAGGGGCTTAACCCACTTCACTTAAAAAAAAACAATTAGTTGTCGTCAAATTTTAAAATATTAATTTTTTTTTGCTTAAAATAAACGGAATCCAGAGTGGTTTTTGTTTTAAATTAACTCCACACAGGAGTCTTTGATGGAAATAATTTCCTTCAGGGCCTATGTTATCTTTGAGGATGCTGTGTGGAGGATCTTTATGAGGAAAGGAAGGAGTAAACATGGGTCTTGAAGAGGTCCATGTTAAAGGAGGGAGGAAACACACAGGCTGGCAAAACGTTCCACAGCCGATCTGTTGAACATAAGAACTAGTCGTTAAGCGACCCGTTCTTATATATTAAATTTCAACCGTATACAAATGTTGGGCGCGCATTCAGGGAGTTCCCCGACTCCCGTTCCCGAGTTCCCGACAAGGACAGCATTCCCACCTGAGTCACCACTTCTGTGCTCCAAAGATTGCAATCCGTTTGTTAAGATAGGAGAATCTATCAAACGGACCGCCCGTCTCAGCACAGAGTCAAGGGTTTTAAATTATAAGATAATTTATTTAGAAATACATCAAAATTAGTTTATGTTTCTGTTTTTTTGTAAACATTGTTAGCAGATAAATATTTTACAAATTATGTAATAATATTATAAAAGGCAAAAATTAAAATGAAATAGATAAGTACTTAAACCCTCAAAAACACTGATAACAGTAAAAATTCATTACCCTTTCCATATCTGAAAGTAAAATCAAACGTACGATCCGAAGGGCGATGACGAAGTTGCCACATTTGACCTTGCTTATTAAAGCGCTTTAATGACACAATCATAGATAATTTCTTATTGAATACTCAGCGAGAAGTATATTTTATGATATTTCAGTTATCTATACCTAAGATATCGGACAAAACTTTCGTTGGGGGTGGTATTAGAACACCCCCTCGGAACGGAAGTTTCAAAAGGTAAATGGTTTTAAGGTGTAGTTAATACGGTGGCTCGTGCGCTCTGTTAATTTGATTCATGAACACATTCATTTATCAATTAAGTATATGATGAGACTTTGGTACATTTGCAAACAAAAACCATTTTAAGGTAAGTACTTATTGCTGAAAGCGTTCAGAGTGGTAGATTTAGTATCGTCCTAGTGAAAGATCACCATTCAGAATCGAAACGTTGCCAGAAATGGCTTTAGCCGTGTTTGGTGACGAGATCTGAATAGCAGTTTAAGTTTTCATCTTCCTCTTCTCAATCTGCTTTCCCTTCCTACTACTGTAAGCATACGCAAATTAGGGATGACATAGTCTCACTAGTTCCAAGTGGTGTGAGCGGTTGGAACTCTTCTGCGGTGTACGCAAAATTAACCTTTTTTTACAATTTAGCAAACTCCTTGACCAAACAGTTTAAAGTTTCTCTATTCGTAAAGATATTTTTACTACTCAACACTTGAAACTCAATTTATTACCCGTTTTAATTTTATTTATGAAAAAATAAATCATTTTATTTTATTCACGTTTTTTATTAAAATTATTGTCTAGTTTCTAATTTATTTTCGTAACACAAAGATCAATTTAAAGAATTCTAAATCATGATACATATTTAAACAACATTAAAAAAAACCGTCGTATACATATGTGACGAAAATAGTTGACTTTTTTTTTTTTTGATAGAATACAAAATAAAATTAAGAACATGAATAAAACAAAGCAATTTACTTAACGTAATAGAAATGTATGTTAAAAACAGGTTTTATTCAGATACATAAAAAAAATGAAAAATGACCAAGCAAAATCAATCAAATATGACAACAAAACTTTTGGAATAATGTAATCAACAGCTGGTAAAAATAATTAATAATACTGAACACGTATTTAAAATGCATAAATTCTTCAAACCTTCTAAATTTGTGAGGATTCAACCACGGGGCACTAACTGTAAAAAGCTAATTCCGAGATATCGACGTCCAAACTTTTGAACCCCTATTTAACTCTGGGCAAATTCAAAAGTTAGCATACTCCACTGTATACAGCAGAGGGTTTAATTGTTTCAAATTTCCAGAAACGTAAACGAGAGATGTTTGTTTTTTTTTCATCTTATAACTGGGCAATGTAATCAGATATCTAATCGTAGGGAGGGATACCAAATTACAAATACCTCTTTTTTAGGTCTCTCGAGCTCTTCTAAAAATATTACACTAGCATACCTTATATAGCCAATACATATGTGATTAAAAACCGCCCCCATATTCGCATATTTTATTCAGTAACCACGAGCATCTAGCTAACGATTCGACACGTGTTAAAAAAGCGACAAAACTACAAAAGATATCTTTTCACATCGCACGTGAAATAACTTAATGGTGACTTCTGTTCCTTGATAATACCAACCTAATATAAAAAAAATAACGTTAGCCAACTACCTACTCACACAACGTCTTCTAATAAATGAAAATTCAAAATGTAAGAAATAAAATAAATTTTGTACGTATTTCATTATTTAATTCTTCATACGCTTTCAGTGAATTGTATCCACATACAAAACACAAGCAAAGCTTACCTATATGATAGAGCTAATTATAGATGATATTCCCTCGTATTTTGATGTATTTCTGAAACACTGATGGTTCCCAAAATAACTGATGTACACTAAGAACATATTTTAATCAATCATTCCGTAAATAGACTTGAAAGGCAAGAATAACTCGATAATCCTAACCGTTCAGTTTTTACGTCTGCTAATCAGTCATAATTAAGTGAACCAAAAGATTTGAACAAAGGTGTCTGTATTTCAGGTAAGTAGAATATATAAATAATATGATATATTTTCGTAGAAAGCTTAGATATAAAACTCATCACTTTGCAGTAATCACATTTTATAGGCCTAATATATTCATGGTCTACTGATACTTTTCTTATACTCGTACCTAAATTTAACCATGTCAGTATTATTTATCAATTTTCTAGTATGATAATTCACAAAATATTTTCTTACAAATTCGAACTTCAATAATGTCAGTTGTCAGAACTTTTATCATATTTTTTTGTTTTTTGAACTGTGGATTACTTCATTAAGTGAAGATAATTTATTATATACCATTGAAAATAACGTAAGATATTATTTGTTATAAATCAGTCTTTGTTTTACATGTAATTAACAGACCATCAATAAACTATCATTCTGCTCAAATTAAGAAAAAATAAAACATTTCCCTCGTCACACTGTCATACTTAATCTGATTTATGTTGACATGACCCCATTTTAAGGCGTGCACCATTTTTTTTTGTAAAAACAGCAGGTGTTTTATATGTTTGCTGTCTCTTTATATTGTACCGTTGTGTTTTATCCTTGTTCCAACCCTATCCAACGTGCATTTGCATTTACAGGTGAGAAAATGAACCAAAAAGACACCTTGTAATTATGGCATGTTTACAAAAGTACTGAAACATGTGTTTGACTTATGTAATATACACCTACGTACTAAAATCGGCAATGATAGATCTGTAAGCCAAGGGTTAATGTTTTGCTTAATCTGTAAGACTTATGGAGTTTATAACCTGGAAGGAGAATGCCAGCATTGAAATAGCAGCACCAATACCAAATGGTAAATATATATATATATATATATATATATATATATATATATATATACATATATATATATATATATAGATGGTTTAAGGGCCTCAAAAGTCTTTAGAATCAAACGAGAGTGCATTATATGCAAACAATAAAACTGATAAAAACTAGATATTTAACTCATTTTTGACCAACATGTTTTAAGCCCTTTTGCTTTTCCAGAGACGATGTTATTTCAAGAATTAATCTTTTATCTCATCAAAAGCAGAGACAATTGGTTTAATTAAAAATAAAAAATAAATTTTAAAAGATCATTATTTTCATTTTTTTTTAATTTCTAAGGAATATAAAACGGTTAAGTATGCATCTTTAACTTATTCTTTTCACGTATTATATGTTTCTACGTGTGTGCACCTTTCTGTTTTCCGTTCTTAGTCGAGTAAGAATCAACCACTAACCCTCTGAGACCTACAAAGGACTCGCGATTAGATCTATCTGAGAAAAGCCGAAGGGATTTGGCAACTCCATTCCAAAGTCCTCGCGATAATGAGAGAATTCGTAAAGGGCAGGACGATTTAACATCTCCAAAGGACCCCCACTCCACCCCGAAGGTTCGACTTTAATTCTTAAACACTGGACACGTGACCGTACGCTGTCCAAAACAGCTCTCGGACGTTATCGGGAAACTACTCAGACTCGTGTTTTTTATTGCAATTAATTAAATGTGACTCAGAGTTACGTTCACAAGAAACTGACAAACATATTATGTCAATAAGCTCACCTACTTCGAAACTTTATAAAGCTTTTTATTACTACCTAGCCTCGCCCAAGTTTCAACTATCTTCTTTTGGAATCTTTATTCATTTTTAACAAGTAAGACTTCTCCAGTTATTTTTTAACTTTAATATTTCGGAGCTCCGTAGCTTAGCAGAGTAGATATGCAAAGTATCGCCCTGGTGAAAGACCACCATTCAGAGTCGAAAAGTTGCTTGATTGAAAAGGCTTTAGCCGTTTGTGACCCGATCTGAATAGCCTGGTACCTCCCGACCTTCCTCTTCCCCATCTCCTTCCCCTCCCCACTCCCTTTAGCCTCACAACATACCCCAATATGAGATGCCATAGTTCCACTAGCTCTAGACGGTTGGGGGCAGATGAGACTCTTGTGCGGTATTCACTTAAAAAAAATAAAAAAAGCTTAAGATGGAAATAACTTTTTGCGATAAAATCGATACGACAACTTAGAAATTTCTAACAGTAGAATCTCTATAAGCTTCGAAAAGCAAGAGCTCATCATTCATGAGCGTTTTTATTTCAGATTTCTGCTTTATATTTCGAACTACAAAACATGCGGAAAAGCGTCTTCTTTTCTCTTAGGGTTTTTACTTTAAGGTTACTCTTATATCCTACGAAAATAAAACAACTGCAAATGTCCATAATCATCTTATAGCGGGTGTACTTTATTCAAGAATATTCATTGGGCACTTATCAGCCATAAATATACTTTCAGTACGAATTACCAGATACGGCGAAAATTACGCTAAGATCATCATGTTTTTTTTTTCTAATCGCGTTAAAAATTCCTGTTACTTATTACATCCCGATACAGAAGACGGTTATTTGTCCACTTCAACCCGAGAGCTATTTATTTTTCTCTAATCATATTACTGTTTTCGATACTGTAACAAAAATAAAATAAATATATTTTGGTCTGGAACAAATTACTCTGCACAACAATCTAAAAGAAACACTCTAATTTAGCTGCTTATTTCTACTGTTGTTCAGATTCTACTGAATTCTATGAATTGTTGAAATTATGCCCCATTATTGTCTGTGAGCACACTATTCGTTTTGTAATGTAACACACAAACAGCATTCTCGCATTTGCCTAATTTTATTCAAACACATTTGCAATTAAATTTAATGAGCCCCTAAGTCACGAAATGTTTATTTTTAATTTATTATGATTTGAACCTTTTGTCACTTCTTGTTCGGGTTATTTACATTTTGTTAACAAGGCAGGTCTCTTACTTTCAAGAAGCAGACATCAGAAGATGTATCATAAATATTTTTGCGAGAAAACATACTTTGAATTCAGGCCAAGTTACTTAGGGACCTTAAAATGTAAACGTCAACAATTTTATCTTATTAAGAAGTTACGAGACGCAATTAAAAGAGAGTTTGTTTTTTTTTTTAAGTTCTGACGTGAACGTAATTTCATTACAATAAATATTAACGTAATAGGATTGCTACAACTTTTGGAGTGCCGTGAGAAAAGTGGATCCTGTTTAAACATTAAACGATTTTTTTATCTCGTGATAATGAGAGCAATTTGGCCTTGAGGCATTCCGAAATCATTATGAAAACTTTGAGGTTTTCATTTCTTTGTGGAAACTCAAAAAGTTTTTAATTACTTCTGGTTTCGAAGGCATCAGGGAAATGCTAAATTGTTTAAAGGTTCGCGCACACCGAGATAGAAAACCATAACAATTAATTAATAAAATGGACTATTAAATTCATAATGAATTCCTCTGTGAATTCCATTACTGCCAAAGCCGGCTAACTGTATTGGATGCCGCGATGGAATTTCGACGGAGTTTAATGGCTAAAGTTATTCAAACGCAATCTGCAAGGCGATAAGCTATACAGTGCTGATAATTGTGTTCATTATTTCTATGATGGAGCCATGATTGGTGGTTCTACCTGCATTTTGCGAATAGGCGGATGTTTTATCTAGTCAATCAATACCTTATCATCATTACCCAAGCCCGATCTGCTTATTTTTTTAAATATCGGCGTGAGTTTTCTCATTGTTTACATTTAAAAAAAATGGCTTGATGCCCTGTTCCAATTGCAATATAACTCTCTCAAGAAAAAGTAAAACCGTCACATAACAATAAATTTAACTATTACAAAATACATTTTCAATTGATCTGTGACCTTTCACTGACTTTTGTATTGGAGTCATTCCAATTTTGAATTGATATTTTATGATTAGGTTAATGTATTCATTTTCTCATTGTTTGTATCTGGGTAGACAATATTACTCATCTGCTAAATAACATAACTGAATATAACACAAATGAGATGTATTGTATGTAACTACATTCTTACATTGTATACCTCTTATATATCCTTCAACTGTTTCACATTCGCTTCACTCTTATTTAAGCAAAAGTTGTTCGCATAGATAATTTAACAGCAACTTCTCAGATTCAGTGCCGACAGATATTTAAGTTGTCTCTGAATAGAATTGTCTCTGTGAGTGTATTACGACACCGCAATGGTGGAAGAGGCTGTTCCGTTCTAGGAATTTCGTTTTAAAACGTGAAGTAAACGCGTGCGGCAGAGATTTTTCATTTTAATGAAGAAAACTAATTTTTATACATTTCTCAAATCCGATCAGCATGTTTTTTGGATCTGAATTTTTTTCAAATAACTTGGTTTTTAAAGAGCTTTTACTTCAATGTCCACTGTCTACTGAAAATCATATTTTCACTGTCATTAAATATTGATTGTTTTTTGTTACTTGTTATATTTACACTGTTTACATTTTTAGAGTCGTTTACTTATAATGCTTGAATATTGATATTTGTAAGTACCAACATTTTAACTGTCCTTAATCTTATTTCCTCTTCTTTGATTTAACAAATATGTAAATATGAATTCATACGCTTCATCTGGATTTTTGTACCCTTGGCTTCTGGTAAATAGTTTTTTTTTTAAATCTGTTGATGTACAGATGCACTGTTATTCCCATATCGAAAGCAATTATTTTTTGGTTTAACCTATTTAAAAACGTGAAAAAGTATTTTTGCATAAGACCACGAATATTGTTTTATTTTTTTATGTCCGACCGGTTTCCTTTAGCCTTAGCATCATCAAGGTACAGAATTAAACTAAATTAAAAAATACAAAGTGTGCGGTTATATCTGTTTATATCTAAAGAGTGAGAACAAAATATAAAATAAAAAACCAAAACAATGAGAAAATAATAAATAATAGTGTTTTTAAGGAAAAATTGAAAAAGAAAAAAACCGTGAAATGAATTTAAACAAAGATATTTTTATATATTATCATAGGTTCTATATCTAAATGATAATCATAAACTTTCTGACTTCATGATATACTTGAATATATCGATGAAAAATACCACGATGTCTCCGTGAATTCATGTTTTACAAAATGATACTGTTACCATCATTCAGCGGAGAGCACTTCCCTATTCAGAATTCATTAGGGTTGAAAGTTTAACCCTGACGATTAACTCAATTTAAATCTGGTGAATCGTGAACCCCAGGGCCCTTATTTTGGTACGGAACCTGGGTCTAAACAGGCTTTATTAAGCCGTCCTACCTATAAATAAATAATAGGACAGGGCGCTTAGGAGGGTCTTCTCTCGTGTATACGTTACAGTGTACTTACATTGAACATGTGTACTATGCAAGACTGTAGACACCGACAAATAATCTGAAACTTTAAGCCGAGTGAAGACAACGCCTTGGCGAGACCAAGACTTTATGTGGAAGCTTTTTTATGTTTTAAAGATTTGTGGCTTGAAATAAGAACGTCAACGTCTTCTGGCGTCTTTGATTTTTACAGCATGTCATTTACGTATTTTGGCATAGGTGTTTGCTTGTTTTGAAAATGCGAATCTTTTTAAAATGGTTTCTTGGTGTATGAGGTGGGTATTTAAAAACATTAAAAAAAGCTTACAAAATAGAGTTATATTTCAAGTTTTAAAAAATAATGACGAAAACGAAAAAACTTCGCTTCCTTAATACGTCAATTACAGAACGTTTCAATAGAAAGAAGTGTTAGCTCCTGTTGAAATATGTTCTTAATTGATTTGTGAATAGCCTTAAATTCTAAATCAACTATAACTAACTAACCATTACGCTGTTTCTCCTCAGGAGTAGACAGAGAGGACGGACCGCCATACAAATCTGTCTTGGCACACACTACTTGCTTCATTCATATTCATATATCGTCTCGTAAATACTCTTCTGTTATTCTGACTCTTCACATGGCCCGATTCAAGTATTTGATTCACTTGATCGTGCCACGTCTTTTTCGGGCATCCCTGACTTTTATTTGTTTCACTTTCACATCATTATCTTTTTTTCATACTTCTTTCTTCGTTCATTCGCTCTACATGCCCAAACTAATCATACGTTTATTTTTAGTAAGATTCCACGCGAGCTCAAATATGAATCGCTTCCTGAACAAGAAAAAATATGCAGTACGTCACAATGATTTCACTCGAAATGAATACTGGATATGATTTTTTTAGTTTTAAACAGTTCGAAAAACCGCACAAAAAATATGGTTTTCTAAAGAAATTTTTTGAAACTATGTAAATTAACTTCTTTGAATTTCTTTTCGATGAAATATATTTGATCCTTTTTGTTGAATTACCTACCAGTAGTTTTACAACCATAAGGCCGTTGACGCGGTGCTGTTTTACCCGACTGTAAAAAAATCATATTAATATAACTTTTCGCATCATAATCCCTTCCATGTCATTCACAATTTTATCATTTAATTTAATCTCGGAATCCGCCAAGTTAAATACCCTGTGAAGTAGTTTGGAAGTGGCGGCGCCGCCAGCTCCACCCTCCCCAAAGCCACCCAGCACCACCCGCCAGTACGCCCCTGCCACCCTCAGGACAAAGTTGCTCTAGATACGCAGGAAACTCTATCCCAGCAGGATGAGCATAGTGCCAAATCAAATTGTTTGAGAAAGACCCCACTGAAGCTCACAGAAGATGAACAACTTACGTATCTTTTATCGTTTTGCAAGTTATTGTATTTGATAAATGCGAAATACTGGAATGTTATAAACAAAACCACGAAGAATAATGTTTTTATGATAAACATATTTTTGGGAAAGCGACTTAAGTGCTGGTTTGTAACAAGAAGATGCAGATAAAACTATGTAGATATGCGACTGAAAAACAAGATTAATAAGACCAATAATTAGTAAAGTTGCAGAATGAATGGGAGTTATTAATTGCACTTTAAAATATGTAATTTTAGATACTTTATTTAAAAAAATACGACTCAATATATATACACTGTTTATTCTCAACAAAATCACACCCTAAGACACAAAGATTACGAAAAAGTACTACTTTCTTTCATTCAAAGCTTCGGAATGTAATTATTGCTAATGATACTCTTTATCTTGAGAGTTCCGGCCTTTATCTAAGGCTCCCGGCCTGTGAATAATCGGCGCTTTTTGCCGATTCAATCAATGTAGTTGTTTGCGAAAATTCCTTAATGATTAACTCACGTACTTCGAAATGACAATGCCTCTCTCAACAATGACATGGAAATTCATTAAAATTTCGGGCACACAATTAAAAAACCAGGCCTTCGGCAGTGTCTGGGTCCATTGAATTATAAAAAAACCAAGCATTATTTGCACAACAGAATAATTGAGTTGACCGTTAGATGCAGACGAATATTTTTTGCTCTCCATAAGCAAATAATACTTTTTGTTCTCCATAGACAAACATTTTTTGCTCTCCATTTTGTGGGGTTTCATTGTCTCTGGTTTAAAGTTACAGAATTTCAGAATATCAGGGATAATGGAGCAGTTAAAAATAAAGCTTTTATCATTTGAAATACCGAGCTTTCATTGGACTGCAAACATAAAGGTGTACATTGCGTTACTGGTTGTTAGTTTTTTTCATAGAATTTCATCAGATTTTTGTTGAAATACTAATATTTGAGCAGTTAAACTACATGAAAGCTAAATAATTACATTAGGTTAAAAAAAGACAAATATCCATTTTAAAACATTTCGTGCGAGTTAATAACGGACAAAATAATTGGCATTTTTTCTGAATGTGAGCAATTTTTTTCAAATATGAATTGTGCCTAAATCATTTTTTTTTAAAGTTTTTAATATTTGTCTATCTTTTTCTTTTGATGAATTTTCGAACACTTTTTTAAATTACCGTACATGAGCTGAAAAAATATTTTAAAAAAGAAAACATATTTCAATTCAAGTGCTTAAAAAAGTAACTACCAACTTATTTCGGACAAGTGGTTTTTTTGAGGGAAACATAATAAGTTGAAATATTCATAATGCCTTGAAGAGGACTAATACATGGTTGTCAGACTAGATAACTTTAAACTTTAATTATATTTCCAGAAAAAATAATTTTGCTCTATTTATATTTTTGAAACGCAAAATTTATTAATGAAATATAATGATTGAGAGAGAAGAAATTTTCACCGAAATTAAGATATTAAAGGTTTGGTAAATTATTTCCTTAGAATAGGTCCTTACTTAATTTTCTGAAAAGATTTTTTGAAGGTTTCCCAACTTAGTTACAAAAGCAAATTTCTGATAAATCCCTTCACTATTAACGTTATTTTAACAAATAGTATTATAATTCGAACAAATTTAGTGGTAAATATTTGTAGTTTTTTTAAGTCTAACTATTGAGATTTGACGTTAATTGAAAACCTTATCACATCGGCAATAAGATAATGATATATTGCAGGCCTTTGTAAAGTTTAAATTATTACAGAATACTGCTGAAATAACTAGAAGTTTAAAGGTTAAAGCTCAAATTCTCCAGCTGTATGTAAGTTTTTGAATAAACTTTGGGCAATATAATTTTAACAGACAGATGGTTTGTTTCACAAAAAAGAGGCAATTAAACAAAACAGAATGCATCTGAACCGCTTTTCACTCAAATAAAGACAGTAAAACCAACCCACTGTTATTCAATTAACACTTTAATTTGTGGAATATATTATGATAAATTATTGTGCTCTTATTTGAGCAATGATTAAAAGAGTATTTCACTCTTAGTAGAAAGTAGGTAGTAGTTCTCGAAACGTTGTTACTTTTTCAAGCCTCACTACATATCCAAATGGGGAATTTCACAGTTTCACTGGCAGTTCAAACTTTTTCTGCTTACGCAAGGAAGAACGGAACGAATCACAAAAATCATGTTTTGAGTTAAGTATGCAGAATTATTCCTTAGATACATATCTATCAAGAAAAAAGAGATGTGTCAGAAAATAAAAGAAGTGCCATTATTTTTTTTAAAAGGATATGTGACATATGACACGATAACATACAAAAAACGAAATTCCTACATTTGTTTTGGCTCTCCTGAACATCTGCTCTTATTTATTCATTTTGTTCTTTCTTACGCACACAGATTTTTCCGTAAACAAAAACTTTTAAAAAGCAAACAAGCTAAGCGTTCTTTCAAGAAAGAAAAAAAAATTATACTTAACTAAAATAAAAGGTGTTTGGAGGTAAAGTGCAGCAGCTTCATGAGGTGATTCTTCATGATAGTATGAGTAAAAAAGGTAAATAACTTTTTAAAAATTCAAAGGTTTTTTTTCCAAACCAATTGTAGAGTGGGGTTCAATTTACCAGATAAATACGCCGATAGTGAAGAGTGGCAAAGTCGCATATCTAAGTCTGATCTATATTAATAGAAACAGTACATTAAAAAGTACCTTAAATACCTTATAACGTTACAAGGTGTGTATAAAACTATAATACTAACAAGCAACTGATCGTTGTTTTACCGAAAGAAGCAAAATTAATGAAAGGTGTCGGTAAAAGTTGTGATACTTGAACACATTTCATTAAATTATTAGCCATGCGTCCTACTCTCCAGATTCAAATTCTCATTCCTAAACAATCCCCAGCCACTTTTTGTTTGTATTTACTCCGACAATCCAAATGTAATGCTTATCTGTTGATCATCTTTTTCATAAATAACTACCAGCTAATTTGTGTTCTGAATTTACACTTACATTAGACGTTGTGCAATATTTTACACGTATAACGTAACCAAAACATCACCTTTAATGGCATTCAAAAACTGTATGACTTTCAACGTACAAGTGCAAGCCGAAATAAGAAAGAATGTGGCAAGAAATAATTTTGTAAACTGGGTTAATGTTTCTTCGTCCGCCCCTTTCGTGTTTTCCCAATGCGGTCCTTATCAATAATAGTGGTAGGCGGAATTGCCAAATGATACTCGATAATGCATAATGGTTACCAAATAGTTGCCCACGATGCCAACGTTAAAATGGGACCTTCTGAAGTCTTTTCCTTGGAATTGTCATTGAGTTAGAATAATTCTGTACCTACAAAGCAAATGTGTAGAAATCGACTTTTAATAAAACTGAATATATTCTTCGTAAACTCATAAAATTTTTATTTTTTTTTGTTGCAAAAATAGTCAAATTTTTTGAGCCCTTACCTATAATAATTTTAATATGTTGATCATTTTCAAAGTGTCATTTTGGTGATAAATCACCTTAAGCTCGCTTTAACATGTTAGCAAAATGACAGAAGGGAACTGGTTCAATTGTATTTATTTGTACAAATTCTATAAATAATTTATTTATTTATAAACTAACGGACTGTTGTCTAATTACAAAAAAAAATATTACACGAAACGGGAAAAAGAGCGACACAGAAAAAAACTGCAAATTCATAAGGTACTAAAGACTTACGAATTGCAAAATTATTGCAAAACCAAAAAAAAAAGTGCTCCAGTGTAAACTTGCCAAGATGACGCTTCAGCTCTTTTGCGATTCCAGCGACGATATATGTGTATCTACCCATCTACTTGAAATTATTTTGTTTCTCAAATGACGCATACAACAGCCACCCACGTAAAAAATGTGTGATTTGGTCATTTGAATCTACTTGGATTCCATTTAATACTATTTAGTAAAATATAAATAACCCAGAAAAGCTATTTTTGAACAACCTTGATGCGGATAAGTAAGCTGATAAGATAAAACGAGCTTAAAAGCGTATTTCAAAACTGTCCGTAGCTAAATTTTGTGTGGGCGTATAACAAATGGCTCTTTCTAACTTCGCTCAAACCTCTGTATTTTATTCTTAACTAACTAACTAACTAACCATCACGCCGTTTCGGACCGCCATATAACTCTGTCTTGGAACACACTCCTTGCTTAATTTATATTCATACATCGTCTCATACATACTCTTCTGTTATTATGCTTACACTCTTCACATGACCCGATTCAAGTATTTTTTTTTTATTTTTTATTAAAAGTAAGACAAATATTCCTGGGTTACGAATAACCTGACAGTATTTGAAAAACTCCTACCGCCATCATAAAAAGCGGAAGATGTTGCTTGTGCAATGATGGAGGACTTAACCAGCAGATGAATTGAACGCACGACGCCCGGGTGGGAATCCGACGCGTTCTGCACTCAGCTACCGACCGGTCTATTTGATTTACTTGATCGTGCCATGTCTTTCTCGGGCGTCCTCGACTTCTTCTTCCATTCACTTTCGCATCGTATATTCTTTTTACACTCCTTTCTTCGTTCATTCGCTCTACATGCCCAAACCATCTAAGCGTCCCTTTCTTGATCCTATTCATTACGCTCACATCAGCCTTGCATTCTTTCCGGATATCCAAATTTTTAATACGATCATACATGGTTTTAACTCACATACGTCTCAAAGATCTCATTTCCATAGCATTCAGTCTACTTTCATCCTTCCTCTGCCAGTTCCATGCCTCACTGCCATACATCAGGGTTGGTATAAGTATATAAGTTGGTATAAGTTGGTATAAGGTATAAGTACTCTTTTGTTCTTACCTTTATTTAATTGGTTAGGTATTTTGTCTGTTCAAAGGTCACAATATGAACATTAATAACATGAATATGATAACTCGTTTTTCTCATTTTGATGCATAAATTAATTTACAGAACGATGCTCAATAAATTATGGTATGGTGAGCGTAGGAAGAGACAGTGAACTAAAAACAAACTTCTGACCTTTTCTGGTACTAGATGTAAATGTTCACTCCTTCTCTGTCTCGAGTGGAAGGTCCTCGGTGGTTACTCCATAATTGCACCCCCAGCTAAAGCCTTATTTTAGTACAAAACGACAATTTTGTGTAACTACCTTTGATTGTTTACTTTAAGCACTGTTGAAATGAACCTAACAATTCCAGAGAACATCTATCAAAACGTTAAGATTAACATTAGAATGATTTAATTCGTTGGTTAGTAAGGGTTAGTTTTTGATTAGGTGCATTGAAATGAATCTTTGACAATTTAAATAGTGCACATTTTGATATTTTGTAGTTTAAGCTACCTTCCTCAACGATATCACTCAAATCTCGGCCACTCAAGGACTCATTTAACATTCCCTTTGAATAAATTCACTGTATCTAACATGAAAATGTAAACCACACACACTTTATCAACTGTGTTTAGTATTTTTATAACCAGAGTTTTTTTCTCTTTTTTCTTATTTTTTAATCACCGTTAAAAGTATTAACCCGATCGAGCAATGGCAAAAATTGGACCAATGTGTCATTTGAGAGTAAAAAAAAATTTAAAATAGTTGGGTAGATACAAATATATTGTCGCTGGAAACGCAAAAGGGCTGAAGCGTCATCTTGGCAAATTTACACCAGAGCTTTTTTTTTTTTTGGTTTTGCAATAATTTTGCAATTCATAAGACTTTAGTACCTGGTTGGATTCTGAAAAAAAAGGTTATCTTCGATAACTCAATGCTTTCATTGAGTAACCTCAAGGGGCGAAAAGCTAAAATAAATATAACTCGTGTGAAGCCTTCTCCCAAATGATAAATATATTTTAGACGGCTGAAGGGCCACAAAGGTCTTTGGAATCGAACGAGAGTGAGAATATTCGAAGCAGAAAAAATAACTCACCAAAATTGTATACTTAACTTATTTTTGACCTAAGTGTCGCTTAAGCCCTTTTGCCTTTCCAGCGACGGTATCATCAACAGTTCCTAGAAAAGTGTTCATATTTTTGTTTGAGTTTATGTGACACATCTTTATTCATTAATCAGCAGAATGCGGTTTTTAGTGAATACCGCACTAGAGTCCCAACTGCTCCCAACCATCTAGAGCCAGTGAGACTATGGCATCCCCAATTAGGGTATGTTGTAAAGCTGAAAGTTGTGAAAAGGGGAAGTAGATGAGGAAGAAAAAAGTTGGGAAGTACCTGGCTATTCATTTCTGGTCACCAAACACGGCATAAGCCATTTCAAGCAACGAGCAAGTTTAAATTATAATAAAGATAAAAAACAATAAAATTGTCCAGAGCGTGAAATTCTCTCAGTTACAAACCATATTTTAAAAGAGAAAAGATGCTGAGGATGGCTTAAGTTTCTCTACGTTTTTTTACTAGATCAGATGAAGTCAGAAACCTTGTACCTTCCTTTACTGTTCATCTTTCCTATCACGTAATTCCTTCGTCAAAACATTCCACACATAGATTCCACTGGCTTCGGATAATTAAAACTCTTGTGAGATATCATTGAAATCATATCTAAATTCAGTATTTTTACCGCTATGCCACTCAGACTGTCATATTATCATCACATAAACTTAATTCATTCAACTAAAGCGCTTTTGTTTCGATTCAGGCCAGAGCGCAGGAACCACGTGAATCGAAGTTTTTCTCCCGCACATAAATGATCTCGCTACCCCACCCCGCGGGGGAAGTTTAATTTGAAAGTTACTCGTGTATATTGGGCTTGAGCGTGACTTTGACGTATCGACTATGTGCGGGTGTTAAAGCGAATGGAAATCGTGTCAAACGAAAATTATGTCAACGCCCGGGCGGCGAATTGGATTTTTATTAAGACCAAGAACGGAGTTTTTAAACTGGCGCCCCGGCTTGGATTCGCGCTGGATACGGAATTATTTTAAACGTCAGAGTCGAGAAGGCCGAACATATTATTAAACTCAAATCATTTTTTTATTATTATTGAGAATGGTTCAATGCTGGCGTGTATTTTGTTCAGACGCCGGCACCTTTAATATTCCCCACAATCCAATGTAATGTTATTTTAAACCTACGTTATTGGATATTGGCAATATATTTTTGTAATGGATACGTGCGTATATGTGAAAGGGCGCCTTTGTATTGTATTTTCAGATATTTAAGAATAACTGACTGAGTTAATATCGCACAACTTTTCCGTAGGGTATGCATGAATGTACTGCGCCAATGTTTTTTTAAACTTTTTTAAAAATACTTGCAAAGGTAATTTTATGTACGATTATTTGTTTCTATTAAGATACTTTGAATTTTTGTTTATTTTTATCTAATGTATTTTTTTACTTGATCCTATTTTTTATTGTAGTCCATCTTAGAATAGTCATCGTCTAGTAAAACGGGTAAAATACATGTATTTGTAACAACCGAATTAATGCCAATAAATTTCCGGGTTGCTGGCAATGAAATCAATGAACACGAAACGATAAACCTACCTGAAGCTCCTTGCTTCAGTCAAATTTGTGTATTGCCTCTGTGCAATTTTCTTGCTATCACAAGATTTAATTTTATGTTCAATTTTTATCTAAGCAACTCTTTCTGAATCTTGTTCATTAGACTAACACCGGCCTTGAATTATTTTCAAATCCCTTCATTTATAATACAATTATACTTGGATGATCACGCAAACGCTTACTTTATGTGTACATGGCAACAGTAGATATAAAGAATACCTAATATCATTTTTTTTAAAAGCTAAGTTTGTACGAAATATATGTTAAAACAACCAACAGCTCACGTTACTTTCCCGGAAAAACTTTTTAAACCGTAACTAATCTAATCAAATATTATAAGCTAAGATACCCTTTTTATACCACTGTGCAATAGGTTTTCTTTAAAAAAAAACATCGAAGTAATGTTGGAGTTTGAATGCAGAATGCATTAATAGTAAAGTATTTAATAATTAGAGTTTTCAACGCGCGCATTGTGTTGCAAACGCAGGGCACGACTAACTACCCCCTAGCTGAGGCACGAATGTGGAAGTTGAATCAGATATTATGAGAATTAAAACGCAGTCATCTACTTGCTTGAATCAATTAATAAAATAATCCAACATTCTCAAAGGAAAAGGCAATTGAAATCTGATTGTTTATCATGTTGATCCTTTTATTTAAATAACGCTTTTTTAAATCATTTAAGCATTATTAATTTATTGGTTAACGCGTCATTTTGTGATTTTAAATATTTAAACATTTTAAACAATGATCATTACCAAATTATCCATTAGACAACCATACAAAAAAAGTTGATGCCACCAAGATTTGATCATTGTGACCTAAATAGCAATCATCCGGCTAGCGGAAAATTGATATTCTAAAAATGACAAAAACCTTATTCTTTGTGTAATTTTTAAATGCGATAGTTCGTGTAAACAGAAAAAAACATATTTTGTTGTTTAGTGTTCAGTGATGTTTTAATTTCAAAATATTCATTCATGTTTTAAACAGATTTTTTGTTGGACAGTCGTAAGACGGTGTCTTGAAAAAGCGACGCGTTTAAATTTGATTCATATTTCAAAAATTAATACCGCTCCAATGCACTTCAAATTTTTATTTTATAATTTTTATAAATACTTACAATTTTTTTCACTACCTTCAACCTCACAACAAATCTCAATTGGGAATGCCAAAGTCTTACTGGCTTTAGATGGTTGGGAGCAGTTGGGACTCTAGTGCGATAAACGTACTATAAACAAAAAAACAACGTTCAGACTAATATAATCCTTGTACTTCACCGTTGCTGTTGGAAATATTATTTGAAATAATATTTTTATAGTTAAGCGTTTAGCCGAAAAAACTTTAGTACGTGCTTTATTTTCGTAGTATCCTATTATTTTCCATCGATCTTAGAATCAAACGTTTCTGTTATTCAGTTCAGTTAGAAAAGTGTGAAGTTCCAACACTATAAAATATATGTGTTGCCACTATAATCTATGTTTCCTGACCTCCTTGAAAACCTTTTTTCGAATTTGCGTGACAGACACCCATTTCATTATGTGACTGATGTAAACAAGGGCCCTTATATTAGCCGTGGATTGCTACAGTGCTACAACGCTACGGGACTACGATACTACGGAACTACGGTAGCTGCAGACCGGCGAAGCAGGTAGCTGGCGGGGAGAAGAATACTACAGCTGTCTGTAGACGTGGGTGGAGAATGTGTCGGTTACATTAAGTATCTGTCTCAAAGAGAACCAACAGATTGTAACCCTATTTGTAGAACAGCAGGTGGTCAGGAAATTTAAGATAAATACAAGAAAATGCTTAAATAGTAGTTATTTCCCGTGAACAATAGACATGTATTTTGACTTACCAAAAATAATTACGAGTTTTTATAATCTGCTTATTTTAAATGTAGAATAAAGCCCTGTTTATGTACATTAAAGGAAGGTTCTTTATTAGGTAGGTAGGGATTTGAAAATACATTTTTTTATGATTTTTATAATACCATTTTTTTTTACTTAATTCCATTATTTTTTTTATTTAAGACCTGACCAGTACTTAAAATTGTGGTAGTCTGAAGATGTCTATTATAAAATGAAACTGGTCAAGTCTTAAATAAAAATAGTGGAATAAAGTTTAGAAAATGTTATTATTAAAATGGAGTTCCACCACGAATATACAATTTCAAATTAGACATTTTTTTTAAGCTGATTTTATTAACAAATCCGTTAGTTCCAAATTTGAAAAGTTTACACTCTTACGTACATACTTACTCACGAAAGAAATTATTTTATTCTTAATAATTGATCTACTTCTTCCTTATGAAACAAGGTTTGGTCCATAAAAAAAAATTATGATCATTGACCAGGTGATTTTTTTTTGTACCACAGGTGTTACTATTTTTTACACCAAGATTTTGAACAAACATCTCACAGAGAGCTAATCACCTTAAGTGGTTCTGAGAAATAAAGTTTTTTTCAATTTTTTTTTCGTTCTTGTTTGTTCTCAGTTTAAAAAAAAATGAAACAAGATATGAACCTAAAGGAAACTTACTCTAAAAGGATACTCTCAGCATTGGTCTGTTGATGGACTATCATACAGAACTGTGATATTGCTTAAAATTATTATGGGTCATCCTCTGTTACCTTATTTCTAAAAATCAATGCTAAGAACCTTGCCAAAATTCTTGTCTATATTACATACATTATCACAAAATCACTTGTTGATTAGTAAAGTTTCTATGTTTACGAGTAATATTTTAACTGTGACCGTTTTACTTATTAAATGCTTACCCACTGGTTTAGCATAGGTTTGGTTAAGACGGACTGTAGGTCATTAAATTAGGCGCATAAACCGTGGTTATAAGTCTAGTTTTTCGCTATTACAATCTTACGCTACGCGTAACATTTACACCGCGTTTGTTAGTAAGGAGGTTTCACGTGATCATATATTTACTAAGTATTGATTGTTTTGGTAAAAATGAAATTTAATACAAAAAAATGACAGGTGTATCCAAAACATCCTGTGAGTATTTTCTTCTTCCCAAATGACGAGGGTGTGCCGCATACCGCTTTAGAACAATGTAACCGTAAACGTGAAGCGGTGAGACTATACCAACAATTCGCTTACAATAAATAATACACCAGCCTTGGAATTACAGACATGAAAGTAATAAGTGATAATGCTAAAAACAACCGTGTAAATATGTAAATTATGTTTGGTCTTAAGCATATGTGACAATAATTTTAGCAATAATTAAAAAAAAAAAATTTATGTATTATATTTAAAATACATAACTGATGCTTACCCTTTCACCCAAATAAAATGAAAAAATTCTAATAATTACATTTAAAAAAAACTTTTTTAGGAACACGTTTTAACGATTCCGTAAATTCCAAAAGATTCGCACAATAAAGACTCAATATCATATGTTTCAACGATGCGTGCTGAATTCGAAATTCTGCACTATTATCATATTTCCAAAACAAGAAATTATATATGCCTTTTTATTGATGATAAGATAACAGGACACCATATTATGTTTCACTAAATTTGGGGACGTTGATAATATCTAATCTTCATAATTGTAATACATTACATTTTTAGTGAACCGGTATCCATATAATCATTCCAAACAAAAATAATTTCATTTCAGTGACGCCCTTGCTACTGTTATTTTCTCGATAAAACTGGGTGGAAGAACACAAGATTCGACACATTTATCGCCATATGTAATGCTTAACGCCTGCATGTCTTAGGCTTTCCAAAAAACCATCATGGTTCTCGGTTGTTTAACGTTGTTTTTCAAAAAGACATAAATATATTTATGATAAGTACAACTGCATTGTTTAATATGAAATTACTAACAAAGAAATTACTACCTCTTCTGCATACAATTTGTGTCATGCCAAGCTTAAAAACTAAATTTCCTCTCAGAAAATTATCGTAAGCGTATATGGAAAATTGTACAGACTGATTTAGTTGACCTTGGAAAACTGTACTAACAATTTAGGTCGATTTAACTTAATCATTTTCGTAACTAAGCTCACATCATATTGTATTATACATTATGAGCGGGATAATATTTAAGCTCTTTGAAATTATATTATCAGAGCAAACGGGGATTAACACGGACGGAGTTTGTCTGAAAATTGAGGAAAACTTTGAATCCTCAATTGTTTACAGGATTAGCAAATCCTTTTTCATATGGAGGCAGAGACCCAACCCCGCGTTGTGCCGAGGGTAAAATTTAAATTATTTGAAATCTTGGAGGTCTTAGTGAAGAATTAAGGACGTTTTAATGGGAAACGTTTTATTCAGAGAGGGATTAATAAGTTTTAAGGTTATTTCGAAGAACGTGATACGATAATGCCAACTTCAAGAATACGTATACTGGCATTACAAAGCAAGCCCCCCCCGTATGATAGGAGTTTTAGTATGTTTGGTATATTTACTATATCTGACAAGTAAAGTTCTCCCAAAAAATATTATTTCTCTCTTACATATCAAATCTTCTGTACCCCGGAGGGCATTATTCCCCGCAGTGCGTTCATTTTGCAATATTTTTTTTACATTTTTGTAGTATATAAAATAAAATAAAAGATTATAATGCATTACATAGATTTTATGACGTTGTCAGAGCAGTATTATACTTACGCAAAGGAGTGATACATTGTATTAAATTGTTGTGTATCTTTTATTTTTTTGGTATGGTTATCATTATTTAAATATCTCTTTTTCTGTGTCCCTTTGTTATATTTTAAATATTATCCTATTGATTTTTCACTGTCCTCTTATTTTTATTTACGTTGTGTTCTCCTTTTGTTTGTTTATAGAACCGCATACTTTGTATTTTTTGTTATGTTTAATTTTGTACCCTGATGATGCTTGGGTTAAGCGAAACCGATCGATCATAAAAAATAATATAAAACTTGTACAAAGTTTTTATTTCATTTTCATTAAATATATCAAACCACAAAGCGATTAATTTCAACGAAAATATAAAATAATAGTTTTGAAAAATAATAACTTAATTTTGTAATACTTAAAAATAAAACACAACTTCTCGCTGTACATCACTGTTTTGACTTTCGTATACACCTAACTACTATTTTTAACAAATGACGTATATATAATATTTTTTGTTTTGTTAACCTCCCTTACATAAATTGTATTTGTTTTTTTTTATATATATTTTTTCTCTTCAAACTATCTCTTATTGGAACTTCTCACAGTTACTTTATTATAATGAATATTTTATCGTATGTTTCTTATTATTTTTGAACTTGGTTTCACCTATTGCTTACCCAATGTTTATCATGTAACCAATATTATTTTATCACAGATATGATTTTTATATTGACCCTTCGGGTACCTTTGTATAGTCTAAATGTTTGTTTTCAAAAACTGTGTAAACGCTTCATATTCATCTTTGTGGTAATTTTTGTTTGTTTGAGCAATAGTTGAGTCAGTAACTGATAACACGCATTTAATGCAAGCTATTTAAAATACTAAATTGGTGCATTTTAAGAAATGAAACACAGGAATCTCCTCTCGACAGAGGAATCTCTTAGTGAGACAGGCATAAACCAAACCCATGTATTTTTTATATTTTAGCAAGAATAAATTAAAAAACATTAAAAAGAACCGATTTTCCTTTGAATTTTTTACATTTAGTTTAAACCAAATGACTAAGGTAATTTATTTTTTGATTTTATTTGATTTGAAACAGCGTTTTTTTTTTAAACAATAATTACTTCATTACTTAATTTGACTTATTTTAACCTTTTCGTACCTGAAAGTAAAAATCAAACGTACAATGGGGAGTAATTTTTTATCATGTAAAACATAAAACTCTTGTTCGGGGTTACATTAGTACCCCCTTTCTGAACGAGAGTAAAGGACGTGCATGTTTGACACTTGATCGTAGGAAACAAATGGCAAAGATCAAATTAATGGATAAAGTGATTATATTTGGAAAATGTGAAAATAGTGTTACAACTCGAGCGAAGCTGGTAGTAAAACTCGTTCAATAAGAAAAGCATAACAATAGTGAATAAATGTTATGTTTCCTCAGTGTATCAAAAACCGAAGTGTAAAATATTGCTAGGTATTTAAGTAACATGTACATGTAATATTTATCTGAAACTTTCAGGCCGTAAAATTATTTCGCCCCTATCTACATTCACGTTTGTATAAACTCCCCATAAAGCAATATTCCACCTAGTGAGCTGTCAACATAATATGACACATAATAAAGAAATATTATTTATCATGTATTTTGTTCATAATTCCAATAAAGAATGTATTATTTTTGACAGTCTAAACTATAAGAGGTACTTTAGGGGTGTTTATTTTAGACTACCAAACGATGTGTTTCATATTAAAGCGGTTCGTTTTCATGATATTGTCGTGGAATATGAACAATTATTATTTGTTGTGATATTTTGATTTTGTTGTCAATATTTTGAAGGAATGTTGATCAATCATCAATCAATCAAATTTATGACAGTCGGGTTCTGAAAAATGTTGTCTTTTACTTTTCTGAGTATAAAAATAGAACAGTGCTGTTTTCATTTTTGTACATTATCAAATGAAGTGTTTTTATTTTATTTTTTAATTTGACTGATAATTTGAGGCTTTGGGCTCATTTTTTTTTTAATAACACTTTCAACTAACATAATAGGAATTGAGAATAGAAAATATTCTTATGGGACTGTGGCATTTCCAATTACGGTATGTTTTGAAGTTGGACTTTTGAAGTTGGACTTTTGAACTGGTTAAGGGAAAGAGAAGATAAAGGTTGAGAAGTACCTGGCTATTCAGATCTAGTCACAAAACACGGCTTAAGTCATTTCGGGCACCGTTTATTTCTAGGGCGATACTAAGAGTATTTTCCACTCTGAAACGTGCCTCAAATGTGTTATAAAATATTTCATTTGAATTAAATGTGAAATAAGACATTTTAATAAAATTGAATTTACTTGCCCACGCTAGTATTTGAGCCTGCGACCTCTGGATTCGTAGTCAAGGATCTTTACCACTCGACCACAAAGGTCGTCAAAGTATAATTTAAATTTAAACAGCATTGGAAACAATTATTCCATGAGAGTTATGTTCGGAACAAAGCTATAAATATATTAAAATAGAGTAGTTTTTCATGACGTTCTTCCAGAACCGAGCAACGGTAGAAAATGGTTTAAAAATAATTTATTATTTAATTATGGCAAGCCTCGACGTAATTAATTGATTTCATCAGCTTTTTTGATAATATTTTTTTCAAAAAGGTATTTTAAAAATACTAACAATATTAATGTAACTAAACAATGTGGTGAACTTTTTTGAAAGTCAGCCATGACAGAAACAGCTTAGTTATTTATCAACAAGAGGAGTTGCTGCTGAAACAATCGTTTCACATCTGTCATCATTACTTCCCTCCTTTCTTACCTGATCTCCTGACCTCAAACATCAGTCAGAACCCGCAGTCGGGAGAAGCACCCATCCTTCACGGGTTTGAATCACAACGTAAAAGCTTATGACTGAAGTATTGAATTGATTAATTTCTAAGTAGCTTTAAAATAAATTAAGATATTCAGGTAAATAAATCAAAGAATTATGTGTATGTCATTACATATAAATTAACGGTTGCTTCATGCAATCTATTTCGTCGGTAAAATTTGTTTAGTAATTCCATATCCGTGTCATCAACTTATACGAGCATTATTGATCATAAGTACCCATACTAAAGCTTAATTCATATGATTAAATAAAAACAAATTTATAACTTTTTCCACTTTTTTATTTTTGACTGGACCGGTTTCAGCCTATAACGGCCGTCTTCAGACAAGTACAGGTTGTTCTTATTCTATGTTAAAAAAGTGGAATAAAGATATAAATTTGTTTTTATTTAATCATTAAAATGGAATTCCACCATGAATTAACAGTTACAAAATTAGAAATTAATTCATATATTTTAATTTGATATTTTTGCCAAGCGTTAATATGTGAAAGTTAAGTGTGTCTTGTTTGTTTTATATATATGCATATACTTTATTTTACATAGCGTACCTATAGTTTTATATATGCATATACTATATTTTACATAGCGTACCTATAGTTTTATATATGCATATACTATATTTTACATAGCGTACCTATAGTTTTATATATGCAAATACTATATTTTACATAGCGTACCTAAAGTTTTATATATGCATATACTATATTTTACATAGCGTACCTATAGTTTTATATTTGCATATACTATATTTTACATAGCGTACCTAAAGTTTTGATTTGTAAAATCAGAGAAAAAAAACTTTTAACAGAATATCAAATATTAAATGTAAGAAATCATCCAAAATTTTTACTATTTCACTTCATTTTGGTCGGTTTTAAGCCCAACATCTTTGTACAAATAGACGAGGATCTTACTGATTTGCCATACAATTGTATTTTCAATAAGTAAATTTACGTATTTTCACCATTGCTTTGACACTGTGAAAGAAAACTGTTATTCTTTTCTACTGAATCAATAATTAAAATATCTTTCAAAAAACTAAGAAGTTATATAGGTACTAAAAATAGTAAAACTACAAGACAAAACATTAATCAGTTTAAATTTTCAGTAAAAAGGATCATATCGTACAATGTTCATTGAACAGTAAATTTCATTTGTTTACATCGTGCCATTCTTCTACCTAATAAACTCTCCCTCTCCAGCCGGGCTTTACATGCCCTCGTTATTGCCCGCCTAGGAATTGGCCGACACTCTCACTAAATTATGCATTCCTCAACCACTGTATGCAGAACTAGGTGTATAGTTTTGTGTCCAGAAACATCCCACATACAATTGTGTAGCAAAAAATAGCTGATAATTTAATTAAACAGGCATTTTTTTTCGTGAAATGGAACATTTCAGTTCAAATGAAAGATTTATATGGTATAATGAAAGTGTAAGAAAATATGCCTTAGACTGATGATCTTCCGATATTAAATAATTTTTCTGGATACTAAGGTACATTACCATCCAATAAAATTTCTTAGATGCACAACTCGGCACACGCGTAAGACTGTAACCGTTAGAGTTTTATAGTAGGCTTAAATTAAGCCTTCGTTTAAATTGCTATTGGATTTTTTTTTGCTTTTCTTGGTTGGAAAAAATGAATCAATTTGAATTTCGCACTTGTAAAATCACTAACAAAAATAATTTTAATCGTCAACAAAATCAACATTGTCCATCACGGTGGTTGATTGAAAACGGATTTTGACCACTGGTAAAACATTTTGTCTTTTAAATTCATATTTTACCCAATCTTCGCACTTAACAGTATATATTATTTATGCAACACGTTGTTACAGTTTGTTTTGGAGTGATACTGTAACAATATCTGAAAAGACAATTACCTAAAGCTTTTCCGCTTTCTTTCCCCGTTCTTTTCCTTCAATCATTTCTTTGCCCCACACACGTCCTTAATGTAGAGGTTGCCGTAGCTAAACTGGCTTTGAGCCGCATGAGTAGTTTAGTAACTAAAGCGACTGGCGCAAGTAATGGACTGGAAAATGGTTTGTTTACCACAATCTTTACTCCCCGTAGATGTAAGCAAGGAGGTCAAAGTGTCTTAAGTATACATCCAAGTATGTTACCACAATCTTTACTCCCCGTAGATTTAAGCAAGGAGGTCAAAGTGTCTTAACCCGTAAGCTGCGGATCGCATGCATTGTCGTTTCTTGTAGACGCCCGGCTTCATTATAAAAACTTAAAAATGTGAAGTGAATTGTGTCTCAGCAACATCAATAATCGATAATCAGACGACTTACGGGAGTTTCATCGAAAAAAAGTATGTAAAAATACGTATTTTTGATAGAAATATTGTTCTGTAAATTAATCCAGCACAGCGGCGGCAGTATGACAGCATTAATTGAGCAGCTTACGGGTTAAGTATACATCCAAGTATGTTACCACAATCTTTACTCCCCGTAGATGTAAGCAAGGAGGTCAAAGTGTCTTAAGTATACATCCAAGTATGTTACCACAATCTTTACTCCCCGTAGATGTAAGCAAGGAGGTCAAAGTGTCTTAAGTATACATCCAAGTATGTTACCACAATCTTTACTCCCCGTAGATGTAAGCAAGGAGGTCAAAGTGTCTTAAGTATACATCCAAGTATGTTTTCATTTCTATTTATTTTTATTGTTTATTTATTGAGGGAACAAGTACCTTTAATAAATAATTTTATTTGATTACCATTAGTATCTTATTAATTTCTTAAAGTACGTACTTTTGCTAGTGAAATTAAAATCCCTAAAATACCTGAAGAAAGTAGACTTATACCGTTATTTGTAGATATATATATATATATATATATATATATATATATATATATATATATATATAAATATATATCACGTAAAATACCAATTTTTAGGAGACTTCGTAATAACACAAGTTAAAGTAATTATTTTAAAGGCAAAAAAGTTTAACACGACTCCCTAATATACTTTTTATATTTTACAGAAGCTGTTTGGTTTCAATACACACTACACTAACAACTGCACGGCATCATAAGGTAAGTACACTTTTGTTTACCAATGCCGCAGATGATGAAAAACAAGAATGCTTTTTAGAATAAAAAAGTTTTCTCGTGTTACAAGCATTGCTATTCAAGAAAAGTTTACCATAAACTGGCTATTATTCCAGTTCGCAATAGATTCCCTGCATGAAATGTGGATAGACGGGTAAAGTTGTATAATTTATGACGTGCAAGTGAATATAAGGAAGTCAAAAAATCTGGTCGGATCATGTCAAAAGTGGGAAAAATAGGAGATAACGTTGTATGCAGATTAAGTAAGGAATACGTGCAAAGACAGATATATGATGCGTTCAATCACTTTTGTCTATCTCTGCGGTTAAATAGCTTGATGATTAGTTAGTAAAAGTACACACATTTTAGTTTTTCATAAACGTCGTACAAACTCCTTTGTAGTTCTGCAGCCCTGTTGCGAACAGGAAAGTTAGGTTCACGCGTTCAAGCGCTTATTTATGTCTCGGGTGCTTTGGTTAATCTGGCGAAAAGAGTAACTGCTTCCGATCCGCCGAGATAAATGGAAACTGCTTTACTGACCTGACGACTGGTCCCTTGCCTGCTCGCTACGAATGCTGCATAATTGGGGAAGAAAATTCATACGCATGGGCTCGAATTAGAACACTCTTCGTCAAAACAACGAATTATTTAACACACATTAGAAGTTGCTTGCTATCTACAGCTGTAAAATCATAACTGTTAGGTCAGGGGCGTTTGTTTCCACTGTAATTATTTTGAATAAAAAAAAAAATATTAAAAATAATTTATTTTCTCCTAAACTCTTTTGACTGTTTGTAGAGATAGGCATAATACGCTGGTAGAACTTAAACACTTATCGTTGATTAATTTCGAATATTATTTAGTATTTGTAAAATCTGTATATTTAAAAAAATTGGGTAATGAATATAAAAAAAATGCGTTACAAAAGTTTTAATGACATTTTACCGGAATATCATCTCTTTGCTAAGTAAACAATGTAATTTAAGTTACGTGGTCCAAAATTGAGTCCTCAGTAAGTAATTGAAGAACCCAATCTAATAAAACTGTCTGAGAAGAACGAAATCGGTACTAGTATTAATTTATTTTTCTTTATAAAACCAATAATACCGTTATTGACAGCCATGCTTTACTGCAACTAATATCATTACATGTACCTAATAGAATCACGAGAACCAAAACTATTTTTCACGGTTACATTAAATGTCACAACTACTTAGTTAATAAACTATCTTATACCACGCATACATAGCCCAAATAACCAATACGCAGAAGTAACGGATATTTTCAATAACACTGAATTAACATTCAATTAATTAGAATTAACAATAATTAAAAACGAATAGAAAATTTGAACGTGTACAAATCAAGTCTGGCTAAAATAAGTCAATGAGATAACCTTAAAAGGAGATCTAAAAACGACATAGAAGACGCACCAAATTAGATGACATTGTTACAGTTACATAACTCTAGTCCACCTCAGTATAGGACCCCTTAGTGAGGAGGGTTAAGAAAAAACAAACAATAATAACAAAGAGTGTTAGAATTATATTAATTAATATATTTATTTTATCTTAACTGTTATTCTGAAAAAAAAAAATAAACTTACATCATATTTTGTATTTGCATATACTAATTTATATAGATGCTGATAATAATAATAAAAAATAAAAAACAATAAAAAAATATTAAATTTATTTTTGAAAACAGTTATTAATAAGTATTTATGTTTTCATTGCCACATTGTAAATTGATTTAGAATCGCCATTGTATGTTCATAAATTGTATTATTTACTTGTTCCGTAGACAAATAAATATATATATTTAAAAAAAATAAACTACCAGGTTAGTAGCAAAAATATAACTTACTAATTCACTTAATGTTTGATTTAAATTATGAATTACAACAAAAAATATTGACCAATGATGGAGGCAAAGCCTTTGAAAAAAAAGTATGTTATTCCTGTCGCTTTGGTCAGTATTTAGAAAGCTTTAAAAATTTGCAAGATACGCCTTTTTTATTTAATTGTAAAAATAAATTCCACAAAAGATCAAATAAAATGGTTTAATTTTTTCGTAAGACGCAATCACATGGTGGTTGGACATTATATAAAAAAAAAATTAATTAATTAATTTAATTTAATAAAATGGTTTGCATTCGTGCAAATAGAAATTATAAATTACACTGAAGTAATTTTTTTATCAACCCAAAGGCTAATGTTATTTTCTCTTATTAAGACTTGAGAAACGTTTAAATATTTTTGTTTTCCATGTGACTTTATATAATTTAAACCAGTTTTAAATTCAAACCGAAAATTCAAGGAATCGAAAACTTTTTTTAAATTTTTCTTTTAAGAACAAAATATTAGATACAAGTACATTTTAAAACTCTGCTGTATAAAAATATTTTTTCATCTCCACGAAAATAAGGAGAGAAAATTACGGTTTTAATATTATGAAATAATGTTTTTTTTAAACTCACCTCAATTTTTTTTAAATTATAGCAATTAGGTTAAAAGTAGCATAGTCTTCAAACATCAAAGTATTTAGTTTAAAACCTGTTAAACTCTTCCCCCCTTACTTATAAACGAAGTGTAAATGTTACACGTGTTATAAGGTCGGAATAGCGATAAACTTGCCTTAAAACCACGGCTTATCTGTATTATTTAATGGCCTACGTCCGGTGTAACTAAACCAACGCTAATTAGGCGCGTAAAAATCTAATAAGTAAGACGGTTCAGGCTTGCCTGAGTTTCAGTCATATTTTTATAAAGCTTTTTCTAATAAATTAATTCAAATTAATTATTTGCCAAAAACATTATAATGTCTGGTAAGAAATTGTACACTTGAATGATTTTTTTCTATCCTCCGTTACTTACCTGACTGAACCTAATCTGACCTTCATATATTAATATTAAAATTATGTTGTGAGGTAAAAGTAGAGTTGGCCTAAAAATGTAAAATCTTACCATGCACGTCAGAGCTTAGTATTAAAAAATCTGCTTTATAGTTATGATCAGGAGTTTTGATTTAAATTGAGATGGTTGGTGAAGTTAAGCGTTAGTTGATCAAATATATACATATATTATTCCGATACACAGCAAAAAAAAAGTTGTGTGATAATATTTATATGATAAAAGCTAACCTCTCAGCCACCCCTAGTAAAAATATCAATAATTCTTTGAAGCTGGGGAAAAATATCTTAAACGATATTATTTGTATGGATTAAAAGGAGTATTTATGGTTACGGTTTTATTATCTTAGGAAAAATAGTACAACTGATTGATTTCTTGAATAGCGGGCCTCTGTGCAAATGTCAAAATTCACTTTAAAGTACTGCACAGTATATGATTAAGTCAAAGATTTAAGCTTTATTGTAAAAATAAAGTAAAAGGCAGCCCTACCACTGTAATATAAATATATTTATCATTGATTTGTAGGTTCCGTTTTTATTTATTCGCTTCATACTTGAATGAATATCCAAGTTAAATAAATTATGTAAATTATTAACTACATATTATTAGTAAGAATATACAAATATATATAAAAATATATTTACGTTTGGGTTACAGAGCTATTCAATAAAACAGATAATCAACTTTTGAAATCCCCCTTGAATATTGTAGGTATAAATAGAACACATTTTTTTTCATATTCAGCGATGTGATAAAATAAAATTTAGTATTGACTTAAAAATACCTAAATGGCATTATCCAAAAGGAAGATGATTTCGATATTTTACCTGTACCATATTTCTTACGTTTAAAAAAGAACGGAATTTAAAAATATTTTGAAGATATTACATTTACTGTACATTTTTATGATAACACCCACTTTTTTATTAATGCCTTACAATAAGTGTTGGAAAAAGAGGTGAATTCTAACAAATTTAAGGGGCAATTCTCATGGCACAAGAACATTGTAAAAGTCGTTGTAAAAATCATTAAATGTATATTGTTCGCGGAATATAATGTACTTTTATTATAACTCAAATTTTGAGTACCTTAGCAGATACCGCATACCTAACAGGAGCAGTGGCGTAGTCTGCCCCCGGGGCTCGTTTCCGAAATAGGTTTTGCTGAATCATGTTTTGAATAACATTTCACTTCATCCACAGCCCAGGGCACTACGCCCCTGGGATCCGAACCCCGAAACCTGAAATAATATATTCGGATATTTTTCATGGGCGCCCTGCTTTCAGAATGTGAAGTATATGATAACAATGTTTTGCATACGAAGTTTTCAGGGAAGCTCAGTCGTAAAGCGGTTTTATTTTAATCATTTTTAAACGATTATTTTATTATATTCATCTTGTTCTTTTTATATTACATTTAGAATTTTATAAAAAACGAGTTAGGCTTTTGTTATAATTCGAAAAAATAACACGAGACTTCTAAAATTAAACCTGTGAGGGAATTATTCATTGATTCATGAAAATAATTAAAAATAACACTTTCGTGGTATAATACAACTCCAATAAGTGAAACCATTTTAGATATGCTTTCAGCTACATATACCAACATTTATTAAGCCATTTCCTCAAATTCCTTCAAAGTAGAAGATCGCCCACGAAAACATTATCACAAGGAAATCATTAGTTCTTATTGACTTTTCATCAATAATTATTGTACAAATCCAGGAAACTCTAGAAACTCTTGAAGTGATTAAAGTATGGTAGGTCTGATTTTTGGTGATTATTAAATGGTAATATTTGATAAATAAATTAATATAACTATATGCAACATTATTTTCCTGTTTTAAACACATAATAAAAAAAAATATCAAGTGGTTCAAAAAAAACATTACATAAAAGATGTGTGAAAATTTACTGTCTTAATTAGAATGCACAAAAGAAAGTGTATGGAAATGACTTTTAAATTAATAGAAATACTGAGGTACTCAACGCACAGCATCTTGCGAAAAACGTTTTATTCTATTAGCTTTTTCTTTATTTCTAATTAAAGAAAAAAAAAATTGTGTTGTCTCAAAAAATATTCTATCCTGAGAAAACTCATATTTCTAATGTAATTAAATATATACATACAAAGGCTAGGTGTTCAAATATTCAATAAGATGTTTGTTAAGTTTTGGTGTCAATTTTATACTAACGGACAATCGAAAACGTAGCACTCTGAGCCTTTAAATAATAAACCATTCATTGCGATAGTAAATTTATTGTTGTGTTTTATTTTGTACAGAAATACTGAACGCAGGCAAAGCTTTTGTAGTTTCAATGGCCATTAGACAATTTTCTTAATTCTATGATATTCTGTATGGAGCGAGGACATAGAGTCCTTCTGTCTTCTTAGCAATGCAATATGCAACAAACTTGACCATACTCAGTGCTTATCCAAGGCTCTGCGGGCGGTTTTAATTTTGTTTCATTCACCTTACTCCCTTCTTCTCCTCCCCTGCTACCCTTATTCCCCACCATCGCAGCTCGAGTAAGCTCCTAAAATGCAACGAATGCGACACTTAAACTTCTAATGCGACTTGACAAAGTTCTCTGGCCGGAAAATAGAGGATAGTCAATCACGTAAGCCTTTACACTTATGTTGATTGACTATTTATGGGTAGAAGCAGTAGCATTTTTTCATTATATAAAATAAGTGAAAAGGTCATATTATGTTACACATTAGAGCGGACCTCGAGTGACCTAGTGAGGTAAACAATGTCCCTAAAGCTACTAAAACCAATGTGTGCATACTTATGTACTCATAATATAAAGCGCATCAAACCCTCTTATAATGTTTACGTTCTCACCCAATGATCGCAACATACTAGAAACCTTCGTTTCCACACTTGGTGGTTACGAGTTTTTTTGTTTTTACATGAATACCGCACAAGAGTCTCAACTGCTCCCAACCGTCTAGAGCCAGTGAGACTATGGCATCCCCAATAGGGGTATGTTGTGAGGCTGAAGGTAGTAGGGTGAGGAAGGAGTTGAGGAAGGTGAAGGTTGGGAAGTACCTGGCTATTTAAATCTGGTCACCAAACACGACTAAAGCCATTTTAGGCAACGTTTCAATTCTGAATTGTGGTCTTTCACCAGGGCGATACTAAGAGTATCTACCACTCTGAAGTTTAACATGTCTTCAATTTTTTTTCGGAATTAAATCGCTTCTAAATAAGATTTTTCAAAGATTCGGAAGAAGTGCGTACAATATGAAAATCTAACATAGCTAGTTAACTCAATTAAGCTTTGAACAACTGCTTTTCTAATGTAGACAATTTGATGATGTTCTCCCCTTTAGCGCCAGAAATGGAAAATGGCAAATGACTGTGGCGAAAAAATCATTACAAATCACAGTTACCTCGGAAACTAAAAATGTTACGAACTTCTCCATCAACCTATTTTTATTAAACAATAGCTTTTCTTTTTAAATATCTATTTGTTGTTGAAAAAAATGTTTGAAATCTTTTAATTTCATTAAGTACTGCTCTGTGAGTTTGGTCCATTTAAGGGGAGATATCGTAGTATATTGATCTAATTTTGAAAATGTTGTTTATTTTAAATTATTTATTTTTGTAAACAGTAAAAATAACCACACATATCTAAAATAATAAGTTTCTTTGACAAAAAGTATTGTAAAATAGTTCATAAAGCAACATTTTTTCTAAGATTTTATCGATAGAGGCACACATCATTTTTTTCTAATAACTGCCTCAATATAAAAGGAAAATAATTTACACAACTTCGTTACCCAATTCGGAGAAATCTCGATTCTTCGTAAACATAAAAAAAACAATAGCTTCAAAATAGCCACGTCATGAAAACAAACGGTTCTTTGTTCCAACAACTCAATATTGACAGATGTCGTATCTATCCAAGCGAGAAAAATTTACCATAATTTGACAAGGGTTACCGAAGAATCTGTCAATATTGAACCATCCCTTATATTCCGTATAAAACAGTGAACAGCACTCGACGCACGTCGGGAAATTAAAGTTCGACATGCCTTCCTCTTTATTCTATATTTTATATTCATGTCAGTCAAACTCGTTCTCCATGCAGTCGGATGGAAACGATAAAGCTGCTTGGAGGTTTATGCTGCTTGCCACCGTAAAGGGACTATTGTTTGCAATGGAAGGGAGGGTTCTAAGTTCTTATCAACCCTTTAATTGAATATATATTAGTAAAGGCCCTTTAACGTTTAATTACCACTCCAACTGTAGGTCATAAAATTTTAAAGTACCTACCTACTAAGAATATTGCTTACTTGGGTGCGTCACATTTTTTAAGGCTTTCGTGGACTACTATAATTATTTTATTTTTTCATAGAAATGTTTTTGAAGAACATTTTCTGAATATTATATTGAATAAATTATCTCAGCGATCCTTATTTTTTGTATTGGAAATTCAGTGTTCTTTCACAGAAAGACTATGTTCAAGGTATAATAATATTATTGCAGACAGTAATATTTTCAAGTTTTAAAACTTGTATCCAAACTAAATGTTTAACCTTCTGTAAACATTTCGATGTTAAAATACTTTATGATTAATCTTAAAATTAATGAAATAAATCACTAAGGTTTTGTTTACTCAAAGTAAATGAAAACTTGCTACACTATTTTTGAATAAAAAAGGAAGTAATATGTTACAAAACAACAATAAAAAACCCACGCTGTGAGATATCGAATGTACACACATTTGTACAAAAGTAACGTTTTCAATAAAATTTATGTCTGCGGCAATAACGTCAACACCTTTTTGTGTTGAGAATTGTTTATTATGATTATATCCAAATATTCCAGTATCATATTTTCCACAGAATCACTAAATCAATCATCCGTGCCCCAAACAATCGCGATGCCTTTTCGACTTTGTCCCGGCAAAACGTGATTCAACAAACCCTTTCTGGAGCGCGGGTGTGAGGGAGCATTGACAGAAGACATTTGTAAATGATATTTGCTCCCCGGGGATCCGAGCTATTTACTTCGGTATAGAAACAGCGCTATACAGGGGATGACTCGGCTGAAGAATTTACAAATAGCCATTGAATCGGAGGAGCGAGGGGAAGAAACTCAAAACTCACCCCTTAAGATCAAACAGTCGTGGGGTCGTGAGACGACTCATTGTCATGTGGTGCAAGGAGTATTTGTTTTTCGGCTTTCAACGAGCTGGTTATGCATTTCTCAAACGTGGAAAGTAATAAAAATAGAGAGTGGTAGTAAATAGAAAACTCTTTTGTTTTTTAGGCTACATTATAATATTTTAACAACTTTTTAGGAGGAATATGATAGAGTAAATAGGTTTTTGAGCTTTTACTATATTTTTACGGAATCTTAATAGTACATTGCAATTGATGTTTTAGTTCAGTCATGCCACTACGTTTGACGTGAGACATTAAGACGTTTATTAAAAAAACTGAAATATCTGGAAATTCATAAATAAACGTAAAAATATTTTAAGGATCTATTCATAACGATGTAATTAAGCAGGGTTGGGCGTCTTTAGTATTAAATATACCAGATTACCAAAAATACGTTTTGTTGCATTTTACATAACGAGCTAGAAAGAGATGAAGGAAACTTGCAACGGTAGATTCTCTTTCTACAAGCAAAAAGTACCTTATTATAAGGCTTGTAGGGTCGATATTCGATAGTGATTATTATGAAAAAAAAAATGAGAAGTAACCTAAGATAAAAGTAAAAATATTGATTCTCAACCGATATTTTTTACATTTGATTAATTTAACACCTTACTTAAGCTTTTCCCAGCAATTATTTAAACAAGATAATTCGTGAATTCCATTGTCTGTTAAAGCTATTAGGCAAAGAAAAACATAAAACAGAGGCGAGTAATAAACATGAGATAAGTGGCAAGCCCTCCGCGGTCTTAATTTGATACGGAATTGATATCCAGCCTCGCGCGCCCGTACACATGTTTCCGCTAGTGACAATATAAAACGCCGTAAATGAGAATTTACGATGTAGAAGCATTCTTGTATTGGATTCTCCTAGACCGGGGGTGTCTCGAGTCTACGATATAGCGTAGCAAAGCGCCGAGCGGCGTAGACCTTACAGCTTTAAGTCTGTACTACGCCATTGCTACGGAGGCAAGTTTAATGCTGTATAAAACAAGATAGCCTTGCTTTATTTGTTTTCCCCGGCACGATTGTTGCTACGGCAGTTAAGATGCAGACAGATGGTGGGTGATATTAAAAACGGGCCTCAAATATTCCGCGAGCAATATATTTTATCGACTCCTATAAACTGCCTCTCTCCGATGAAGTATCTTTTCCGATCGTTAACCGCCAACCGTTTATTTTTGGTACTAAATTGTTTTATTCAGACTTTCAAACCTTCGGGGAGTCTGAAATTCGCTGAAATTTTACAGTTCATTATCAGTTTTGAGAGATTTTGATGGTTTAATTATTCAAAAGGGCCGCGCCCAAAGGAAAAAAAATGTCCAACCTTTACCCTGCTGTCGGTTTAAAAATAGAAACTAAACATAGTCACAACTTTAAAATTAATAAGCTAAAGCTGATATAAAAAATTGGCTGATTTTTTCAGAATATGTTTTACCTAACTATTTCCAATATGTAGCTTCCATGGATAGTAAATGCGTAGTTTAATATTTTCATAGTAAATAACTTGAATTAAATGATCGATACATGCCTGTTTGTTCAGCATGACAGTGAAGCATAAACTTTCCATATTCCAAAGAAAATAATAAATTCTAGCTTATATTGATTTTATTACACGTCCATTGTCGAATGAGTTTTCTTAAATACGTGTTGTGACTACGTTTCTAATTGATTTCATCAAAATTTAATGCAAACATTAAAGCTTCACGTAAAAAAAAATATTTCTTTGAATACTTCTTATATTTTTTATAAAACTATTAAAGTAGGTAAATCAAAAAGAAAACTCAACAAAAAACAGCTTAAGGCTATAGCATTTAGTAAAAAAGCAGTTAAAAGGTAAATCGCTTGACACCATTAGTCACAGATTACACATTGTATAGTTTTTCTTAGTTATCTATTTTCATGGTGTATCAACCATTTAGTGAAGGTACTTCTTTAACAATAATTATATGTTGATAATTTTTAAAGCACCTTTTTGTGAAAAATCTCCTCAAGGGCGCTGTTCTCATAACGATTATTGCAGGAATCTTTTTTTCACTGGGATCATTTAAGCAATAAATTTTGCCATATTTAAAGCCATACAATCTATGAATAAGATAAAGTAAAGTAAATAATATATTCCACCAACAATCAATATTACAGTGAGGCGTGAGGCTTTAGTTAGTTAATTTTATTTCTTAAATGATGTCAACACTTTAACAAATATACAAGATCCTCCATAAAATACAATTGGATAATTCTATCAATGACGCTATATATTTTTTTCAATTTTTGATTTCAAGTATGTGATTGTTCAAAACGACGGCGAATTAATTAGTCGGGATGGCAAAATTGGTTAATGCTGTGCTCCTGGATAAAGTAGAGGTCCCGAATTAAAGTCTTGGTCAAAGTTTTTTTTTCAATTTCATATTCTTTGAAGCTTGTTGATATTTTTTCAATAATCAATAAAATAAAACACTAAAATTATTCTATAAAATTCTTCCACCGCTCCAACAAAATCAAATATTCTATTTTAATTTCCCAATTACATTTTTTTTTCATCTTACAAAGTGGTTATTTGTTACTTTATTAGATAAGAGATGTCAAAAAAATGTTTTCCTACTTCATTGTTAGTTTTTTTTTTTTGATACCGTCGAACTGGTTTTATATTATTTTTTTTTACAAAGTTTCATAGGAAATTAACATAATTATAGTCATCATTACCATATAAAATTCTTCGTTTTGCATAATCCATACGGCAATGAGCCAAACAGGTTAAATGCGGAATGATAAATAAATCTCCGCATCTCCAGGTTTATCAATACGTCGAACTGATGTTTTTTTGTTTATTTTTGCAGGAATCGCCTATTTCATATATGGTTTCAAAAGCATTCGAATATTTTATCAAAATACAAAAAAGACTTCGTTTTGTGAACATTTTTTTCATAGAGACTAGTGAAAATTGTTAATTAGGTTTGATTGCGCGATGGACGGAGGAAGACGTCAGGAAATCCGATGTCCGTTTTACTTCCTATAAATTTTCACATCTCTCCCTCGTGTATTTTTCTCTACCCTTTTATTTATTTCTTGTTCATTGCAGTGCGGGAAGAGATCGTGAATTTATATAAGGTTTGAAAGTAAAACTTATGGAATCATTTCGGAAGGAATAAAATGACGCCTTCGTGTTATTTGTGTGCATGCTCACAAGATTGATGCTTAACAATAATAAAATTAAAAATCTTCCAGATGAATTACAGGGGTAATGCAAAGAATTACCTTCCTGACATGGCTTTGATGGAAGTATTGTTGAATTGGCGCAGCTATTGTCTTCCCACCCGGTGGCGGAAAATACTCTGAGAGAGTTTACTTCTTTCTCCATGAACTTGTTTGCAAAGCTGCATTACGTCGATTTGTTATAAATTCTTACGTTATTAGAAACACTAACGTAATATTGGTTATGTTCTACATTGAATTCTACATGGGCATGTAGAGCGAATGAACAAAGAAAGGAGTGTGAAAAAAAACATATGATGCGAAAGTGAATGGAAGAAGTCGGGGACGCCCTAGGAAGACATGGCACGATCAAGTGAATCAAATACTTGAATTGGGCCAAATAACAGAAGAGTATGTATGAGACGATGTATGAATGTAAATGAAGCAAGGAGAGTGTGCTAAGACAGAGTTGTATGGCGGTCCATCCTCTCTTCCTAATCTTGTGGGAAAACGGCGTAATGGTTTCTTAGTTAGTCAGTTCTACATTCAATACAAATAATTTTCAACCGAATAACCTCTGCACAGACGCAATTAAACGTTCTTAAAAATATCGTATTTCATTTTGAATCAATATTTGTAATTAAATAAAACGCAAAAAAACTATGATTACCCCAATTCGGGTATGCCAATGTTATAGAGCTGAATACAACATGAGAGAGAAAGTGGAAAGATGAAACGGTGGTTGGGAAGTAAGTTTGCCCGTACTTTAGTAAGTACAATCATTCGAAAACAAATAAAGGGATAAACGATGAGATAGTGAATCGCTTAACACAATAATAACAAGACAACAAGAAAATAGTGTATACAGCGTATAAGGAGTCAATTATGAGCCAACATTTATTATGTACTACAAAAATCGTCTATTCACAAAGCAGTGTGCTGAATCGATCAAAGATTAATATTTAAAACCTTCTCAATAGTGGATATTAAATACCAATATCGCGCGATGAGCTTGGAAAGTGTTTCATATTTTATAGATTAAGCTGTTACCAATCGTGTTCGCGAATAACTCTTCAAAATTGTTGGTTATTCGACAAGTTTGGCAAATCGCCAGAGAAAAACGGTGATAAATTTCTGGGGGAGAAATACGTGAACCATAAACTGTCTGGCCAGGGTCCCTCCGAATCTACTGTATCATTTTATTATATTTTACTCGATTTATCTGCATTTATTAAAATTCAATTATATTTATGTTGATTTTCATTTTTTGTACGTGTTCTAATGGATTAAAATGGTCGATGTATAGCTTCATGTGATTTTCCTAATTATTTTTTGTTTAAAAAAAGTTTTTTTTAACCTTTACGTGACTGAAAGGGCAAGCGGGTACCCTTTTCGGTTTTAAACAAATATTTAAATAATAAAAAAAAAAAACAGCGAGTTTAACAGGTTAAAATTTTCTGACATCTCCACAATAGTGTAAATGAACAATTAAATATAACCGTTGGATATGTGGAGGGTGGTATATGAGAGGAAAAGTAAAACTTACACATTCTAATAACTGAAAGGGTTTCCGGGTACTCTCATATATTTTGAATTGAATTCTTTACAAGATATAATTGAAGTATGAATATTTGTAATAACATTTTAGTTAAACTGGGTTAGTATTAACAAGATAGTTATATTGCATGTCTGAAAGTATTATTTAGAAGTTTTTTCATAAGACGCGGAAAATTTTGCCTAAAACATTAAAAAACTCCATGCTCCGTTATGAATTCATAACCCAACCCAATCGGGGATGCCATAGTCTCACTGACTCTAGACGGTTGAAAGTAGTTTCAACTATGTGCAATATTCACTATAAAAAAATGGTGGAACAATACAATAATTTTGAATTAAATAATTATGGAATGATAATAAACGAGAAAAGAGGATACTCAAGTCAAAAATGAGTCAACAGGTCGAGATGCCTCCAACTGTGCGGTGTCTCGTTCAATTACAAAGGTTCTAACTCATCGTGGACTGGTTAGTGATTTACGTCAGTGATCAGTTTCTTTTGAGTAGTTCCATTTGCACACGACCTTAAGAAATGAAAGAAAAGGTACTCAAAATGGCAAGTTACTAGATACGTTATGTTTTCCAGTTCTGAATATGTACATATTTCTGAGTGCGAAAGGAAGAACGGAATGAGTAAAAAAATCAAGTTCTGAGTTAAGTATGCAGAATTGTTCCTTAGATACATATCTAGCAAGGAAAAATGAGATGATTCAGAAAATAAAATAATGTTCTTTTATTTTTTGAAAAAGGATATAGACATATGACATGACTACATAATAAAAACAAAATTCCTAAATTTTGTTTTGGCTCTCCTGAGCATCTGCGTTTATTGAAACATTCCGTTCTTCCTTGCGCACACAGATTTATCCTTTTCCCCACTTTATCTCTACTTTTTCTATTTCCGACCCTTAGCAATATTTTCCAATATGGGGCGCCATGACTATATTGCCTCCGGATAGGGGAATTCTATTTTTCTCTAAAAAACATTGCGATTTTAGCATTATTTTAATAATTTATTCACATTTATTTGAATACCTAAGCAACTTTCGGTAGATATTATTTTGCAAACTCCCTAAAATTTAAATGAAGTACATTTCCATCATTATACATTCTAATTTTGAAAAAGTTTTTTATTATATTAGCAGATTGTTTTATGAATAAATGAATTTTCTGCGGATTTCCATACCGTCTCGCCGCAGATCCCAAATCAGAAGGTAAACAGAATTCGCATTTATTCCGACGTTTCCGTTATTGATATGCCGTTTGTTGGTTTATTCAAATAACCTGTCGTTCCTCATAACTTATTATGTATAAAACTTTAGCATGAATCACAAATCGGATTAATGTTCAATGATAAGTTCCATCCGACGCCGGCATCAAGATTACCTAAGGAAAAATACGGAAATCAATTCCAATGATTTGAGTTATCGTTGAACGTAAGTTTTGAGAAAAAACTATTTGAAGGGTTCTATTTTTAAAAATATAATGACAGGGGCTTTTAGATAATAAATAACACATATTTTATAAATACAAAGAGTTTTCTTTTAAGTAAACGCTGATATTATGATGTTTAAATGAATTGTAAGTTTAATTTGAAATGCGAATTATTCTCATGATTCTTAAGCGTTTGGAACCGAAATAGTAATTGATTTCACGTGAATTATGTTTGTTTCTAAGTGAATCTTGTGAAAAACTATTTTGTTTAAAACAAAGAAAAAAAAGATGGAACAAACACTCAGAATGTGATATAATGTTAGATGGTGGAATAACACAATATAATATGTATTTTATTTAATGAACTTGAAGAATGGTTTAAAAAAACGGCCAAAGCGATATAAGCTTATGTAGTTAGTTTTCCTGATGGATGTAATACATATAATTATAATACAATGATATCTTCAATTAATGCTAGCAACAACTTTATCTGTACATAAAACGAATATCGGATCTTAAAAATAATGCAGCATAAATCAAAACCACCTCAACTCAGGCCAGAATTTATTTGAGTTAGCTTCCTACTTATATAATATCCTTCTATAGAATAACATTATAAGCAATGACTCAAAAATGTTATTCGTTGAATATTTTTAAGCCGTTAAATAATTTTTTCAATCTTTTATTTTTGTGAGGAAGACACATTCTTGGGTTAAGAATAACCTGAAAACATTTTTAAAACTCCCTATTTCCACTATCATTATAAATAGAAAACATTGCTTATGCAACGTTGGAGGACTTCGCTAGCACAGGAATTGAACCCACGATGCTCGAGTTAGAATTCAACGCGTTCGTCCACTCAGCTACTGACCGGTCAAAATGGCGTATAACATAATTATATGGGAGGATTGTATATAGATAGAAAGTCAACTTAAATATAATCAAAAAAATAATTTACTGTTATCTATTGAGGCTCGACCTCGAAACTCAACAAACACATCCGTTATTTCTGGAAACTTTTCATCAAGAATGTGAAACTATAGTATTTGTAACACTATTGTTAATCGTGACAAAAGTGTCAGTAATTGTCAATTATTGACACTTGTCGCTTTTGATAAGTCCCGACTTCAGTTATGATCTTACTTTAGCACTCAACTTCTACGTTGATTTGTTTATTATTTAGATTTTCATGCCAGAAAATATTCATGGATAATGGTAATAAACTGGAATGAAGGTGGTTTTAGACATTGAGTATAATTTTGAGGAGCTTAAAACGTTCTTCTAAATTTATTTTAACATGCTTAAATTGAAGGAAAATAATATGAAACCGTGAGGAAACGAAGCTGTGTGGATAGCATACATCAAATCAAGACCCCTTCTCCCTTGGGAGCTCATCACATCTCAGGAAACGTAGAAGAAGTTTGCTTTTGGGGAATATACGTCGGAGGCTACGGAAGTAATGTTTTACTTAACGATATCTGACTCCATCTTGAGTTTTGGTTATTTATGGTGCCTTGTTATATTGACGACTCATGGGATAAAAATTCTGATAAAAGTAAGGCCGCAGAAATCAAAAAATTGATTCATCCGTCTGAGAAAGAGTGATAAGAAAATCTTTTTTACCTTACTTAAATATTTTACCGATTGATTTATGTTATTTTTCTACAATATCACTTTTCAAACGAAAAGAATAAAAACATTGACTCGTAACATAATCGTCAAGATATAAAATAAGTAAGCATCTGAATAACAAAACAAAATCATCACAAAAATTTTAAATACCTTTTAAGTTTTGTAAAACATTATTTTTATTTTATAGTGAACACCGCACAATAGTCCCAACTGCTCCCAACCGTCTAGAGCCAGTGAGACTATGGTAACCCCAATTGAGGAATTTTGTGAGACTGAAACTAATGGAGAGGGGAACGAGATGGGAAAGATGAAGGTTGAAAAATACCTAGCTTTTCAGATCTGGTCACCAAACACGGCCAAAGCCATGTCAAGTAACGTTTCGATTCTGAATGGTGGTCTTTCACCAAGGCGATACTTGAAGTATCTACCACTCTCGGATTTTCCGCAAATATATTCTTTATTATTTTAAATGATTTTGATGTGTAATGACACATATTAATTAAATCAAAGTTTTTTGCGCACGCTGGGCTTGTACCCGCGAACTTTGGATTCGTAATCGAGCGTCTTACCACTCGACCATGGGGGCCGCCAAAACTACATTTGATTTGGTCGCGAGCAGTTGTAAGTTGGGAGTATCACCTGTTTTAAAATAACTCTAATTGTTTAGAATTAACAGATTAACTTACACTAAGTTTGAAGTTCAGGGCGGAATCTTCCCGGGTTAGAATTCCTTGTGTTTCCTCGCACTCGATATCCAGTCACCTTCGGCCTCCGTATACAGCGATAGCAATAGCAATAGCAATAGCAATAGCAATAAACGTGGCGAAATAATGAAGTCCCTCGTCTGAATAGGTTACACGCCATTACGTTACAAACGAGGTCGTAAAAGAATCATACAATTTACAGGGACGACAAATTCGCCCGCGCCGCGTCGCTGTCAAAGGCGAGAATTGGCCCACTCTCATTATTTCTGCTTTTTCCCGCTTTATATTTGTCCTTTGAGCAGAAAAGTGGAATAATGAGGAGAGAGGCGGGAAATATGAGTTGTAAAAAATCTGGCAACGTTTCTTCTCGCGCGGAGCTGAGATGCTTCTTAATGATGCTGCCCACCCAAAACCTCGTTATCAGTTTCACTTTGTTTGTGGTAGGCCAATAAACTTCTCCCGCGCCTGATTGTTGATTCAGTACCATCACTTTTTTTAACACTTCAAAAGATTCACTTTCTTCTCGCTATCGTGTTGTTCTCCGGTGCTTTCCGTGATTTTAGTGGCAGATTTTTCTTACAAATCATCGCAAGTTTTCGTAACGGAGTAATTTATCTTGAAATAAATGATTTATTCATTTTCGTGATTTATTAAGCAACTTATTTTTGTTTTTAACAAATTTAATCATTTTAACGACGAAGATACCTATTTTTAGTTCAATAATATGAGACTGTTGTTTTTTGTGGTTTTAAGAATAAAATATGATCTGTGATATTTAATATTTATATTTATATGTAACTGTTGTTAACTCGTGGTGGAACTCCATTTCAGTGATTTTAATAATACCATTTTTTACTTTATTCCACTATTTAAGTGAAATTTAGAACAGTTTAGAATAGATAATTTTAAAATAGTGGAATAAAGTTAAAAACATTGTTTTATCAAAATCATGTTTGAAATTATTAAAAAAACATCAATAATTTTCAATTAGGAAAAAACATATTTTAAAAGGTTCCGAGTTCAAATCTCGCTTAACGATATTTTTTTTAACTAATAATATTAAAATAAAGCAGCTTTAAAAAGTAAATTCTAATTAACAAACCCATTTATTAGGTTGCCATTAAAGTCTCTTCAAAATGTAATTATTATTGCAATAGTATTTATATAAGGGAATCTACTTTATCTAAAAACTGATATTATGCTGACCGGTTAGTAGCTGAATAGACTAACGCAGCGGATTCCCATACGGCCGTTTGGGTTCAATTCTTCTGCTAGCCTAGTCTTCCATCATTGCACAAACACATATTTCGCCTATATTGATGGTATTAGGAGTTTTTCAAATATTGTCAGGTTATTTGTTAACTGGAAATGTTTGTCTTTCTTTTTAAAAAAATGTTATTCTTTGTGTTTTATTTGTTTAAAATACATTTTTCCTTAACAATAATACAAAGAAGAAACAAAGGGATTAATGTGGTACCTATGCCATTATTTACCGTCTTTAGTTACTTGGTTAAGTGAACGCCACAGTAATCTCACAAAGTGATACAAAATCAATAGTTTATCAAATTGAATTGTTTAGACAACATTAAAAACGAATGCATATTGATTTACTTACTATCGCTCGAAAACAACATGTGCCTACTTAAAACTACTACTAGTAATTTATATTATAAAAAGAGAACTTCAAAAAGGCAAATGTCCTTTAACAATACGCCCTTATTTGTAGACATTGTCGGATACCCAAAAGTTTTTTCTTATATATAAATACATTTCAGAACTTTTTGTCACATCCCCGAGAGTCTTTTTCTTGCCAAGGCAACGCTTCGAATGTTATATATTATTTATTTGTATCTCCGAGCTTTTTTATTCTACTCCCGAATGAAGATTTCCAAGGAAGTGGAATCAACGAATTAAATTGATTATTAGGATGGACAATGCGGTCTCGAATTCTTAAACAGATTTACCGGCTTAAAAAAATATATCCCATCTTTAGGGATAAGTATTTTGGTTATTTTGGAGAGGAAAATAATAAATCACGTTTATGAAACATGATATCATAAAGGGTTTTGATAAAAAAAAAAATTATCGGTGAAAAAATGTTGAAGTTTTGGTGTATTATTTTATGATTCTTCGAAACGTTATCATTTCGTAAACATTTCAATTAAAAACTTAATATTATTCTCCTTACTTATTAGAAAACTCGTGAATTTTACGTGCTACTATTTTAGTTTACGTACTGTTTAGTAGCTGATTGGATAAATGCGTCTGGTTACCACCCAGGCGTCGTTGGTACAATTTATCTACTAGCTGTCCGCCAGCATTGCGCATGCAATATTGTCTGTTTATATTTATGGCAGTAAGAGTTTTTCAAATATTGTCAGGTTATTCTTAACTAGTGAATATGTTTAAATTTATAAAAAGGCACAAAATACTTAATAAAGAAAATTTGCCCTTAGTCATTTTTTAAAATTGAATACTCAAAGCTCCTTAGATAGTAATGTAAATGATGTTTCCAGCTGAACATTGTTGTATTTGACCTAGATATCCTATTAATATAATCTGTACAAATGTTATAACGCCAAAGCTCACCGTTCGTTGATTTGTTACTTCAATAAAACAGATTTACCCGAAGATGACATAGGCTCTGAGGGAAAATATTTCGCCTACTAAGAGTCTACTGTATAGAGTTATTGTAAAACAAAAACAAAAAACCCTTAGTAAATAAAATTGTGAAAGCTTTGAAATTGTTTAAAAATAAGAATTGAACTAACAGTACATATTTGTTTTTTTTTTTGAAGAACGAAAAGACCACACATATTATATTATTTTTTATGACATAATCTTTACGAGCTCATACTTCTTTTGAAAATTATTGATATCGTTTTTTCAATTTTTCTGCTGATTTGGCTTAAAAATTTCCGTTTCGTATGAGGCCTCGGTGGCTAAATTGGCAAAAGCGTTACCTCTGGATATAGTAAAGGTTCCGAGTTTGGTCTCGGTCGCGACCGCTATTTTTCGGTTTCACATTTACTTTGAAGATTATTGAAATTATTTCAATGATTCAAATTATAATAATAGGCATAACAGCTTTATAATTAATTCTCATTAACTTTTTTTGGGAATAAGAGATTTCTACTTCAAACAAAAAATATAACATTAGTCAAATTTCCCTACACTAATTTGAAATTTTAAGCGAAAGCCAAAATAAATACTACTATAACACGCATATGTTTTCTAAATTTAATTTCATTTTACTCCAATATGATCAACGATTCTCGGGAAAAAATCTTTAACAAATGTTCCGCCGGCAAGGATCCAAAGCGTCAAATTGGGAATTTCACAAATTTGTGCTGTAAAATGAAAACGTCAAATTTACTTGTTGAACTCGTAATCTTTCCAAAGTTTATTCGGAGATTTGTTTCTTGGCAAACGCGTAATATAAGTTTTTCATTCGGATTTATGGGACTGGGAATGGGAGCGGGTTGTAGTCAGGAACGGATTATCAAGTTACTTACACAGAAATCAAGATAAACATGGAGAATAAAGCTAAGGCCTTAACGTTAATATTTGTCAAATTAGCGTACAGTGGACGAATACAATACACAAACCACTAACGAGAAACACGTGTAATTATTAAGTCGTGACTTAACGTTTTTTGTTTATGATTTTTTAATGATTTGTTATTTTACTGTTGTTAGACGACTAAACGAATTGTAATTAAAATTAATTGATCGAGGTTCAGCACCCAAAATACACACTTTTCGATTTTGTAATACAAGCAATACCTCAAATGATTTAATTGTTAATTCGATACGGGTAGTTAGGAAGGTTTCTCACTGAATAAAAATTTTTAAACAGTAATCTTAAAATTCTTTATGAAATTCAAACAGTAATTATATGTAAAACGTTCAAAAATGCCTTCGCTGGTTTTTAAACTGCATGTTTTGCTGAAATGAATGTATTTCAAAGAATTTAAAAAATCAGAGTAAAAACAAAAATTCACTGAAAACCATAGATATTTTCTTAACTACCTAGACATTACCAGATAAATTATTTGTTGTTTTGTTTATATTAGAATGCTACAAACTGACGTTCAGCGCTATTTTTGGTTGCCGAAGCTTAAGGTGTGATAAGTAAAATTATTCTGGGATTCCGGTAGTTGAGGGCACCCTCCACTTTCTCGAACTGTTTTAAGGGTTGGTCCCTTTAAAGGTTCTCATTCGATACTCCCTTTTCTTAAACGAAGCTGGTATTTTGAGATTCAAAACACTGCCGACTATCCTTTTGGAGGAGGGGGGTAGTTTACTTTAAATAAGTGATTCGTTACAAAATCTTTGATTATTGCTGTTTAGTGCCTTAACACTCCCGTTATTAACGGGGGTTCTAATGTAACACCGAACAAGAGTTTTGTGTGATATCTTATAGGAAAATTACTGAAATAATATAAATGTATTTCTTTCGAAGTATTACTAAAAACATATTTCCTAAGATTATGTCATGAAAACGATTTAATAAACTCACCCTTTCGGATCGTACGTTTGATTTTTACATACGTACTTTACGGTACGGATAGGCTAATATCAAAAATCCAAACAAGACAAACAGCGATCAATAGCCAGATATGTCACCCATTCATGATGGCGGGTAGAAAGACAGTTTTTTTCCCGATTTAGTATAATGATATGGAAAAGTTTAACTATTCAGTTAGAAGAATCACATCTGTTGATTTTTTAACAGCATTAAGTTTTTAGTGTATTTTTTATTGACCGAAAACGTGGTTCAAGTCTTAAATATGAAATTCACACAATCGCGCTATCGATTTACAGATCAGTAGGACTGACTTTTTAGCGGCTTTGCAAACATGGAGGATCGCATAGGGGCTGGTACATGGATTGTACTGGGGGAGGTTTATGGATGCTTATGAATAATTCACAGTACCAATTTACCCATCCGGATATCCCAGAGCCGTGTGAGGTAATTTGGTAGGCTTCAAAATTGACGCGATAAACATAGTTAGTGTCAATCATTTGGCGGATGTGGTTATTGCGGGCTCATTTTAATATTTACTTTAAACGGGTACGCAGTTAATTTTTATGACGTTAATCCGTGCGAAACTTCTAAAATAAATGTTTGTTTACGTAACTGCAATTAGACAACACAGAGTATTTTACTTAAAATTAACATATTGAAATCAGTACTGACATGTTACACACAAAATGTGGCAATGTAAACTCAAGGTTCATTGCACTCACCCAGAGTTGTGTGGTAAAAAGAAAATACCGTCTTGTTACAATCGTTCACAGACGTTATTACTGGCAAGAGGGCTATAGAAGTAAACTGAAATACATAGTATCAAAAGTGATTAAATAATTAATTTCATATGAGTCAAGAAATGACTGATGAACATTTATAAATTTACTTTAATTGAATATGATTCAAACGAGTTTAAATGTGACGTGCGTGGTAGGTACTTAATCTGTGAGATAGTTTGGATACGGGTGAATTCTCTATGTTTTGTGTTGAACATTGTTTATTTTTCTGTTCTGTCTATATCTGTGTTTTCTACTAAATAATAAAAAATAAAAAAAATAGTTAAGACTTAATTGTTTTTGCTTAATAATTTTGAAAAATAATGTCGTTTATTTTTGTTACTTGAAAAAGATTTTCCATTTGATACTCATAATACTTTACTATGTTGCTTTACTTCTACGTTAAATAAAATATAGTACTTAGAAAATAAAATTTTAAAAAAATGCTGATTTCTATAGCGCCGTTCCGTGCGCTTTTCAACATATTTAACATAACCTCCAGCTTAGTCACTAAGACTCAAAAGTAGTGGCGTAAAAAATATAACTTACAACTATGTACTTACAGCTAAAACTTATGATTAGTGACTAAAAATTTAGACTTGTAACTAAAACTTATAACTAGTGACTTATGTAGGATTTAGACTAACACCTTACCTACCTACTAACTACCCCTACTAGTACCACCCCTCCCGTACTTAATCCCCACCTAAGTTGATGTGCTCATTTTGTGTTATGTTTGAAAACATATTTAGTCAACCCTGAAGAAGCTTCAGTTAGAGAGCCAACCGGTTTTTGTATGTTTCCAAGGAAGTGGTGTTAAAACTAAGTTACTTTTATTTCAAATTTAATTATGTCTTACCACAAAGTGAGTGCTTCATGTCAATGTTTAACAACTTAGACTTATCAATATTAACTTTTGCCTTATACTAGTGACTTAAAACTTACATATTTACATTAACAGCAATATATGCAAGTACATATTTCCCCACAAAGTGGTGTCTTTGTTGGAAAATGATTTTTTTTTAAATATTGTCTTACTTTTTTTAATGAATTTATTTGTTAATATTGCTTCACAAAAACTGTTGAACTGTATATATTATAGAGGACATAAAATTTTATTTAGGCAAGCAACTATCTACGGCGATGCATCAAAGATGTGTTGAATACGATATGCAATTTCATCAAAATATAGTTCTTTCTCTTATTTATGCGTTCACTCGATATTGAAGTGAAAAGAAAAAAATGATTAGCCTTCGGGTTGAATGAAATGTCAGTTTTATTTAGTTCGAGGGGAAGGAATTTGAGACTTTATGAGCTGTAATAAACCGGAATAGTCAAATTCGCAGTTTACACAATCTTGTATATATTTTTTTAGTTCAGTCTACTTTGGCCTGTCTGCCAGAGGGCGTAATTTTAGTTGTTTGATGTTTTCAACAGTGATATGATATTTATATAGTGTTAATTGCTAAAAAATTCCCAAAACTTTGCAATGAGTTTTATACTGATGGACAACGGTATTATAAAAAAAATATGAAATATAACCAACTGGAATTACAATAAAAAAACTTATAATTTAAGATTAATTAAGAGACATGAATATATTACAAATTAAGGGTCAGCATCCAAAAATACACACTCTTTGGCTTTCTAGTGCAAGCAAAACTACAAATTATTTATCTGTCATTACTATATGGGTAGTAAAAAAATGCCTTAGGTTTCCAGTGAATACAATTTTTAAACAGTAATCTTAAATTACAATTTTAGATAAAAAGTTCAGAAATGCCTTAGCTGGTTTTAAAACTGCATCTTTTACTGGTGTTTTAATATATTTTTTCATAGAATTCAAAGGATTACAGTTAAAATATTGCATTCACTGAAAACCTCAGACATTTGTCGAACTAGCCATAAAAAATGGAGATAACTTATTTGTAGTATGTTAGTAGTTGCTTGTATTAGAATGCTACAAAGGGACGTAAAGCGTATTCCTGGGTGCTGGCTCTTAAGTAGCATCAAGAAATGATGTTACTGTTACTAGTTATTACCCGTAAACAATCACGGGATGTAGGTTTAATTGCAATGTAATCTGACACAACGATCAAAAACCTAAGGATTTTTTAATTAAATATATTTCTTACCTACCTAATCACTGATGTGAATTTGAAAAGAAAAGCCGATAATTGTCATCCATCAGTTCAAATTTTTAAAAGTTCAAACTTGTACGAATGTACGTACGTAACCGCAAATAAAATTATTTTTACCAAATCTCTTCCAAAGTAAATTATATGGGAGTACTTTATTAGGTAGGTAGAGATTAGATTTATTTTTTTAAATTTGATACGTTCAATTATTTTTTTATGAGGGAAAATCTTTAAAATGAAAATTTGGTTATAAAAAATGTATATTAGTATAACACTTCACAGTAAAAAATTTTAACTCTGTTTTGTATTATAGACTATTATGTTGATAAATAAATAAATCTTTATTAAAAATATAAATAAAATCATTAGTTCAAAATTTAACAGTTCTCATACGGTCGTACGTAATCAAGAGGATATTATTTATATATATGTATAGGTGTAATGATTTTTTGATATTCAACTGTTTCCCATCAATTGTTAACTTTTTTCATTAAATTATTAACCTGATCAGGAACAACATTGCGAGCTCCAGAAATAGAGTTTTTCTGTGAAAAATCCATGAAGTTCCCTTTTTTCCAGGATTTAATAAGTTCCAAGAAATGGATGGAAATGGCTCGGCTTGGTAGTGCACTCGTTCTGAGAAATTGTTACTTGACTGCAGTTGGGAAAATATCATGAACCTTTGACTATTATTCTACGTAAAATGTAAGCTTCGTTCATTGACATAACGTAGTCATTAGAGTTGGTTCTAAATTAAGTTTCTCGGTACTTTGATCACGATATTTAAAAAAAAAATGTAGAAAGAGCTGAAAATATTTGATTAATGGCACAATTAGGACGAAAATATGTATTTTTACTGTGACAATACTAACAAAACGATGAATATACGTTAAAAATACAGGCATTTGTGTATCAAACAACTACATATCATCGCCGGAAGGGCTGAAGCGCCATTTTGGCAAGCTCACACCAGAGCACTTTAATGTTTTTTGTTATAGAATAATATTCATAAGTCTTCAGTACGTAGTTAGATTTTGAAAAAAAAAAACTTAGGTAACTCAATGCTCCCACTGAGTTATCTGAAGCGACAAAAAGCTGAAAAAATCCCAAACTTGTGTTGCTTATGTCAAACCTTCTCTAAAATGGTATATATTCGAGTATAGATAAACAGAGTCGATACAGAACAAAAACTGATCATAATTAGATGTTTTCCTACAGATAAATACGAGATTTATATCTGCTGAAAACATCCAACCTCCAAATGTAATAGATTTTTGGTATTTCAATGTTTAACTTACGTACATTGTAGATATTTGACATTAATTGAAGTTTGAAAACATTAAAATGTAGAGTAACCTTGGAAACATAAATATTTTTTAATGAGTACATTGATTAATTATAAATGACTTACTTATAATAATTCTCATAAAGAAAAAAAACACCACACAAATGCTGATTACACATAGTAATGCTTTTGTATCGTAATATTTTCAAACGCCTTTTTCTCGGTTTCATGTTTTTGAGGTTGGATGCTTTCTGGATAACACGTCCAATTTTGAATTGTTTGATAAATCCTTGAAGTCGTGAAGTCACTCCATTTCAAAAGCCCAACCAATTAAATTTGAAATTCCTTAAATTTATTAGCACAAGGTTGTGATTTAATAAAAATAACATGCTTACCCACAAAATTTCGCATACAATAATGAATAATACGAAGAGGTATTCTGTAAGGGTGCCGACGCAGACTAGATGGAAGATATTTAAGTCTAATACATTGAATTACGCAAATAATTATGAGGTTAATTGCTATTGTGCTGCCATCGCGTTACGTAGGCTACCTTGAAAGCGAAAGTGATATTCAGCACGTAACCCATATAATAATTGAATTAGTTTCTACCAATTATGCTGAAATGAATAAACAAGCTCGCAAACGAACGATAACAACCCGATTCGCAAGATCAAATAAACAGGTCGAGGATTTTACTGTTTTATTATTATCTTATCTGAACGACGGCGGAGAATTCTGTTTTCTGCGGCAGCTAAACTCTCAATTGGTAAGTACTGGAATTATTAGATTTGCCACACTTTTATTATTCCTGAATTTCTAAGCGAATATAATTATTTTTCAGCCCGCGATGTAATTATCATCTGGTTAGCTTTTGAGCATTTAATAATGTATTTAAGCAATTTTTACTCAGGTTTTGAAATATGAAAAAAAAATAAAACATGACCACAAAGTTCTTGATTATTATATGTTAACATTCAATTTATTTACCCTCACCAGGTTTCTTCTACCAGTTTAAGAGTCTTACTGTTTGCCACAATAATAATATCGCACCGCACAAGAGTCCCAACTACTCCTAACCTCCTGGAGCCAGTAAGAGTATAGCATTTGTTGTGAAGCTGAAAGTAGCGGGGAGGGAAAGGAGCTGTGAAAGAGGTTGTTTGAAAAGTGTCGGTATAATAAGTCAAAATAGAACTCACCTTTAGGAGGGTTGACCTTGACAGCGCTCCTGTAGAGACTTTCTTCGTCCCTCCAGTCCCTGTTGCGCACCAAAGTCCTTGCACTGAGCGCCAGGAGCAGGGCCCCCAGAGCCGCCACGCGAGCCCTGCTACCCAGGCGAGCCCCCACCTTGGCGCCCCCGATACCCATCAACAAGCTAAACCCCACACTGGGCAGATACAACACCCTCTCAGCCACCACAAACCCCACGTAAAAAAATAGATTCGTCGCCGGTAAAAAGGGCAATGTTAAGAAAGAGGCGGCCAGGAGCAGAGCGGAATGGGAACTCTTCCTTATGTACACTTTGGGCTTTTCCACAGGGGGCCGGACACTAGCTACGGCCACGTAAGGCGGAGGTGGCGCACAGGCACACGTGGACTGCAGACCCATGGAGTTGTTGTTATTCACGGCCCGGCAAGAACTGGAATGGTGGTCAGTCAACACGTGCCTGCAACACGAACAGTGACAAACAGTTTTGCCATTCATTTTCCCACTGCTAACTAACACTCTACCACTTTTGATAACACTCGCATAACCGCACAAACTATTGAATTGATATATCAGTCCGTTCCTGTTCACCTTCAAGCACCGGCTCCCGTTGACTCCGTTCTTTGGGTATCCATAACTATGTATTTTATTATTGTCTTTTCTAAGATTAATTAATTGTTTGTTTTTGTTTTCTCCCTGGCGATAGACGGCCAGGCTGCTTTTATACATGATTTTTGATACGAAATAGTAAAACGATATTGATAAAAAATTCCTAGGGTCCATCAGAGATGTTATTCTCGGTACTGCGTCCATGGACCAGTCGAAGCTCAGGGTTGAAGGGCAGACCAGGAGGAAGAAGTTGAAGACCGGAAGATAGTAGAAGGTGAGGAAGCGAGTGACTACTGAAGGCTCTCTGGCGGTAGGGTTGTCGGCTCTGGCGAACTTTGGAGTGGCACTGAGAGGAACGCGAGCAGCAAGGAGCGCTATGAGTGCGGCGAACAGCATTCCTAGACTCACGATTCGTCTCTGAAACAAATGAGAAAAACAGTTTTTAATATCGGTGTAGATTTTTATCTTATTTAACATGCTATTTCAACAAAATACAATAAATAATCTTTCAACTTTACTTTTTTTCTATTTCATCTTTATTTATTCCATATATACATTTTTTTAATGTAATTATTGTTTTTTCGTATTTTCATGGTGTAGTATTGTTGTTTTAACATAAAATGTTCAATGGGGTATGCAAAATGAGTTGATGATAAATGTAAGTAAGTCCAAAGTCACGGTGTTTGAAAGAGAGAGTACGAGAACAGCGTGCAATATAGTTGTGAATGATGAATACTTGGAGCAAGTGGATGAGTTTGTGTATTTAGGAAGAAATGTTTACGAGAGGCGGAAAGGCTGATAAGGATATTGAAAGAAGGGTGAATGTAGGAAACTCCATTGATGGAGGACTGAACGCTGTTGGCACAAATAAGAAATTGTCTAAAGAAACGAAGCTAGTAGTCCACAATGGAGTGCTTATACTAACTCTGATGTATGGCAGTGAGGCATGAAACTGACAGAGGAAGGATGAAAGTAGACTGAGGAGGAAGGATGAAAGGATGAAAGTAAAAATGTGGTTATGCGGGAAGAATGCAAGGCTGATGTGAGCGTAATGAATAGGATCAAAAAGGGGACGCTTAGATGGTTTGGGCATGTAGAGCGAAGGAACGAAGAAAGGAGTGTGTAAAGAATATATGCTGAGAAATTGAATGGAAGAAGAAGTCAAAGACGTCCGAGAAAGACATGGCACGATCAAGTAAATCAGATACTACTAATTGGGTCATGTGAAGAGTCAGAATAACATTAGAGTATGTATGAGACAATGTATGAATGTAAATGAAGCAAGGAGTGTGTGCCAAGACAGAATTATATGGTGGTCCGTCCTCTTTGCCTACCCCTGCGGGGAAACAGCGTGATGGTTAGTCAGTTAGTTGGGTACGAAAATAATTTATACGTGTTCATTTACATTTACGTGATTGGTTATTTGTTAATGTATTACTTAAATTTCATATTATAATGTTTTCCTTTTCGGAATAGTTTAATTTTGTACGCTTTTGTGTTTGGAGGTTTTGTGAAAAAATTGTGTGTTGTGATTTTTAAGTAGAAATATGCTTGGTGAAATGATCGTACCTACTAACTTGCATCACTCCGTTAAATTAAAACATATAATATACAGATGTAAAAAATTGTAATTTATTTTTTCCAAAGAATTTTCATGAGTTGAGATAACAAACATCTTCTGGATAATACATATATTCAGAGATTTTTTTATTATTAGAATTTTGGTCTGAGATGTAGGCTCTATTCCCGCGAAACTCAAAAATGTTATTTATTTTCAGGATTTTTCATTTTCATGTAATACAAGCGTTACCTTGTCTTGGGTGAAGCGATATTGATGCCGATTTTACAGCTATTGCAAGAAAAAATGAAAAATCAATAAATAATTTATCTACCCTAACTAAACCGGTGACTTAACAGTTTTAATAAATTATAATTTTTTTATTTGCCAGAAGTTTAATATTAGGTTTAATATTTCTTGTACACTCTTAAAATTTCTCATTATTACTTAACTACTTGCTGAGTTGAAGTTTTGCCTTTTTCATTTCATATTATCCGTCTCTTTCTCTCTAGTCCTCTGTTATAATTTAAATGTTATTCTTTTGTTTTCTCGCTGTTCTATTATATTATTTTATATTGTGTTCACCTCTTTATGTATATAACCGCACACGCACACTTTGCATTTTTTGTTTAGTTTCATTTTGTATCCTGATGATACTTAGGGTAATCGAGACCGGTCGGTAATAAAAAATTTAAAATAAATCATTTGGTCTTAACAACGGTCTTGGGCAAATAAAAAAATAAATTTGGCAATTCTAACATACGTTTTTAAAATAGGTCGGTGGTATCAAATAAATGAACCAAGTTTACGAATTCGATACAGGGTTTATGACCCGTTCGCATCATGTTAACGAAATTTTTGTATTTTACGCTTCGATATCGAATTTTCGTATTTACCTTTTTTCCTGCGGAAGCGAGGATGAAGTTATTATATGTAATCAGATGCTAAAAAGCAAAATAACGAGCTTTCTGTAAGCTTTTCTTCCTCAGCGTGTTGCAAAGCTTTTCATAAATAATTCAGTTCGAGTAGGTATCGGTTTCCCGCTTTGAAGAGAATTCTCATCTCTTTTACTTTTAATTTAGTGCACGAATTTTAAACTAAGCCCCTTTGTACACACTGCCTCTCTTCGCCTCGGGACTTATTTATTTCAAACAGATAAATCTTAACAATTACATGCAATAATACACAAATATATTGTTTTTCCGCGGAAAAATATTGTGTATCTTATTTCTGAGATGTTTGGCTTATTTTGAACAAAGATATTATATCAAAACAGTATAATTTTTCAAATTCACTAAGACAACGTAGGAGTATAATAACAAAATCAGATAATGAAGATTTTTTTTTTTTTTTTTTACTTATTTCGAAAAAATAATGTTTTCCGAAACGAACCCCATGTTGTGTTAATAATTCATTCATTCCTTAATTATTTAGGTAGATATGTTATAATTTATTAGACAGCAAACGTAAAATTTACCCCATTAAATTATGACCAACGTCAATTAATTCTAATTGGACAATGGATCACATTGATGATAATAATAAACACCAAAAGACAAAAAATAATAGTAACAAAACTAGAAGTAATTTTCAAATACCTATTATTCTTAAACTTAACAAACAAATGTAGCTTCTTTTTTATTTGTCGTATTTCTTTTGTGGTTATTATGTGTTTTTCACCTATAGATTTCCCTCCCGTACAAATAATATATATTTATATATATTTAGGAAACACACAGTTATTATAAATTTATGTGTAAACATTGTAAAAAATTAACATATTCTAGACCAATTAAGTTTCATTTAATAAATCAGAGCCGATATCTAAATATTTATCAGATTTTAAAAATACAAAAAAAAATAGACATTCATACAATTTTCGTAAGTTTTAATATAAACAAGAGAGTTAACATAACTGTTCGAGAGTCTATATAAATAGATATTTTTTAAATGTTCTTTTTCTTCTCTTATTATTTGGATCTATTATTCAACGTCAAATAAAGTACCATCGCTCACTCAATTCCGTTGAAATAAACAATATTATCTTTATCAATATTATCCATGTGCCTTTAGAGATGAGATTTTATTCATGAATAATTCAATCAATAATAATTTAATTCATGAATTGATACGAGATTTTATTCATGAATTTTATTATTATTGACAACACGTGTCCAGACCAATTTGATTAAAAAAATCTCGGTTAATTGTTAGAAATGTGATAATGAGCTAGGATTTAAAAGATTGTGTTTTTAAACCGAAAAGATGTCTATTCTGAACATTTTTTTTTTTAAAGAAGTAAGGGTAAGCCCGTCTTCAGAGGTTTTCAGAACCAAAGAGCTGAGTACCTACTTATCAATTTTATTCGTATTTCAAATAAATCTCAGACATTGACCCAGTTTTTTTTCAAATTTTCCCAAATAGAACTCCGTAGACACGAGACTTGGATTGCTTGGAAGAAATATGATTTTTAATGCAGACGTTTTCACTGAGAATATTATTTATTTCTTCGGATTAAGGGGGTAAGTTGTTTTTTGCTGTGAGCATCAAATTCGATCCATTTGTTAACTGGGGTATTGAGTACGTGAACATACATTTTAATTATTAGATAATTCGAAAAAAAAGTATTCCACGTCTTAAAGTTATTTTTATACCAATTAAAGACCGTTTTAAAAAATTCCTTTACAAAATGCTTAGTACAAATCTAGGAATATATATAAGTTGGGGTTTAAATTTAAAACCGATTCTATACATTATCAAATTGTGCTTTTAATTGGATACATTTCAAGATATTCACAAAAAGGTAGGTATATAAAGACGGCCAAAATGGCAGTATAATTGAGGATTTAAAAATATGTTTATGAATTTAAATATACCAATGATATATTAATAACATTACATTTTTATAATCCAATTTTACGATATTTCACTTCAAGTGCGTTCTACATATATGAATAAGTATATAGAGCAGTAAAAAAACATTTTTTTTTCTGTTAAAAACGGTGGAAATAATATGAGAACAAGTAGGTGTTAATATGCATAATGCAGTAGATCCATAGATTTTTTTGAGATCTCTAAAATACAGTTATCCACCAAAAAAATAATAAACTATTGATAGTGGCATAGTAGAAATTATTCCTTATTAACAAAATAATTATTCTAGTATAACAAAATAAAATAGCAGTTGAGAAAAAAGATTGATGTGAATCTCGTACATAGAATAAAGTAAGAAAAACAACGTGTAGGTATGTGTATGGTATAATAAAAGCTACTGAAAAGATTTATTTATACCCCTAAATATAATAAGATAAGGTATATCCAAAGGAGTTATTTGAATATGAAGTAGGAAGTAACGTTTACTAAAATATAATAAAACGAATACTGTGATAAACGAAAAAAATATATTACAGAGGATTATACACGTGTGCTGATAATACGCTTACCCTTGTAGACGTGTTGAGAGATATTCGTTGAATTTTGTAAAGTATGTACCTAAAGATGCCTTAATTTTATTTTATTTTTTATTTTTTTACAAAATATTAGATAAACAGATTTAAAAAAAAATACATTAAATATTACCACCTCCCAAACTCGGCATATACCCGTATCATGGTGATCTGCATTCGAAATAATTTTAGTGTAAAACCCTACTTACTTAATATAAAAGATTAGTATGAGCTTTTTAAAGTTTTACGCTTAATTTTGATATAAAATATTGATATGATATCATAATGAAGCGTAAAGCTTTAGTAAGTTAATTCTGATTAAATTATTACTGTACGTTGGGTCCTACAAAATACAATACCTTTGCTTGTTACGATTTTTACCGAAAATTTGTAAACAAATCCTTTCCGTGATTCAAGATCAAATTTTTCCCTGGTTAAATATTAAAAATAATATTTTGTACGGTTTGTACAGCGCCCACCAACTGAATTGACAAAAAACGCGCTTTACTTATTTGCTAAGCATTATCAAATAGATTAACATTGTTTTGAGGCCCTAACGCAAAATATCAATGTAGATTTTATCGACAATCTCGGTAATTTAGAATCGTTCCCGAGCCCGATTGCAGATCACCAATGACCAAAGAATAACTCAAGTTAACTAAACATGCTTAATTTGGGTGACGATTCAAATTTAAGTAGTTAAAGTGTATTCATTTGTTGAAATAAATATGCAAGTTTAGACATTAATGCGAGTACAGGCCTCCGTTAAGATCCTTAATAATCCAAGCTAATTGTGTTCAAATAATTCATTAAATGTTGTTGAGAATGCGATAAAGCAAGGGGGCAGTATTATACGCATATAGCTTCCAATTATATGAATTCTGCTTGCATTGAATGTCTCTGTGCTTTATGCACTTCTGTGACAGAAACCCCACTTGCCAATGAGCTTTCGGCGTCATCAAGTACTGCGCTGCGAGTTCCATTAATTGCTGCAAGTCACTAATGACAGATGATTCCGAATGATGAGTCAAAGGGCTTTGTGATCGACATCGGCTGTCAAAAAGGTACTCGAGCTCAAGCTTCCCCACTTCGCATTCAGCCCTTGTGCAAAGCGTAAAGTGAAAAGTGTTAATTGGAAGACTTTTTTAATACAAAAAAGACGTAGTGCATAAGAGCGTTTTTAATGTAGACCTCTCACACTGGTTTTGTAAACTGCGCTTTTGTAAATCTTTTATAGTTGAAATGTAGTAGTATTTGGATCATTTTTACATCACCATTTTGTAAAAAATCACTTTTAAGCAGTGGCGACTTTTTTAAGTGATAGATTGCGAGGTTTTAGATGTTTTTCAAGCTGAAAATTTTCAGTATTTTTTTACTTCATGGACGGGTACACTGCATGGCCTGCTGACAAAACTTCATACAAAAAAATGAATTTTTTAAAAAAAGTCATATCGTTCTCGGCTAAAACAACATCAATCGTGACGTCTCAATCAATCATAGCACTCTAGCACATTAAAAATCACGAGCCGCCACTGGTTTTAAGGACGTTTTTTTTCAATAACGTGGTTTTTTCAAGATCCAGCATCTTCCCTACCTTTCCTTAAAAACTCTCTGCAAATAGCATTTTAAAATACCCATCATTCATATATAAAGTTTTATTTAAATACTAGAATTAAATAAAAAAACCTCCTTGGATTGTTATTGAGTAAAGATGACTTTTACGTTTAAGAAGTACGAGCGCGAAAAAAAATGATCAAATAAAAAAAACTGCCTTTGTTTGGTTTATCCACTAAGTATTTGAACAAAAAATATCTTAAACTTTTGCAGAATAACCTACATTCCTACGGTTGGTTACTCGTTTTTGGCTTGGTAATGCTGTTACACAGTAAGCTTTCAAATACTTACTGTGTGCCCTAACTCTAGAGTGCTACCCATAATGACGCTTCCCGAAACCGCTTACCGCGACTTCGTTGACTTATGCCTGTCATAAAACATAAAATAATGTTATCAATGCATTTGGTTACATTTTCAACCGAGTTTTACTATAAAGGTGGATTATATTTTAGACCAGGGTTCTCAAATTCGAAATCTGAAACCAATAATTGATTCGCAATGATTGGGATTGAAAAAAAAAACAAGCTTATAAGTGATTATAACCATAAGAACACTTTGTAACATTTCTTTCCATACATATTAAATTTGTTCATAATTGGCCCTTTAATAGATATCTGAAAAATGTATGGCGTATTCAAATTCTACTTTTGATGGTAGGTAACTAGAAACTATGGATTTTGATTTATTTGAATAATGTCTTCATACTTGCAATACTTACCTTACTACTTACCACCTTCCATGTACCTACCTACTAACCCAGTTTTAGTTTCAAGCCAATTGAATTTAAAATGATTGAATGATTTTTTAACAACAAAGATTTTTTTGAAGAAGAACCTGCAGATAAGCCTTTTTCGTGGACCTCTAACTTCTGTCATAAATAATAAAATATAAGAATGATAATTAAAATTAAAAATTGTGGCCTGCCTCAATAAGAAGAAAATAATCCTACCATATGGCGCGCACACAATAATGTTCATGAAATGTTTCTTTCGTGAGAGCTGTCAGGGGGTAGCGAATGAATTTTATTAATCTGTTTAAACGAGTTTTAACCCACCACATAATGCATTTCATTTCTTTTCATTTCCCTAATCAGTTTTTTTTTACTTAAAAATATGTTTTTTTAAACATTCACACAATATGAAATAAATGCGGTTAATTTTATATTTACTACGATCCACGTCGTACAAAATGTTGCCTCAAGTCTACAACGTTTATCAAATATATGTCAAACTAATACAATGTAAGTACTACATGTTATGTTTATAAAGCATCAATAATATTGAAAGGTCAATAGACCTCACAAAGTTGGCTTTACGTCTGTGGCGAGGAATAATGACTGATTAATGCCCTGAAACGATCAAACTGGTAGAGCCCATGTAGATAAAGTTTTATGAGTTTAATTTATTTTAATATCTGCGCTTTCCACATTACAGTTTGCCCATCAATTTTCATCAAAATTATCAATTTTCGTTTTTATTGCCGGCAATCCGAACTTTGTTTGTAGTTTACATAGTTTATTTGCGAATTCTACGAAGCTAAAGTATCATTTAAAAAAAATAAAAATGAAGAAAGACAAACATTCCCGGGTTACGAATAACTTGACAGTATAAAAACTCCTACTACCATCATAATAGGCGGAATATGTTGCTCGTGCAATGATGGAGGACTTATCTAACAGAAGAACTGAACCCCCAACGCGTTTGTCCACTCAGCTACCAACCGGTCAAATCTACTCGTATATGTACGTTACCAAACGTTTTCTTTTGTATGGTTCCACATAAAAGAATTTTTGTGATATTTTGGACGAAACTCTCAATTTTTTTAACCACACTATCCAGCATTTATAACATATTGTCGCTAGAAAGGCAAAGGCTTAAGCGACAATAAGCATCGAAAATGAGTCGAATATGCATTTTTTTTCTGAGTCGAATGCTCTGACTCTCGTTTGATTCTGAAGACTTTTGTGGCTCTTAAGCCATCTAAAATATATTTACCATTTGGAAGAAGGCTGGACTCAAGCGACACAAGTTTGGAACTTTTTTAGTTTTCTGTCATTTGGGATAACTCAGTGAGAGAATTGAGTTACCTGATTTATTTATTTTTCAAAATCCAACCAGATACTAAAGACTTATGCATTTTACCGTAAAACAAACAAAAAAATAAGTGCTCTGATGTTAACTTCCCAAGATGGCGCTTCAGCCCTTTTGCCTTTCCGGCGACGACGTGTTAAATCAAAAAAACTTTGATGATTTTAATAAAACCAAATTTTTAACTTTATTTCACTTTTTTTTTATTATTTAAGACCTGACCGGTTTCACCTTGCATGACGGGCATCTTCAGACTGGTACGGAATAAAGATAAAAAATGGTATTATTAAAATCATTAAAATAGATGAATCAACGGTTTCAAAATTATTAAAAACTCAAAAAACTTTGAATCGGAATTTTTGCGATCGCGGCAACCCTGATCCCCCCCGCTTCTCTCCCCTCCCGCCCCGAGCCTAGTGGGGCACGTAGTCGTACGGGCCTTAATTGCTATTCGCATCACATGTCTCTCTTATTGCCCCGAATACGTCATCAAAACACGGAGAGCGGTGACTTTTGCAGGGAAAAATACACAGCGGCGAGTGGGTGGAAATAATCCGTCGCCGGTGAGTCGCTACCGTTGGGCGCGAAATTTAAATTTTGCAATGACAGGCGAGCATGACGGTGACGAGGGAGCGCGCTGCGCCTCGAATAATCGTTACGAATTATTCAGATATATGAACTAAGGGGGGTGGAAGGGGTTTAAATTAACGAGGCGAGGAGCGTTTCATAGATGGTATATCGCACTGAACGGATAATCACTAAATTTAAAAAATATACATACTCTTATAGTGAATACCGCGCCGGAGTCTCCTCTCGACCGTCTGGAGCCAGTGGGACCATGGCATCACCAATTGGGGTATGTTGTGAGGCGTAAATAAGTGAAGAGAGGAAGGAGTGAAAAATAAATGTTGAGATGTTCTTGGTTTTTGAGATCACCAAATACGGCAAAAGCCATTTCAAGCAACAGCCTGATTCTGAATGGTGGTTTTTCACCAAAGTGATATTTAAGGTATCTACCACTCGGGAATGTACTAAACGATACTGTTCATTATTTCTATATTGATTGAATGATAATAATACGAGTACATATCGATAGAATAAAATTTATATGCGCACGCCGGGATTTGAACGCGAGATCTCTGGACTCGTAGTCAAGCGTTTATTCCACTCGACAGCGGAGGCCGTCGAATCATCGTCGTGTGATCTGTACTGATTTGAAGGAAAACTCATTTCCTCAATTTGTATAAGACCTATTGACGGTATTATTATTATTTATTAAATAATTTCGGAATTTCAAAAAATTTGACCATTTTCTCCCAGTGAGGGACAATGCTCCTTACTTTGAGCATACTAGACACGTTCACAACACTCTGTTTCGGTTTGTATCGTCAGTGGTAAAGTGTTAACGAATCGATGGTGGTGTCTCATTAATGCACATTAGGGCATGATTATTATGTCAATTAGCACATAGTGTTGGAAAATGTGTTCGAGGTAGTACAGCTTTCCGCCACATACACGTTGGATTTTAAAATAAACACTGCCAGGAAAATGAAAATTGGGAAGCGCGCCCTTATGTGACCACAACCACTTAGTACGCCCGTTTATTTTAGCCGTAATACTACTAAAAGGTCGGTTAAAATCAATGGTCATTCAGTTGTGAGAGTTACCACCGCTTGTCATTCAAATTTTAAAATATAGGTTAAACATTCTAAAACATTAAATATAGAATTACTATTTTTTTTTATAAGATTATTTCAACGGCTGTTTTTGTATCACGCGTAAATTAAGCGTTCCATTAAAAGAAAACCGTAATACCTACTCTAAGAGATCAAACATACCTTCATGACAATGTTTTTAGTTTATTTATCATGTTCTTAAATTTTTGACACTCTCAAAGATTCTATCATATACCTTATTGTGGTCGACAACAGCCTATTATAATGGTATAAATAAATAGTCTTATTTGCGATAATCTTTTCATACGCTCGACTATGAATCTAAAGGTCGCCAGTTCAAACCCAGCGTGCGCCAATAACTTTTATGTAATCCAAATGTTTCATACACATTTAATTTATTTAAAATAAATTTTAAAAAATATTATATTTGCGGCACGTTCTAGAGTGGTAGATACTCTAAGATATTTCGGTCACAATTTTTAGCGCAACTGAGCAAAGCTACTAGAAAAACTGTTTTAGAGATAAAACAATAACCTTTACGGAAATGTAGGGTTGAATTGCCATATTCTTTCCCAAAGTTTAACAAATAGATTAAAAGGTCAGAAAGACGTTCCTGTAATATGTAGACCGAGGCTATTGCAAAGTTGTATGATGTTTTGGTAACAATTCATAAAAAAAATAATAAATTCAAAAAAAGAAAATCGTAAGGGTTTTAAAGTAAGTATTGATAGGACCCCAGTGAATACAAATTTAAAATATCACTTGTTTTTTTTTGAGCTTTTCTTCGTGCACAATATAGAGTTAACAAAGTTAAAATACTTACTACTCGCTCTAAAAGGGTTTTTGTAAATAAAATGTTGAATATTCCTACAAACTAATTCTTCTTTTATGCTGCTCATTTTTTTACTAGGCTACTATTTAAAGTAAGTATGTACCTCAAAGCAAGAATATATATGGAGAGAGAACTAAATGTTTTTACCCAACCTAGTCAAATTTACAATAAATCACTTTATCCGGGTTTTTACGTCGTAAACCGTGTGAGAAAAAGGGAAAAGACAAGTAGTCACATAACATCGCACCACTTTTCGGTATGTAAGCATGTATTTTGTCTCCCGCGTCTCTAGGAACTCTGCCTACTATGTATTGTTTTGCAACATAACAGGACATAACTCAACGGTTTTTCAGGATATATTCTATTTTTTCGTTGAGAGCAATAATGTGAAACAATGGTTATACAAATTAACAAAACATTTTGTCGACATGTGCTATGAATGGGCGTAAAAAAGTGTGTCCACGAAAACCCTAGCCACGCCCGAGTCAGGAAAAATACAACAATCCTGACTACACAAGCTATCCCTCCTGGTATATTTTTGCTTTTGAGAAATGTACATAACGATATAAACAACGAAAGAAAACGTTCCGTATTCACTATTTATTCATACAGGTAATTCACTTTCTAAAATCTTTTTACCCAGCCAAACAAACAGTATTGCGATGGTAAGAAACGATTATCTTTGTAGTTAAGGAAATTTTAAAAATAATTTAAAAACAGTTAAATAGAACAATAAATGGCACTCGAAATTTGTATAAAATTTACATCTCTCCCTTTAGAATTATCAATTAGATAATATTCAAAGGCTGCCGGGTAAAATGATTAAATGAACGTTCTAGGGAATAAATTACATTATTATCTTCTGTCAGCTTGAAAAAAGTTAACTGGAGCATGGCACTCCACGTCACTCTTAATTATTAACTTATTTTGACTTGAAAGCAATTAGAAGCTCGTGAGGATTTACGTAAATTAGATTGCGATTTATGAATATAAAAGCTTGGCTCTGGTGGTATTTTTTCGTAATTCTCTCAGAATTACTATAATTTCGTAAGCGGGCAATGGAGTTTTTAGTAATAATTTCTTCACTAAAGACTACGGAGAGAATTAGGTGTTAATATAAGAATGATGTAAATATAAAACACATTTTATTGTCCCTTTGGAGTTATCAATGGGATGATTAAAAAAGCATATATTTTACAAATACGTTCTTATAAATAGTAAGATGAGTTTTTTAATAGTTATTCCTCAGTTATTTTGCTTTAATTATCACAATATTGAACAAAATAAACAAATAACACACCAAATTTTCCTTATAATTACCACATGAAAATTTAATATTACCCGCATATATATTCAAAATTATGCTTCTTTTTCATAGTTAATACCGCACCAAAGTCCCAACTGCTCCCAACCGTATAGAGCCAATGAGACTACGGCATCCCCAATCGAAGTATGTTGTGAGGCTGAAGGTAGTGGGAAAGGGAATGAGATGGGAAAGAGGCAGGTCGGGAAGAACCTGGCTATTCAAATCTGGTCACCAAACACGGCTAATGCTATTTCGAGCAACATTTCGATTCTGAATGGTGGTCTTTTACCAGGGCGATACTTAAAGTATCTACCACTCTGGCACGTGTCGTAAATATACGATATATAATTTTATGCTAATTACATATGTTACTACACAAATTAATTAAATAAAATTTATTTGCGCACGCCGGTCTTGAACCTGCGATCTCTGGATTTGTAGTCGAGCGTCTTACTACTCGACTACGGAGGCTGCCAAAAGTATATACATATAATTCTCTTTTCTATTTAATCTGCTAAGCTCTAAATTAGAGATAATCTTCCGCTTCAGTGCTTACGATTTTGAAAGAATTGACTTTGAATTATTATTCATTACAAAATATTATTCCAGATTTTTTTATAGGTGTTACCTTCCCAAAATAAACATGGAAAAAATACACAAATTTCAAACGTTTATCTTAAGTAGACCAATCTTACAACAAAAACATCCCTTTTTGGTCGTCGAGTTCATAGCTGCGGGATATGCAAGACCTTTTTTCGTAGAATTTGGTTCTTTCTGTGATCTTTATTTATGGAGATGTATGTTGAATCCTCAAAGGAGGCCTAAACAATGGTCGAAGCCCAAAGGTCGGGACGTGGGATAAATCTTAGATCTGCCCTAGACAAGTAGACACCTCCGATAAAATACACAGAGTGCTTCGGTTGACTTTACTGATAAACCCATATCGCTTAAGCTGATGAAATAACAAAAGGATCGAGTGTTAAAATTAATACGATTTTCGGGATATTGAAATTTGATAAGATCAATGGTTCACTCGCTCAAATCCTTTACGGCAGGTAAATATTATTTCGAATAATAAAATACAGTCGTTTCGGGTAACGTTGGACTTCAATATTACTTGGGACAAAATCTGAGTGGATGCGTTTTATTTTATTTTTTGTTTGCTAGTAATATGCAAAATTATGGCAATTGATGAACATAACACAATAAATCTATCACTTTTATATGGTTGGCATAATAAGCTATTTTGATTTTTCTAACTGTTTAAAAACTTTTTTTTAAATAATTCAATGAATTAAATTTAATAATATTATTATTGAGTTCTGCTATTTTAATTTTTTAGTTTGTAGTGACAGCTATTCCGGCATTTTAGGCCACTATCAAATTTTCAAGTATTGTATATACATGGCTTGTTCAAACGAAAAGGTGAATTTTGAATTTTCGCGAATTTTACATTCGACTATCGTTTTTTTTTGTTATGTTGGTACACATATGTTTATCATATGTTAGCACTATCAGCCATTTCGGATTAGTGGTTTGTTTTTGACAACTGAAAAGGTTAGTCGATTTTTTTTTACTTTTGAAAAAAATGGATCAAAGAATAAAATCCATGATTTGTATTTCCACAACTCCAGGACGCTCATCGTCATTAACATCTTCTCGGCCTTCTGTAAAGCGCTTGTACCACTTATAAACACTTTTTTGAGACAAAATAGACTCGCCAAATGCCACAGTCAACATAATAAGTGCGTTGGAGCACATTATTCCATTTTTAACGCAAAATTTAATACATATTTCTTTTGATCCATTTTTTTCAAAAGTAAAAAATCGAAGAAACACACAAAAACGTGACTAACCTTTCCAGTTGTCAAAAACAAACCACCAAATTCAAATTGGCTGATAATGCTAACATTCGATAAACATATATGTACCAACATAACAACAAAAAAAAATAATAATCGAATGTACACAGCCCGCGAAAATTCAAAATTCACCTTTTCTTTTGTATATATATGTATACACTTGCCATTATCAAACTGTCGTTTACGGCCATTATCAAACTGTGTGACAGTTTGATAAAGGTCTTAAACGCCGTAACAGCTGTCAGTTTAAACAAAAAATATATTAGAATGGAGTTATACAAATTGAACACAAAAACTATAAATATTTATAAACTAACACAATAACGGCCATCGCAATGCTTTCTATCTAAAAGCTAGTGCATGTTATTATAGTACTCCAAGAAGGTAAGTTGTCTTCATAATTATTATTTTGAACTTCTCCCTTGACTTACGAGTAAAAATATCACTCAATTGTCTCAAAGTATAAGCAAAATTGTGTATAATCGTGAATAGGTTATGATAAAACCTGATTCAGGGAGACTTTGGACATGCTCAAAATTACTCGAAAACGAACTAACGTGCATCTGTGTAACTTTAGATTTCACAATTAAAGCTTATTTATCATTCAATACAAACTCATATGTTTCTCAAAATATATCAAAACCCAATATTTAAAAAGCAGTTACCGGGATTGCAACATGCCGATAAAGTTGTTGATTTCTGTCTCTACCTGGAATAAGAAAATATGAAACAAAGAGCAACTACACTGAACAATCGCTTCAGGAAGCCTTGGCCAAAATTCGATATGGTGCCATGAGTAATAAAACAGCAGCTCAGATTAACAAAATACCACGCAGCACTCTGTACAATAAATAATAATCAAAGGATTAACTAACTAACAGCCACCAGTAGTTATGGGCTTTTTGTGACTTCTAAGAAAAACCACATTAAATATTTTTATACTTTTTTTATTTAAATGGGCTCTACAGATTATTCACACGTGAGTGAGAACAAACCAATTATAAAAACTCACCTGTTAGTAAATATTATCATGTTGATCAAATAAAAATTTGGAAGACTACGAAAGTATTGCGAATTTTCGTAGAATATTTTATTTGGTATTCGGTTGTCATGACGATGTCCACATATTTTTAATGTACACGAATTATAAATTCAACATTTCATTGGATAAATATTTCTACTTTTACGGTTAATTTATTTCATTGAAGAAAGCACACATTAAGATTAAAAGAGTTCTTAAAACAAACAAGTTGTTCTTTGAATAATACATTGTTGTTCGCTAGTCACGTAAAGAATGTTTTATTTATTTCATTGAAAGCACACTAAGATTAAAAAGAGTTCTTAAAACAAAAAATTGTTCTTTGAATAATACATTGGTGTATGCTAGTCACTTAAAGCAATGATGTATTTATTTAATTGAAAGTACATTAAGGTTAAAAAGAGTTCTTAAAACAAAAAGTTGTTCTTTGAATAATACATTGGTGTACGCTAGTCACGTAAAGCAATGTTGTATTTATTTCATTGAATGCAGTTCGCAATGAGTAAACAGAGCCTTTGTTCTTCCAAATGAAACGCAAACAGCGGAGATTTGAAAATCGGAAAACCGTCGTGGTACTGTTTCTTGCTCAATTTACTGGACTGATTCAGTTGCAAGATCAAACACATTATCGGAGGCGGTGCATTTGGATAATACGTATTAGTTTAGCTGCGTCGAGTCTCCAATTACAGTGATTTCATGCAGCGCCGCATGCACTGCTACGACTGGTTGACTCCCTACATATTAACTGCAGCTGTCGCGGTGTATTTGTCCGGGAAATGGAGAGCGTCTAGTTCAGGAAGCTAAGTGCATTCGACATTCGACACAACAACTTAGATTGACGTCGAACTGCAGATTGTGGCGCCGTCTCGCTTTGTTGCGCGATAGCAATTGTTTTCACGATCGCGAGTCAGAATGCTTGGGTTATAATGATTCCGGGTATTTGTACCGGATTGAGTTAATTTATGATTAAAATATTTGCTCGATAGACCTATGAAAAATGGATTGGAAACACTTGATTTACGCGACAAAATTGATTGAACGAAAGCAATAAGTTCCCTTCATCACGAATACAATTTACACAAAAACTTGGTTGCTTAGTGATTACTTCTTAATAATTAATAAAAAAAGTCCTATGGACTGAACTCTTAAGGTAAACCGTCAACAAATTCAAATTAATTCACAGTGTAATTCTGTGTGCAAAAAGAAGAACTTTATGAGTAAAATAAATGATGTTTTGAGTTAAGTATGCAGAATTATTCCTTAAATAGCAAACAAAATATGAGATGAGTTGGAAAATAAAATAATCGGTATTGCTTTTTAAAAAAGGACATGTGACATATATGACATTAAAACATACAAAAAACAAAATTCTTTAATTTGTTTTGACTCTCCTGAACAACTGCGTTTATTGACTCATTCCGTTCTTCCTTGCTCACACAGTTTTTTTTTTTAAATTACAAAAGTAAAATTAAGAAAATACTGAAAAAACGGTAGGCATTACTAGATATTTGTAAAGAATATTATTCTCTTCATAACATTCTTCTGTTAGGCAAATTGCTTATTTTTGCTAATAATATTACTGACTTCTCTAAGTTCATTGCGTATCGTAATAAAGCATGTTTTACTACCAATTTGAAAAAATCACAGCAGGACAGAAAAAAAAATTGAAAGCCGTTTGTGAAAGGTAAATGAGACGAAGCCGCATTTCCCATTTCTTACAGATTACTTTTGTAATTAGAGGTATATCCCCAGGTTAAGATCTTGTCTGTGATAAACAATATAAAAATATTCAATCACTAATGTGGTTTGCCACTATCATTAACAATGAGCGGGTAAATGACAATATCATTCAAGAATGACAACGTCATAAAACCACTAAAAACCATTATTAAAATTATGCTCAAGCAACGTCTAGTTTGTAAGTTTTAATTTAATCTTTCACATAATGAAAGTCTTCAACGTTCGACAAATATATGCAAAAACAATGCGATTCATTTTTTTACAAACACAAATATTTCGAAAAAACATCACACACCCTTGTTTTACTCAAAATGCTTACTTACTCATCTTAGATTTACTACTTTTGAGGCAGATTTTATGTAAATTGATAAGAATCTTCAACGTTCTTCCAGAAAGTTTAAAACAAAGTGAAACATCTTATAAAAAATGGACTTATTATGTATATACTGTTTCCAATGTATTGAAATTTTATGTTTTTTTAACCAACCACAGAAGAATTAATTATTTGTTCATATTTGCTGATGATTTGTATAGCAATAACCAGTTTTATATTAAAGTAAAGTAACACAATCTGCAAAACTGTCTGCCTCGACACAGGCTTACCTAGTAGATATTAATTCTAGTTTAAATGAGACAATAATATACAGGAACATACTTATCTGGCAGAAGTCCCATCATTTTAAATTTACTGTTTTTATTACGTATATAACTGTTTCCAAATTATAATCATATGCTTTATTTTTTTTTTAATAACAATTTTATTTTTGTATAGCGCCGTTTCTGATTTAGGGCATGGTAGCGAAATAAACAATAATAAAAATTGGACTTTCTGAATTTGTCGTACAGTACAGGATTTGGTTAAAATTTGTATATCTAAAGGTAATTCTAATTTTGACTATTACTGTAATCTATATGTTTAAAATAAAGATAAATATTGTAATTAAAGAATAATCCGTTCAACCGTTTCACCATTGGTATATATGCTTACAAAAAACCATAAACTTTACAATTTGCGTATAATGAAAACATTAACTGTTTCATTTAAATTATGATCGCCTCATCATCATTATAATGTTGGTCACAGAACAAAAATTTTCACTCAAACCCCCGTGTTCAGAGAACCACAAACTGTTACAATGTTGTTACGTACACTTTTGATTGTATTCAACAAAGCTTTACAAGCAAAACTCTTTGCAACCCGCTTTGAAACTCGTCACAGATGTACCCCAAACAGCAGTGCAGTCTGTTCGAATTTCGTCGACTTAACACATCTTCAGTGGAACTCTAGTCCTTAGAAGCCTTCAACTGTAAGATAGTTTGTCTGCGTATCCATCCAGCATGTTTCGACTATATTATTCCCTTTCCCATTCTGACAAGGATGCGAACTGGTCTGGAATGCAATATATGCGAATTGCTTTTCACGAGACTTTAGACATTACTAAAGTTTGATAATGTTGACCTTTTAGTATATACATAGAAGTAAAAACACTTCTATTCAATGAAGTTTATAGAATATTAGACAATCATTTGATTAATACAAAACCCTTTATTTTAACTACGACCAACTTTTTCTTACTGCCTAACATTGAGCAGCTTGAAATTTCAACAAAAATTGAACAATGTTCAATTAATGAAACTTATGGAACAGTATGGCGTGAAGAGCAGTTTTTTTCTACCCTAGTTTCAGACAGCATGGGCAACAACCACTACACATATTTGGTAATGTAAATATGCTATTGTAAGTCACTAGTTATAAGTGTTAGGCATAAGTTAAAATTAATAAGTCTCATTTTTTAGTCTGAATTCTAAGTCACTAGTCATAAGTTATAGTTAGAGGTCTGAATTTTAAGTCACTTATCATAAGTTTTAGCTGTAAGTAAATAGTTATCAGTTATAACTTATTCGTCGTTATTAAGCTGTAGGTTATGTTGTAAATCGCCCTTGATGTGATATTTTTGTTCTCGAAAACGGCGCTATAGAAATCAGCCAATTATTATTATTATCATTATTAATTGATGGTGATGAAAAATATGTTGAGAGTAAGAAATAGTTGAGAAATTCTTTGATTATTTCATGACGCCAGAGCCCGCCGTTTGACAGTTTTTGCTGCTTTGTACATGCCTTTATCTAAAAAGTCAACCTTGTAGGCACAGTGTTTTCACAATCAGTGTGTAAAAATCTGGTGGTACCAAATAAAATCAGACAACATTGTTTCCTTGCGGTTAGAAGATTCCAAAATTATTCACATATTTGAACCTTATTTTCGTCTTCTTATTCCTATTCCTTTCCTTACTTCTGATTCATCTTATGCTCCATTCACCATTGCTTATCCCCCCTACGTGCGCATCTTGTTTTGGATGTGACACGAGTGCTAAGCCTGCCGAATGATCAATATCAAGCTCTTTATGCTGTGAAACTGAAAGCATGTTACTTCTGTGAATTTATTAAAGCGATATAAAACATCGCTTTTTCAGCAGAACCCAAAGAAGCTTTGCCATTCATTATACAAATGTTTTACATTTCGATCTCACGTGCCGTAATATTCAGTCGTATCTTACTGATGTTATCTTAGCCAAGGATTTTTTTACATGAGATTTATGCGCAAGGGTCTTTACTTTTCAAGGCCGGTGGGACTATGGCAACCCCGATTGTGTATTTTATCAGACTAAATGGACTGGGTAGGGGATGGAGACGGGGGAGAAAAGGTTTGAGAGGTAACTGTCTATGGAGATCTACAATTTTAATAATAATAATAAATGGCTGATTTATATAGCGCCGTTTTCGTGACAGAAATATCACCTCAGGGCGCTTAATTTTATCTAAATTTCATAATATCTTACGTTGTCACACTGTTCTATTGAAGGGCGCTGTTGCAATAAATACACAGGATTCCAAAGGTTATCAGTAGTGAGACAATATAAAAATACAATAATTTTTTTTCTAAACAAAATTATATATTTTTAATTACTTTTTCTACAGAGAATACTGCTAGTCCCAACTGCTCCCAATCGTGAGACTATGGCATCCCCAATTGGAGTATGTTGTAAGGTTAAAAGTAGTAGGAAAGGGAAGTAGATGGGGAAGAGGAAGGTTGGGAAGTACCTGGCTATTCAGATGTGGTCACCAAACACGACTTAAGCCATTTCAATCAACGTTTCCATTCTGAAAGGTGGTCTTTCACCAGAACGATACATAGAGTATCTACCATTTTGAAACGTGCTGCAAATATACTTTATATTGTTTTATATGAATTAAAATATGTTAACACATATCAATTAAAATTAATGCTGATATTTATGTTAACTTATACAACTATTAAAACAACAATTTCAATAAACCTTCTCGTGATTTCTGGAAAAAAAATACGAAAAAGGCTTAGTTTTTACCGTTATTAACCCTTCCAAAAATCTCGCAGAAGTCTTTAAAAATACGGTTATCAAATTAAGCGACAGAGTCACATTCTTGGCTTCAATTTTGTAATGAATATTTAAGCCGTTTGCGTGAAATGGAACTTAGGAAAGTCGAAGAAAAAGTAATTTAATCAATTTCCTTTGTTTTATTTAAGAGAGTTGTCGTTTTATGACTTCGTGTTCAGAAATAATCATTTCTCTTCATAATTTTGTCATGGGAGCAAAGTTGTCGGAATAATTAAACACTTAAACGTTCCGTAAATAAAGCAGCAACGAATTTTATTTTTAAGAAAATTTTATTTTGCAAAATATGTTGATATCGACTAGAAAAATGTATGGGAAAAGTGTTTCATTTCAGAAGTAAATAAGAGAACAATTATCTTTTGTACTAGTGGCAGGTGAATTTCTTTCAATTTTTCAAACGTTGTCTATATTTTTTTTATTTATTTGAATTAATTCTTAATTTCGTTTATACATCGACTGTGTTTAGGTCAAAGGCGTTATTCCAGATTTATTTCCGAAGCAAACTTAGGCCTATTGATTTAAACCACTGTCACATTTTACACCGTCGCAAACCGATGATTAGCGCCATTTTGTATTTTTTTTATTGATACCACTTTAAATAACCGCCCCCGTTAACTACCGATATGATATCAAATAATAACAACATATAATATTTGGATAATTTGTACGCCGTCGTTTTTTGTGAGAAATTACCTCAAGATCAGTGTATAAATCTTATGTCCTTAGCTCCATCTTATAAATAACTACATTTAATCTATTGCATAATAATATGATTTTATTTTTATACATATATATATATATTTAAACACATCTAAATATATACTTTTACAGAATCATTACGAGAATCTGACAAGTCACTTCAGATAAACACAATTATTTTGGTAATTTTTAGTTTGGAGAAAAATACAGCTTTGCGCTCAGGGGACATGGATATTGGCAAAATTATAGTTGAAAATGAGTAAAATTATACTATTACATTAAAATCCCGTGGTGCGAATAATCTGATACCATTATAAGCGGAAAAATGTTGCTTGTACAATATTTGAGGACGACTTAGGCTTGGATACCGACGCATTTGTCGAATCGGCTACTAACCGAAATAAGATATTTTCATGTAATCAATCAAACTGATAAGAAGTTTGTTTTAAGCCAAGAAATATCGAAATAATTTTTAATTAATTGGTTTGATTTGTTTGTTTTTGTATCATTTTGGCAATCCACAATTTTTCTGCAAAATTTATATATTTTTTACTTTTTGTTTCATAATATGACACGGTTGCTGTTGATTTAGTTGCTATGAAGTATAATTGTTTTTTTTTACGTTTTATGAGCTTAATTATGGTTTTGAAGCCATACATATAATTATTTCATATAAATGATTCACTAAATAAGTTATAACAATTTCGTCTTGTACCAAATATATCATAATATTAATTTGAAAATATAATATCCATACATCATTTTTTTAAGCAGAACTAAAAACAGTATTTTATTTTACTATTTTACTTGAACATATTTTTTTATTGGTTTGTATATTGGCCATCCTAATAAGCATACGCCTGTGTTGGGAGGACAATTTGCAAAAGTGTTTTTTTTAGCGACCTAATAAGCAATAATACAATAAATAAATTAAACTTAGCATTTAAGGTGACTAATGATTTTGCTTTTAGGGGAGCTTTTGTTTTTTTATGTTTCTAATGATGTTGGGCATAGAATTGAATAACTTAATGGCGTTGTACTGAAAACTTGTTTGTCTATGGTTTATTAGGCTGGAATATTAAAAGGTTTCTTTGTGTGACTGCCTTAGGGTTCTAGTAGTTTTCCTTTCTTCAAACATACGGACATTATCAAATTGGTGCAGAAGAATGAAAAAATGAACCAATCGATAACGGGTGTTAATACAGTCATAACGTAATTATCGCCATCGCGTCATATTATGGAATGTTTGCCACAAAGAATGACTTACTTCGTGTTGATTTTATCGTACTAAAGTGATACTTGGCTTGGCTCACGCAACGTGCGTGATTCTCCTGTTATTATTTACCGACTTATTAATCCACCATCGGAATACTAATAAATACGGAATGCAAACAGTCAAGCTACCTGTCAATTAAAACCAAGTTTTTATGGATAAAGCTCGAAAATGCAAAAGTAAACCGAACTAGAAAAAAATGTTTATTTGAAAAAATAAATAACTTCAGTAAATATGGTTTTCGAAAATCACCTTCCTTTTCTTTAAAACAAAAATAACATTTGGTTTCTGAACAACCGAAATTCCCAAACAGGAAAATCTGATGGCGAGATTTTTTTACGGCTGTTTTTCCTATATTTACTATATTTTTAGCTCGAAACATAATGTTAATCGAATTATGGAGTTTTTTTTTTTATAAATTAGTAAAGACGATATATTATATTTTATATCCATATTTCGTTATTAATAAATGAAAAGTTAATTCTTATAAAAAAATGTTGTAACTCGAGCGAAACTCGTTAGTAAAGCTATGAGAAGTAAGTCATTAGAACATTTTATTTTATTGACTTCAAAATAAGTAGATTAAAAAAAATTTCATTTTTCATTGCAGGCAAAATGTATCTTAAATTGCTCTAGGGCCACTTGCAGGAATGAAATTCGCTTCCTAAAACCTCTTATTTCTACAGTTTTGTTACCTGCCTTATTTAACTTAAATTAAAGTTAATTTTTACCATAAGAACGACTAACGATATAGCTGTATTTTTTATAAATGATTTAACAATTTCATAAAATAATTTAGTCTAAATAGTATTCTAGTACTGTTTATATAAACTCTTTTTATGAATCACAGCATAATAATCCTTATTATATAATAGTACATATTTCAATAGACTGCCAAAAAACATTCATAGTTGTAGTATTTTCCACATTTTGAATAATTCTGAATCCTGCTTCGAATAGAAAAAAAAGGATTGAACAAGATAAAAGAGCAAAGGGAGGTAGAATAAAGTAAACAAGTAATACATTTTCACTCCAAATACAGATTAATATACTCTAAGACCGCTAAAAATCAAAATCTCTTGTTAAAATACTGCATATACGAAATTATTTCGTGCTTTCTACTTACACAAATTAAAAACAAAAGCATGAACTAAATAAATGTAGGTAGCCATATACACAAAGGAGTATAAAACGTGGATAAGTGAACACGTAAAAACAAATCTATAAACCACTTGCAGGATGTATCACCCCCACCCCTTTGATTGGCCATTGTTCCGAGAGGAAGAAGGTGGGAGGAGGTGGGAGGAGGTGGGAGACTCCAGGGGTTGTAATCCTCAGAGAATAAGAGGCTTTGCTTCCCCCAGCCTCGGAGAGGTTATTTAAATGCTATGTATGAAATTTATCTCTTGTTCGGCCCAAATAAGATGCTTCTATCTAAGTGGAGTACGAATACGGGTAGTTTTGCTGAAAGGAATTGATGGGGGGCTAATGAATAAGTGTTCAATTCCCGCCAACTCAAAAATTAATATCATTCTGAATAATACACAAAAGTAAAGATATCATTCTGAATTATACACGAAAGTAGAGGATTAAATTAATACATTCCGATATTTAAATGTGATTGGGTCATATGGGTTCAATTTACATAAACATTTATGATGTTTGATTGATTTATTCTTTATAAATAATATAAAATAAGCTTTTACTAGTATGTAAATAAAAAAAATTGTTTCTTCATCTTTACCCAAGTTCAAAACTATTTTTTTCCACAAGTTATTGAGAAGAAGTTATTCTATTAAGCATTAAAAAAAACTTTGTTATGATATTTGCTTGTTAAAACTTAAGTTCTTGCTGTAGAATATCAACCCGCTGCATTAAAGTGCCAGGCAATAATTCGACCCACAGTGTTTTCGCTCACTACAAGGAGACTTCAAGATAAACTAATAAGGTTTTTTGTATTGGTACGTTGTTGTTTATTTTTTTAAAATGATTTGCGCGTATCTTTTACCTAATCTCAACTGCACATCAAACTTGACAGATGACGATTTCTATTGAAAATAGAAAAACCTAGACAGACTCAGAAAAATGTTAATCATGCAGGTACAAAATTGGACTAAAGTGGTTTTTTACAGCAATCTCTCGAGATGACTTTGATAATCGTTCAAACTTTGACCTTCTGAAAACTTTGATTTCTAGGCTTTCGGCTATTCACGTATAACTTTCTCATATTTAAGTTGACATTGGAACTTTAGGTGCTTCGTTGTCTCGATGAGGGCAGGTGCTTACTTTGAGAAAAGAATAAGTTATAATAATTATTAATAAAGCCGGTAGTGCTTGTTAGTTGAAAACAATTAATATCAATTTGCGATCGTTTAAAACATTTGTAGGTTTATTATTCGACTATTGAAAGAGTAGACCTCTGTCTAGAATTTGAAAACATTCGTTAAGCCTATACTTTTATTTTAATCTGAAAGAGATTTGAATACATTAGCGAAAATAATAAACAATTACGTATCTAATTCACTAGATTAACATAAGTCTGACAAATATGATACTTATCAAACAGTCTGGTGAGTATAAATACTAGACTAGGAGGACTAGCCTGAAGAACCTTTACCATTTCCATTTTAAATTCCTCTTTTTGTCGGGTTGGGGACTTTTACTAGGATTGTATGCAGTTGTCCTTATCTCATGCCCTTTCCACGGTCTTGGTTTATCGCAGACCCAGTTTTGGCTTGCGTTTCAAGTGTATTATTAACAACGTCTACGTTCACAATGGTTCATCCAAAACTGAAAAAGCAAAAAAAAATAAGCAGATTGAATATGGCCAGAATATCTAGCGAGCAGACATTTAATCTTTTTTATTTTTATTTTGAGATCTTACTAACGTACATAGCAATACCGATGAGTTATAAAAATTCACTCTGGGACAAGGAAATTAAAGAATACATGAGTTACAACAAATATACAATACAGAGTAATCAACAAACATAAATCATTACGAATCAAACAATACAAACAAAAAAACAATATAATAGGGATAATTGCTATTAATATAAAATACAACCTATTATAAATAGGAACCAACAGATCTAATGAATTTAAAAAAAATGTATTTTCGTTTGTAGAAATTTCAACACGTTTTCATTTTTTCATAATATGGTATTTGAAGGTGACTCAAATGTTTATTCTTCTCATAAAATAGGAAAGTAGGTACAAAACAAGTTTCTACGATATCTTTATTTTGGAGACTTTGGGTAATATTCCATTTTTTTCCATCAGCCTTTCTTCCTGGAATTCTGGATATTTCTAGCCTTGGCAACATACGGGAGACTATTTTACCAATAATAGCTTATGTATATGACAATATTATTGATGGTTAGGCAGTGGAAAAAAAATATAAAGAGATAAGTACCAACAAATATGACCGATTGCTAATAATTTTTTTCCGTAAAAGCACTGCCATAGACACAAACAAAGATATTAACACAAACGAGCCACTTAAACGCGCAAAAGCTCACAGCATACATATTTTGTGTAGTCTAGCAAACATATAAGAATCAACTGATACTTTGGCGGCGTTTGAGCATATGTAGTTACTGATTTTGACATTCTTTAGTAGGAAGGTCGGTGGGGCGCTAAATTTCACGCGAAGTTTTGAAAATGTAGATTTATTTTGTACAATAATTTTATATTATTTAATCCAATATTATACTATTTTTTGTGCAAGTACAGCAGGGTAGGCAGTGTTTTTGTGTTTTTATGGAGTGCTTGCTTCTGCTAACCTAAGCTTTTGATCGGTCACATCAGCAACAAAGACATCATTGAAAACAAAAACTTTGTAATTTTAATTCTGAGCACGGATTATTCATTGTTCCAAGATGCAGAACCAATCTACCGTCGGCAATACCTATCGGAAAACTGAGTATGCTTTTTAATGACATCGTCCCTAATGATAGCATTTTTTCATCAACAAAATAAAATTTAAAACTCTGGTTTGTTGATAATATGCACTATTGCAAATATTTTTTACCTATGATTATTTCTGTTAAAAATAAACTTACTTAATTAAACATAAATATTTCAGGGAATGAACGCATCGTTACTATTAATGGGAAAATGTTTTATTAAGCAAGAGTGGCAGAAGCCCATCTGGGATACTTTATATCGAAGTTTGTCGCAATGCTAGGCGCACAAAACGTTGAAATTGTATTAATATGTTAATTACCCTCAACGATTTTCAATTTGAAATAACAAATTTTGCCGTAGTTAATTCAATTTATTGCAGTGATAATGTTTGCGTTTTCTAATTAAATGTAACCATACTTTATACAGCTCAAATTGTGAATGAAAAACAACATCACGGTTTTAAAACAAACATCGATATAATGCTTAAACGTGAATCAGTATCCTATATTACATAAAAATGTATGTATTAACATCTGGGTTTGTCCATATTCAGTATAGGCACCCTTTGAAATATTAAACTTATTTTTGAAAAATTTCATAGTTTCACATATTTTACTTCATTCGCAATCAAAAAGTTCTGATGGGTATTGCGTTTTGCTAATAAGATACTTCTTATATCTCTAATAAGATAATTCTTGAGATAATAACCTAATTGCCACCTATTCACTCTTTATTAATATGCGGTTTTCGATTCATTAAAAATAATAACTAACTAACCATCACGTCATTCCCTTGGGAGGGAGTTAGTGAATGGGAAAAATGCCAGACACTTCAATCTTATCACGCACTCCTAGTTTCATCCGCCTTTAAACACGCTCTTTGTTATTTTGACTTTTTCCATGAAAAGATTCAGGTATTTGATTCACTTAATTGTCTCCTTAAAGTCTCCCTGCGATGTTCCAGACTTATTCTAGATGTATTACATAATTCTGCATCATTGTCATAAAGTTTTTGTTGTTGATAAAAAACAGTCGTAACCGGTCGGCATTTGAAAAATAAAAAAAATACCTATGACGTACGTCATTAATGTTGAATAACCATAAATTATTGTAAAGGTAAAATAATAAACAAGTAAATGTACTTTTATATTTATATGTGCTAAGATATGTAACACCTTACGATACCCGTATCGCTTCCGTTAAAATAAATGGGCTTTGAACGTATTACATATATCTTATACATGTCAAAGTGTCTTCAACTTCTGCACAAGCTTTTGAGACGTCTTTGCCAGGTAGTTTTTATTTCGTTTTTAGGAAAAAAAACTGTCAAAGATGGCATTCACTGTCCATTATTTACATAAGCCATAATTTACTTTTTAAATAATGAAGAAATATTTTGCTTTTACTTAGATTGATTGTAGTCGGTAATACATACAAACTATTCAGAAGTATACCCACGCACTAGCTTTGCATATGTTGGATTTTTTGTTATCTACATTGTTTTTTCTAATTTTATTGTTTTTTTTCTTTATCCTTTATTTATTTATTTTCCTTTTACACAATGTTCATAAAAAGCTTATTTTTGTAATCTTTTATATTTTTCAAAAATGTGTACAACAAAAAAAAAAGAATTAAATGGTCTTATCTGTAAATTGTTAAAACTCTGAATAGAATTTACTCGTCATCTCCTTTACATATTGGCGATACTACACTCTGGTTCCGGAAAAATAAAATCATTTGCGATCTCCTAAAAAAACATCAGTATTAATAAAATCTTTATGATGCAACGCATCAGCGCGTATTGCGCCACTGCAGCGAGGTACACATTCTTGGATTAAGTATTAAATTTCTTCCGGGGTAGCAGAAGTGCCTAGCGGTTAACGACCTCATTCTGCTCTAGGAATCTTCAGACCGGCGCGGGACGATAAGATGGCAGATCGCTCATTTAAAATGGCGGCAGATATTTATGAGGTGCGCTGATAGTCCTCCATAAAAACGCGAAGTTACACGACTTTTACAGCCAATTTAAAAGCACGACACAATGCAACTTTGATGAAAGCTAACCCACTATATTGCAATAAGGTTTTATTGGTGTTTGCTTATGTTATAACAGCGGCCAATAGAATTACTTTAAAACCTTGTTCGTGAGACTTAACCAACATGCGATTATTAAAAAATCAGCCGTTTTCGGGTCTTTAAAAGGTGAATTTTGCTATTTTTATAAAATTATTCAATTATTTATCGTGGTATTACGAATTACAGGTGTTTTTTTTCGACCACCGGACTAGGCATACTATACCCGTGCTATGGCAGTCATATTTTTATTCAGTGCGATAAAAAGACCATAAAAATAAAGCATGTGTTTACATAAAATAAAGCGAATCACATTGTTTCATTTAGTAATAATCTTGAATGTACTCAAATGCTGGGAAACAGAGAAAAGGATTAAAATAATAGGTGAGACATTGACAAGATCTGATATTTTATGTAATTTTAAATCTAAATAAAGGTATGGTGGCTTAGCACAAGGATTATAAATTTACAAGGAATCTTAACTTATTTTTAGGAATGAGGTGAAAAAAGTTTGTTTGATTAGATGAAGGAGTTGAATTCAGTTTTGATAAAATTATTATTGTAAGAGGTAGGAAATACACAATTCAACATTTAATTCCAGAGCCTAGATTTATAGAACACAAAAACAACCCTTTCTCATACATTCAAATTTCAATCATTTTGTTTTTAAGCGTGGTTGTGTGGGGTGTGTAATACATAACACCACATTACGAAAATGTACAAAATTAAGTAGATATTTACGAATAGTGGGCACGTTTGGTGTAACTGGAAAGGCAAAAGGGGTTAAGTGACTTAAGGTCAAAAATGAGTTAAATATGTAGTTTGGATTAGTTTATTTTTTGGCATCGAATAGATAAAATAATATTCGAATACTAGACTTTTGTGATCCTTCAGCCATCTAAGATATATTTACCATTTAAGAGAAAGCTTGACTCAAGCAAAACAAGTTTTGGCTTTTTTTTGTGTCGATTCAGGTAACTCAGTAAGCGCATTGAGCTACCTGAGATAACTTTTTTTTTTTCAAAATCCAACCAGGTACTAAAGACTTGAAAAAAAAAAAAAAACATTAAGTGCTCTGGTGTAAACTCCCCAAAATGACGCTTCAGCCCTTTTTCCTTTCCAGGGACGATTTATATATTTCAATACACGTTCGAATTTTTCCATAAAAACTAACTAACTAACCATCACGTCATTTTCCCGCAGGGGTAGGCAGAGATGACGGACTGCCATACAACTCTGTCTTGGCACACACTCCTTGCTTCTTTCACATTCATACATCGTCTCATACATACTCTTCTGTTATTCTGACTCGTCACATGACCCAATTCAAATATTTGATTTAATTGATCGTGTCATGTATTTCTCGGGCGTCTTCGACTTCTTCTTCCATTCACTTTCGCATCATATATTTTTTTCACAGTCCTTTCTTCGTGCATTCGCTCTACATGCCCAAAACATCTCAGCGTCCCTTTCTTGATCCCTTGTCCATACCTTATTACCTCATTACCTCCTTAAAAACAAAATCCCAAACAACTTTTTATTCGTACGTTCGTTTCAACAATCTGAATCACATATTCCTTAGCACATATTAATGCCGCACGCGTTTGAACTCAATTTAAATTGAAGAAGATATTGATTTCAGCGTAATTATAAATGGAAATCTGAGCCTAAGGACGTCTGAAATAATAATGACGCAAAGCTCCCGTGTTCAGTACAGTTTGGGGAAGGCTTGGGAGATATTTCCAGGTGCCTCTCATTGGTATTATAGTGGTACTATCGCTCCTTGGCAAATAAACGTATAAACATATTTGGCAGGATTTCCGAACAGAGCCCTTGCAGAGGTGGCGAAATGTATTAAACTAGAGTAGACTCACCTTTCCAGTTGTCAAAAATAAACCACTGATCCAAAATGGCTGATAATGCTAACATATGATAAACATATGAGTACCAACATAACAAAAAAAAATCGATAATCGCTGTACACAGCCCGCGAAAATTCATAATTCACCTTGTCTTTTGAACAGGATGTGTACTTGTGGTATTGAAAAAAAAACATAAAATTGACTGTCTCCTGAAATAATGATAAAATTTTCCGCAAAAACAAAACATATGTGAATTAGAAAAGTTTAAAAGAAAGGTCACGACCCGCCACTGCTGTCTTTGTCTCTACCTGTTTATGTATTTACAAAGGTGTTTTATAACATTTTGTACAACGCAAATAATGTATGTACATCTGTTTATCAGTGCCGCCGCACGCAGCACGCCCGGGGCTAATTTAGGCAATGTGGCAAATTGTGTGGGCGGAATATGGAGACTAATTTTAAAGATACCTGCGAGATTAAGCTATTTCTCGTTAGGAATCTTTATTAATAGAATCATTACAATTCTTCCCCAGACCATTTTTCACAGTGCCCTGTTTCTTATCCGAACATATCAAATTAATGATAACGAAATGCTCGTAGGTAGAATCGCGGATATTTTGTGCAGTTGTAAGATGATTTTATTGATTAAAGATTTTTAATCAGCACCGAATAACTTACTAGTGTTTTTTTGCCACAAATAAGAGCAAGATGGAACGCCACTATAATAATAAGAGCAGTGAATTTATGTAGCGCAGTTTTGCGATAGTTCAACTCAAAGGCGCTTTACACTTAATTAAGGTAATTACCTCACATAATATAACAGCTAGAAAATAATATTTAACAGAAAGGTATGATATGTATTCAGATTAAAACTATCTAAAATCATGATTGTCATTCTAAAAAATTGAATAAAATATCAGATATGGTTATAACAGTGCATGTGTGCCACATCACTATATCAGTGCACACTTCTTGCTTAATTGACATTCATACACACTCGTATGTTATTTCGAACCTTACAATGACCGAACTTAAGTGAAAAATAAATCAACTGAATTTAGCGTGTGTCTTCATGGGGCGTCAACGACTTATTTAATCATCCACTTGCATGTTGTATATCCTGGCACTCCCTTCTCTGTCCATCCATCCATTACTTTACAGTATCCTTATTGCAATCAAAAGACCACTGTGTAAAATACCACTGTGAATCGAAACGTTGCTTGAAATGGTATTAGCCATGCGAGGAGGTCTGACTAATCAGGTACTTTCCGACTTTTCACATTTCCATCTTCTTCTTTATTTCATCTCCTTAATTTTCAAAACATACTACACATGAAAATAAGACATTATATTAATAATAAAAAGAAAACTTTGTTTTAAAACCACAAAATTTATTATGATGAAGGCCAACCGGTTTCGCTTGGATCAAGCTTCGCCAGGGCACATATAATAACTAAAGAAAAATACAGAGTTAACAGATATATATAGGTACAAAATTTAATGATAGAGTGAGACAGTATATAATACAAAGAAGGAAGAGAGAGAGAGCATTTATAAGAAGGAGGCAATAATTGAAAGTACTAAATATATATTACAAAGTATTGGTAAACAAACAAGTGCAGCAAAACAGCACGAAATGTTAACACTAGAGTTAAAGAACATTTACGTTGCTTAAATGGTACTAGTTTATCTGAATTGGCAAACCACCTAATCTCATCAAACCATACTTTTGAAAAAAACCACAGGAATTAGTCTTTTGCATAAAAACGGGATAGGCATTAAATTAGACAATTTACAAGGACTCGAAATTAGGTAATCTTTAAAATCAAATTTATCACTTAACCTTCTTAATAATCAAAAAAATGAATCCTATAGTCCTATTTTAAATTTGTTTCCTGTAAATCCACCTTCATCTCTTCAATTGTCAACTTCACCCTCATTTGACGTTACGAATCACTCTGTTTTATTCCCTAACTCACCCATTTAATTATTATTATGTATCCAAGTAGCTTATTTTTCAATAAAAATGTAATATGTCGCTTTCATATATAAATTCAACCTAGGATTTTTGTCTGCCCCTAACATTACATCATTATCTTTCTATTATGTACACTTGTTTATTTACCAATTCTTTGTAACATGTATTTAGTACTTTCAATTGTTGCCTCTCTCTAATATATGCTCTCTCTCTTCCTTCTTTGTAATTGTATTAATTTAAAAAAATGAATGAATTGAAAAAACAACTTTGTTTAAGACCACATATATTATTTTAATTTGTTATGACCGGTCGGTTTCGCTTAGCCTAAGCATCATCAGGGTACAAAATCAAAGTAAAAAAAATACAAAGTGTACGGTTTTAAAAACATACAGAGGGAAAACAAAATATAAAATAAAATAAGAGATCAAGGAGAAAACAATAGAATTACATTTAAATTATATAAAATAACTAATAGAAAGACATAGTTAATATGAATTGAAAGACACAAAACGTCTACTAAGAAGGTGATTAAAGAATAATGATAAATTTTATGAGTTTACGGGAAATATATCTAATATTGGACTACTGGACAAATAAAAAAATATGACTTTGCACGGATCTCCTCATTTGTTGTACTATTGTAGATGAGTTTGCCATAAACACGCCTCAAATATCTAATTTCTACATAGTTTGTATTGGGATTCTTTGTTTTTGCCATTACTAAGACAACAATGGCTGCGGGTAGGAACAGTTGATAAAGTTTTTTATACCTAATTTAGGAGAGCTACAAATTTGGGGTCTGATGGTGTGAGTTGATATATCAGTTTCATCTTAGTTTATTAGGAAAGCCGATATTAATTTTGTTAATTTAACGAAAGTTAATCACCTATCGAGTTTGTTTACACGAAATAACTTTTGCATGGATAATATCTGACTACTACGTCATAAGTAATTTTGATAAATTGTTTCACTTAAAAATAAGGAACAAACAGTATGGTGTCTCGCCTTATTATAAGACACGAGGTATGTTAATGAGGAAAGTGAATTGGTTGGGTGGGAAATGTTGGTTAAAACGCTGTTCTCGGATAGAGTAGAGGTTCCAAGTTCAAGTCTCGGTCAATAATTTGTATTTTTTCTGTGTTTTTTTTTTTATTATTTTCATTTTCTTTGAAGATTGTTATTTTTATTTTAAAATTAATACTAAAAATAAAATTATACATAGGAAGTCAAGATTGTACATTTTTGTGGCTTTTCGGAAGAGTCTCACATTTTTGAAGATTATAAAAAGTTTACATAAATTTTATGTTAGGTTGAGTTTTGGGTACGATTTTTTTTTTGAGACTTATGAGACTCAAGACATAATTGTTTTCGGCTAGCACCTGTTAGCTTTTTGGACACATAGGGTGGTAAATATTTACATAAACTGTGAAACAGTAATTTAGGATTTTTTTTTACATTGTTATTTTTGGCTTAATTTTTTTTAAATTTACTATAATGCGTTTCCTTTAATTCCTCTTTCCCCTACCCCAAAAGAAATCATCGACCGATGCTGCTCTTAGCACAATTCCGTTTACAAAACAATGCTTCTCCGAGGCATGAAACGGTCTTTAGATGAAACCAATCATATAGTACATTGGTGTCATGCATTATTGAACGTACATTTGTTAACACAAAACGCAAGAAAGCCTTGTCAAATGACGACGTGTTGGAAGGAGTACGTTTCCGGTACAACATAAAGTAAACATTAATTTATTTTCTCAAACCAGAGTTTATACTACTTATTGGAACCGCTGTCAGTAGATCTCTCTTGGTTCTAACAATCGATTTAAAATATACTAGAGAGGCCGTTGCAGCGAATAATGTATCTTCAAATCGAGCGGCTTGGAAAATTCTGACTAATATGTTAACATCAGTTCTTATCGCTGATTGTGTTATAATGGTTTCAGAGATTTTTTAAACACAATCGGCATTTATCGAACCTGAAACGCATCCCATATAATAGGTATTAACCTTACAATATAAAATATTTTAAATTTACTGCTTAGGGATTAGTATTTTGCATTCTGCTAGATTAGTTAACTTTTGTATAAATATAACATAAGGGTCAATACCCAAAAATACACATGTTTTGGCTTTTTAGTACAAATAAAACTACAAATTCTTTATATGTTAATTCAATACGGATAGTTGGAAAAATGTCTAAAGTTTCCAGTGAATACAAATCGTAACAGTAATCTTTAAAATTCTTTATGAAATTATTACTAGAGTTTTAAGTAAAACGTTTAAAAATACCTTTGCTGGTTTTTAACTGCACCTTTTATTGAAATTTTGGTATATTTAGGATATAAATTAAAGGATAAGACTTAAAAGGTTGTTATTACCGGAAACCTTAGACATTTTTCCAACTACCCATTGAATATATGCAGATAAACCATTTGTAGTATTGCTTGTATTAGAATGCTACAAAGTAACGTTTAGAGTAATTCTTGAGTGCTGACCCTTAGGACGAATTCTTCGAAACATCTACTTTAAAAATATATATTAATATCACCAGTGCATTTACAAAAATAACAGAAATACTAGCAACGAGTAGGTCATACAGATCTATTAAAATATTCTCTAAAATTTTCGTGATTATGACATTAGACTATGAAGCAACAAGTGCGCAATTGGTTATAAAAGAGGGAGGTTGAGGTGTATGTTTAAAAGTGTATCGTGGCTAAAGAACATTTGTTAATGGATAAGTTTTGTATTTAAGGTATAAAGACGCCCTTTTAGCTGGCTCGGAAATCAAAGATCAAGAAAAGTTTTGCAGGAGACACCAACATTCTTTGAACGCAAAATAAGAAAAATATCAAGACACATTTAAGCCGAGAATAAAAATTTTAAAATCGAAGTATTGCGGATTCTTTCTTTTTCACTTATTATTATTTCTCGATATTATTTTATTTTTTTATGACTGACCGGTTTTGCTTAGCTTAAGCATCAACAGGGTACGAAATTGTATAACATTTAAACTTTAACAAAGGAACAAAGAGAAAAAAAGAGATCATATAAATTGAAAGAGACAAAACGTCAACTGAGAAGGTGATAAAATAATAATTTTATCATCTAATTATTATTTTATGATTTTACGTATATGTATATTTTTGAAAGACAAATATTCCCGGGTTACGACTAACCTGACAATATTTGAAAAACTTCTACTTTTTTCTTTTTACCGCACAAGAGTCTCAACTGCTCCTAACCGTCTAGAGCCAGTAAGACTATGGCATCTCCGATGGAAGCATGTTGTGAGGCTGAAGGTAGTGGGGAGAGGAAGGAGATGAGAAAGGGAAAGGTTGAGAAGTACCTGGCTATTCAGGTCTGGTCACCAAACACGGCTAAAGCCATTTCAAGCAACGTTTCAATTCTTGGTCTTTCGCCAAGTATATCTACTTGGAAATATATCACTCTGGAACGTGCCGCAAATATACTTTATTTTATTTTATATCAATTAAATGTGTTATAACACATATTAATTAAATATAATTTATTTGCGCACGCCGGGTTCGAACCCTCGACCTCTGGATTCGTAGTCGAGCGTCTTGCCACTCAACCATGCAGGCCGTCAAAGAACTACTGCCATCATAAGAAGCGGAAGATGTTGCTTGTGCAATGATGGTGGACTTAGCCAGCAGAGGAATTGATCGCGCAACGCCCGGGTGGGAATCCGACGCATTTGTCCACTCAGCTACCAACCGGTCGATATATATATATATAAAAATATATCTGCATTGTATGGTAGTAAAACAACCCGTTATGCCAATGTTAGAATTAACTAACCTCTGAGATGTTTAAATAATTGATTGCTTTCTATGATAATATATTTCCTTTTGTGCCCATATTTCAAATGTCTACATTCTAGCTGAGGATACATCTAGTCTTTTCTTAACCGTTGGCTCTAATGGATTCCATGTGTAATTCTGTATTCAGTTTTAACGCGAACACATGAACGTTTATAGAATCTGAGAATCGTTTACATAAGAAATCCATTAATATGTTCCCACGGAGAAATAGGCTCCGTTGTTTGTCTCACAAAATACCTGCTTCGTACAAATGAGATTCTTCGCGTAGTTGCGTGTGCCGATGGTTCAATCATTGGAGATGTTGATGCGTACCTGTAACAAATGAAAACAGAAATTAGAAATAGAAAATTTTGTGCAGACTAAAAATGTATATCGAAAAAAAAAAAATTTTTTTTAAGCTAATACCGAACAAGAGTCCCAACTGCTCCCAACCGCTTAGAGCCGGTGAGAATATGGCATCTCCGATTAGGGTATGTTGTGAGGCTGAAGATAGTAGGAAATGTAAGGAGATGAGAAAGAGGAAGGTTAAGAGGTACCTGGCTAATCATATCTGGTAACTAAACACGGTTAAGCTACAGACATTTCATCAAGTAACGTTTCGATTATAAATGGTGTCTTTCAACAGGGGTATACATAGAGTATCTGATACTCTAAAAATTGCCTCAAATATGCTTTGAATTATTTTATATTAATAAAATGTGCTTTGACAAATATTGATAAAATAAAATTTAGTTGCGCACGCCGGGTTTGAACCCGCGAGCCCTTGGATTCGCGGGTCTCACCACTCGACCACGGAAGCTGTGAGACAACAGCGGATGATAGCGAACGTTCAGGAATGAAGTTATTTTCGCATTAAACAGGCGATCAATGTATAAAATAAAATTGATGGAAATATTTATTTAAAAAAGGATCTAGTTGATTACAATAAACAATCTTACTTCATTTTTTTTCAATTCACTTAATTTTATACCAGTATTTGTAAATTTTCAATTTCAAGAAAATCGTATAAACATTTTATAATCTAAAACGATTGTTTTTATAGCATGTTTAATCTATTAGTGACAAACGATTACTTTTAGTGTGCTATGTGATTTATCAAAACTTAATCCGTTTTGTGATTGGTAATTTTACCAGGGTATAGTTTGAAGTTTACGTTGGTTATTAATTTGCTTGTTAAACGTGTTGTTAAATACAAAGTAAGCCATGTTTTTAGTAACTCGTTACTTACATATTATTTAAATTAAATATGTGTCGATCGATGCCAAACCTAGACAAATTAAATTTCGAGCAAAGCCACCATAATATACATTCTGCGCCACTTTCGATGTTGATTATTATTTTAGATAGATCTTCCAAAAATGTTGTAACGAAAATACAACATTTATATGACAATGTTTAGAAGACTTAGGATGTGCTTTCTGTTTCATTGATACTTGTTTTAAATCAAAAGTTCTCCGTAAAAAAACATAAGCCGAGTTTATTTTTGGTCATTTAATTCACAAATAAAAAAAAAAACAAATTTTTCGAAACCACGGGTTTTTGAGCTAAAACAGATTTTACGAAAGATGTTGCAGGTATATATTGCGAATTCATAAAAGTGAATCTGTTGTATGGAGTCCATGTAAAAATCAACCCCCTCACGCTAGAGAGTGTCCCATGGAATGTAGTTCCTTCTCGTGATTCTAATACAGATCTACCAACTTACAGTTAGGCATGCTTGAAACGAATCATCTCTGAGTCAGAAAAGATAAGCATTTCGTACAGATTGCTTCGTGGATAGATTGATTTACCCTTGATTTTTTAGATTCCTTCAGTTATCTTCGACATCGAAAACAGAGACAATTCTCCGAACCTGCATGATTAACTTTTCAATAACTACGGATAGAACAATCATGTTGTAGAATAGAATCAGAAATAAAATTGTTTTCTTCCGTGAGTTGGCATTTGTACGGCTAGCCATAATATCGCTACGGGCAAAATGACAATTTGCTTTTGCGTCTTATGTAATGAATATTTTAAATTTCTAAGAAATTGTTTTTTTCCCTGTTCTGGTAGTTTTGTTTGTTTTCTTTTGTATTCGAAACATACTAGCAGAATATTTTTTTTCGCTATTTTAAATTATTTTGTAGAACCCTTCGCTTATTTATAATGCTCATTGTTTATTTCTATAGGTTCAGAACGCAGTAAAAGAGATGAATAATCTGAAGAGATTGTATGAACCAAAATAAAATATTTTTTCAGTGTGTAAGATATCTTACGTATAGCCTTGATGAGAGATCACTAATCAGAATCCAAACACTGATTAAAAAGATAACAGCTGTATATTTTTACTAAATCTCACTAGCCAGGTACCTCACTAGCCACTACCTACTTCTACAAATTTTCTTTCCCTATATCCTTAAGCATTTCAAGATTATTAAAATTAAGGATTTCATATAAACGTGATTATTATAAGGTTCCTAAGGAAATTTAAAATAACTGTGGCAATTCGATAAAAGGCTTAACGTTAATTGTAAATAAATTTATTATTTCAACAAACCTTATTTTAAATGCGCTTATTACAATCCTTCGTCGATTCGGCAACGCGTTAAAAAATATAATAAACACATATTCCTTGTCGTGGACTATGTGTTTATTATGTTTATTATATTATTAACAATTGTTGTTCCTCAATCATCACTCTAGTAATTATGGGTATCATTCTCCACTGTTCAGATTGTCGAGACTTGTTAACTCAAAAAGGTTCTGACTCAAAACTTAACTCAAAAAATTTTGATATGTTTGGTACCAGTCTTAATGATTTTTGTCATTCTTTACCACTTTACTAAAACCTTGTCCAGGCTTGACTTAAATGTTCTTTCAAACGTTTTATATATTTTTGTCATTGCTTCTTTAAAATATTGTGTATGTGCTGTTCTTTCTCTGTTGCTCTTTTTTCCAATTTTGTGGTTAGTTTTTTTTGTAATTGGACAATGGTATTTATACTTATTTAATATTTATTTTGAAGAAAACGTTCCAAAAAATAACATATTTTTATTGAAGTTTATTAATTAAAATATTGTTCTTAATTTTTTTTTTAAAAATCAGTACCCGTAATGTGAACATAATAATTATTGACATAAAACAGAAAAAAATCACATGACACGAATAGTAAGTCCGAAAAAAGTTTAAAAAATTAAACGATAAAAATATTCACGTTGCTAGAATGTTTGCTTTTCATTTTCTTTCCTAATATCGTACTCAATAGAAATTACATTTTTGAAAAGTTATTTTATTTTAAATTTTCATCGATTGGACGCGTTAATCCGTTAATCAGATGTATAAAATAGATGCATCAATGTTTATTGCTAGATGACAAATAAAATTACAAATATTCAAAAAACATCTGTCAACGAATTTATTGAATACAAAAACTATTATGTTTTTGACGTAGTGAATTTGATAAAGGTTTGTGATCTAGGGTTAAACCTTTAAGCCTAAACGATTGGATTTCCAACATGTGGTTTCCTCTTAAAACGGTTTTAGAATTAATTTATTATTCAAGCTGACAAATTCAAACAACGTTTTAAAACAACTAAAATAATTGAAAACCCGAGTATGAATTGTACAGAAGCATAATACGACACACATTTTAGAGGAATCGAGTTAAATTGTATCATTGTATTGTACACCGTATCAACAATTGCTTGTTCACACCGGTTTATTTCCGTTGTGCCATTTATTTACACCTCCGCATTTTACCTTTACATTAACATAGTACCAGTGCGGATAATATCTCACCAGACGTATCCGTAACTTGATTACACACGTTTTGCTTAGCACGCCCTCCTTCTCCATTCATAATCAACAGCCTTACAAACCCTTTTGTCCTTACACCAGGCGATAGGGTGTCTAGGGCACAACCACCCTCCCAATTTTCTCTTTTGCTACCCCCTGTTTGAACACAATGAAATTTAATCAACCCCGCGTATTAATTTATTCATGCCACTCACCTTGATTTGCAACCAGCTGCTTACCTGCTTTTATTCAAATGCTTATTATTGAATCACCTACCAAATATTTGATAGCAAAAAATGCGATTTTTTTACGAGAAATGACCTTGAATTAATAAAACGGTAGCTATTTTCCGCTAGCTTCAAATAATTGATTCACATTTTTTTTTTAAACTAAAGAAGTTAAGTTAAGTAGTCAGTTTTTTTTAATAATAATAACCTGTATTGAAATATAATAGTAATCTGTCGTTTACAATAAAAAAAAAAGTAAAACATAAGGTTGTATAAAGGTGTAATTACAATGATTAATACATGTGAATACGAGATCATTACATTATAAACGGTGTATATATAGTATACACAGTAATTAAAAACATGTATAGGATATTTTGCGTAATCACTTAATTTACTCGTATGTAAACTTAAAATTATTACTTTAGGCTTATCATAATCTTCCTCCCTTGGAAAGCCTATGTTTAGGCAGTAGTTTTTGCAGATTGTTTGTGTTTCTTTAATATTTAGTCTATGCGCCCTTGAGGTGATTTTTCACAAAAACGGCGCTATACAAATTATCCAAATATTATTATTATTATGGTTGCTATTTTTTGCCAATGTGAATTGATTATTGTATATATATGAATAGTTAGTTGGAATTGAACCTATGAATTAACAATTATTTGTTCTGTAGTTGTAGTTGTAATTAAGAGGCAATTTTAACAAAATAAAATGAAAAAATCCGCATTACTTTCCAAAGTGAAAAGTACTCTCATAATCACCTCGGTGAGAAATCACAGTTAAGAATAATAAATTTGCTTGAAATTAATCTACCGGAATTTTCTTTCTAGATCTAAATTGATAGGCTTTCCCTATTTTCTCACTTTCCTTCCCCTCGCAACATTCAGCCAGTGGACGATCACTTCGAATCGAAATGATTTCTACGCCAATAGAACTTTGTTTTTTTGTTTAAGTCAGTTGTTTATTTTATTTTTATGATAGTAAAATAATACATCAGTACATACATATATCAATAATAAAGTGAAGCATTTATCTAGCAAGTCATTTCATATTTGTTTACCGTTGGCGTTGGATGGTGTAACAAAAAATATTAAGAGTTTCTAATGGAATGCGGGTGGAAATTCCAGTAACTTTTTAGGTATTTAATTTATAAATGTATGTCTCTCGTGACTTCGAAGACTTTCAGACCGTACTATGGTCAATTGTTTTGGTTTATTTTTACCTACATTGCATAGGTAGGTATTGCTAGTGAAAAGTAAGGTGGCAGGCAGCCTTTTTAAAATGAACAACTAGTCCATTCTGTTGTTAGATTAATTACACGTTTATTATTTTATTAGCATCACGGTAGGAGTTTTATCACACCATGGCTTATTATGAAAAATATTACCGAATTGAGGAAGGCATAAAATACTACTGAAGCGTACATTGGCGTTATTGAACCTTTGGACATCAGTTTAAGTATATCCCTACAATGACATTTACCTTGAACTCGTAAACAAAGTGCCAACATCTAGTTATATGAACTTTTTAACCATGAAAACTAGGAATCGATAAGCAAATCAGAAGATTAAACCTAAAGTCAATTTAGGAAAATGAAACAAATAACCTAACATAAAAATGATGTACCGAATGCTTGTGGGATTTATGTGAAGCTTTTGAATTAAATTTTGAATGCTTAAAATGAGAACCTGAATGTTGGCTGAAATTAAGATTTTTTAAAATATTTTTTTCTAACTTGTAATAGTTAGATAATTTGTATGGCACCGTTTTTGTAAAATAATCACTTCAAGGGCGCTTGCCTTCTAATAATGTACCTACCTATAATATATTTTGGAAGACATTGTTCTATATTTGAAAAGGAACTAATGTTTTTTCTTGGCAAGTCGAGTTACATCCCGTGATTTTTCACGGGTGACAAACAACAAGTACTGAAATAATAATCTCCGGAATATTGTGTGAAATGTGGCATTCGCTTAGTTATACCGTATCGAATAATAATAATGGCGTTGCATTGTGACAAATAGGTCCAGTACCTGCTTGCTTTTCGCATTCTACATTCTGCAATCACAATCAATGCGCAATTATTGGAAATGTCTGTGACGCATTGTAGTCAATTCTCCTTGCAATTTATACATTCAAATTAAATGTGAATATTCGCACTGATTGCTCAAAGTAAGTGCAGAAGTTGAATTATATTCGAAAATGTGGTAGATACTCCAAGTATCAACCTGGTGAAAGACCACCATTCAGAATCGAAACGTTGCTTGAAATGGCTTCAGCCGTGTTTCGTGACCACATCTGAATAGCCAGGTACTTTCAAACCTTCAACTTTCCAATCTCCTTCACCTCCCCACTACCTTCAGCCTCACAGAATACCCTATTTTGGAGATGCCATAGTCTCACTGGCTCTAGACGGTTGGAAGCAGTTGAGACCCCTGTGCGGTATTCATATAAAAAAATGTATTTTTTGAAATTTATCAATATTATTTTGTTTATTATTCCTACAATATTTTTTATCGGGTATTTAAACAGATTTTTTTTCTGGTATTTAGGTGTCTGCAATTATTTTGAGTTCACACATACTTTTCATGACGATTTATACGGCTTTTAAAATATCAATTTCAGTGTCAAAAGATAAGACAAAATCAACGACCAAAAAGAGTATTCACACCTCTCGAAACAATAATTTTACGTGATTGCTAAAGTTTAACTAGTTTTCTGATAAACACTTCTGTGACATTGCGCTCCCACTGCGTTATAAAAACTCAATTTTAGGACAAGATGCAATTATAGTGTTAAAAATCATAATTGCAAGAAAAATAGTATTTTAAGTATCCTTTGGTTAGTGATAAAATATGTATTTTTTTAGGCAAGTCAAAAGGGCGTGGTAGTTAAGAAAAAATCTACATTAGATGTTAACACAATATAAAAAAGATTGTTAACATATAATTTTATGTCGATGAAATTTAGCCGAATTCAATTCATTGTTCGAATATGACGATTAAAAAATATTAATTTATCGAAGGAAGCAATCACTTTGTGGCTTGACATTATAAAAGCTTTTGACTAAACCAAACTTAACATTAGAAAATGATTCTTTCAAATGTGGTACCGCAAAATGCTTAGAATCATTTCATAGATATAAAGTAAACATACAAAGGACTAATAAATATATTAAAACAATTTATATCGATGAATAAAAAATAATGAACCTTTCTGGCAAAATCTAATACGAATATTTTGTAAATCTGTACAAGGCAAGATAATGCTAGTAAATATGACGCCTTTTGCCAATATCCAGCGGTTCTATGTGATCGAGATTCAATATCAACCATCGGCATCATATTAAGGACTGTTCTCTTGTATTTGGCCCAAATGCGGCTGGGATTTTATTTTATCTGCAGGGTCGTGAGTCGTGATATCACGTTTACCGAAACTTGTTTTTGTATTGCCTCTACGCCTTTTACTGGGAACGGGCAGATACCGAAATAAAATAGCGCTTTTGAAGGAATTCGGGGAAATACCGCCATCAGTTCTGCGGTAAATACGAAAAAAAACCTTACATAAGATCCAAGAAGACCTGCATTAAATTTAAGTCAAGAATTTAGTGAAAACATTTGTTTTCAAGACAAGTCTTATCCTTTTGAATATGTTTTCAGACATTTGCATTTGAACAATATAATCCGTAGGTATTTCAATTGGTAGTATCAAAGTCACATAATTAATAAACAACTAACTAATTAATCATCACGCCGTTTCCCCGCAGGGGATAGATAGAGAGGACGGGCCTTCATACAGCTCTGTCTTGGCACACACTCCTTGCTTCGCTTACATTCATACATAGTCTCATACATACTCTTCTGTTATTCTGACTCTTCACGTGGCCCGATTCAGGTGTTTGATTTAACTTGATCTCGCCATGTCTTCCTCGGGCATCCGTGACTTCTTCTTCCATCCACTTTCGCATTATGTGGATTCGACAAAATAGGTTAGAATGAAGGTAACAATATAAACTTACAACACAAAATAATGATGTAAGATAACTTCATATTAGGAATCACATAAAAATGTTCGAATTTAATTAAAATTAAGTGCTACCGGAAACAAAGTTATCTATGCAGGCGGCCAAAAGATCTTAAAAATCCGCACTAGCACCGCAATAGAGTGCAAAGTTAAGTGTGTCAAACCGTACGCATTTGTTTTGAGTTAGATTTTTTTCAGTAGATTTTTACTGCAGCGTAGAAATAAAATACATCGCATATACACAATACAACGCATTACCCAATGAATTTAAGCTCCCAGTTGTGAACAAAAAAATATTGGCAAAAGCATTTTATGGATATTTTCTCAATAATTTTATACAACTGTGATGTATTCTTTCTGTAAAACCTCTGTGTGTGTGAATATCTTTCTTACTGTATTTATGATTTTAATGTAATTAATCACTAATCTTATGAGTTCATTTTTATGTATTTAACTCGTCTGTTCCCTCTCAATAATAAAAGTAATAATATTCGGATAATTTGTTAAGCGCCGTTTTTCTGAAAAATCATTCCTAAAGCGATGTTCTTCTTTCTTTTAAAAATTTGTATTGTTTTGTGAAAATATTATTCCAAGTTATTTTATAATTTTATCTTTCCCGGAATGAGTTTTTTCAACTCTTTGGAAATAATATACCTAAAAATGTATTTTTTGTACTATATTGTCATTTTAATACAAAAATAAAAATCACATGAATATTTGACATTTGAGTCCGAACGCTGAGATTTTGATTATCCACAGTTTTAGAGCGAGATTTTTTTTTTCAATTTAATGTCACAAAAATGCTGAGAAGCACTAAAAATATATACGAGTATATACTCGGTTCAAGAAAATAACATGTAGCTCACTCTAATATAGAGGGTTTTTATTTATTCGTTTTTATAACTGAACAAAATATTTTTAATAAGTGAAACAAAAGATGAACGAACACATGTGTTAAGAATGTTTTTTTTGTTGTTAAAAGCACTCGAAAATGACTTTATTGTTGACTTTTCGAAAAAAGTTACATTTTATTAATTGTATTAATTTAGTCATCTACTCTCTTAAGCGTTTTCCTCCCAGATATTTATTTGTAAACTGAAAATCAACACATCAAATAAACTTTAATTTTAACCTTACTGTAGGTACCAGTAAAGATATTGTTTATACGTTGAATTTCATAAAAATACGAGATACCAAAAAATCAATAGAAAACTAATAGAAGTTGGATAAGCAAATACCAGACATTCCCTGGCTCATCTTTACTCATTGTAATACTCCCAGTTTATAGTTATGCAATATTCCGCTACCCCATTCCTCACATAGGAAGAAAGTCAACAACCAATATCTTGGAATTTCAATCATCTCCCATACATTGTGCTAGGAGCATAGTTGCGCGGACTTATACATTATTACCATTATTCCTTCTTGAATAATCTGCCGTCTCATACAATGACCGCTCTCTGAAAAGGACACTCTATTCTATGTGAATTTATGCAGTCTGAAGGAAATAGCCTCCCCACAACCGATGGATCTTATGCAGTATTGTGGAGCGTTTACCTATTTTTGATAGGAATGGATGCGGCCATTGAAAGAGAATACTCCCACACAAAGAGCTTTTTAAAGCATCTGTGGTGACGCAGCCCGAGAAAATTGAACCACGTTTTCTTAGAAAAGCTTTGTTTTCACCACCTTTATTTACATATGACGTCAACAATATTTTTTCGAAATATTTTTTTGTTGGTTTGTACATATAATTTAGGTTGGCACGATGTTCATATGGTAGGAAAGGTGAAATTATATAAAATGTGGATCAAACTTAAAATTTAAAAAAAAATTATTTTTGGAAAAAATATACAGCAGAAGCACTACGCATTGATTAAAATGTAAATGCTTTCGTTATTACTTTAATAAAATTTTAATAGAATACTTTCCGAAATATCCGCATCTAATAATCAAAGTGCAAAATTTTTATATAATTCAATTGAATTAAATTTAATATTATTACTATTGAGTTCTGCTATTTTAAGTTTTTTATTTTTGTTTTTAGTGACAGCTGTTTCGGCGTTTAAGGCCATTGTCAAACTGTCAGTTTGATGAAGGTCAACCGGTTTCGCTTGGATCAAGCTTCGTCAGGGCACATATAATAACTAAAGAAAAAATACAGAGTTAACAGGTATATATAGGTACAACAATTAATGATAGAGTGAGACAGCATATAATTCAAAGAAGGAAGAGAGAGAGCATATATTAGAGGGAGGGAACAATTAAAAGTGCTTAATATATACGTATTACGAAGAATTAGTAAATAAACAAGTGTTCATAATAGAAAGATAATGATGTAATGTTAGGAGCAGACAAAGATCCCATATTGAATTTATATATGAAAACGACATTTTACATTGTTACTGGAAAATAAGCTATTTGGATACATAATAATAATTAAATGGGTGAGTTATGGAATAAAACAGACTGATTCGTAGCATCAAATGAGGGTGAAGTTGACAATTGATGGGTTTTAAAACAAAGTATTATTTTATTTAATATAATGTCCAACCACCATGTGATTGCTTCTTACGAAAAAAAAAACCTTTATTTTGTTCACTTTAACGTTTTGGTTTTTGGTTTTGATTACCTTCATTATTTGTTAAAAGTACAAAAATAACAAACGTTTTCTACCGCAGACTTATTAATACAACAACTGAGACTATTAGTAGAAGGTTTTTTGCTGGCAATTGACTGCTTTATTCTATAAGAAGTATCCACTTCCACAGATCCACAGTCTGGCTCAAGCGGTCTCCACGGTGGACTTTTCCACTCTTTTATCCCTGCAATTTACATCTCCCCCATAAACATATAAATAGCAGGTCACAGTGGCGCGCCGGATCCTCGCCGCGGCGCAGGTTGTATAAGGTGCCTTTGGGGGTGCGGATGTATGGGCGGGTAGCAAGACCAGCGAGTCGTGGTGTTGTTACAGCCTTTGACTGAAAATGCTAGCTATCAAATTAGAACGGTTTAAGATGACTTGAATTCTGAATTCAGCTGTTCCTTGAAATATTTTGTAAAGGAACCAGTCATTTTGTAAGGAATAGACGTAAGATACTAGATTTCCATTAGAAGTAAAATACTCAATTTTAAATTTCGAAAAAATCTTAGAAACCAATTACTTGGTGGTTTGACTTTTTTGTGAATACCGCACAAAATTCTCAACTGCTCGCAACCGTCTAGAGCCAGTGAGACCATAGCATCCCCAATAGGGCTATATTGTGAGGTTGAAGGTTGTGGGGAGGGGAAGGATATGAGGAAGCGGAAGGTTGGGAAGTACCTAGCTATTCAAATCTGGTCACCAAACACGGCTTATGCCATTTCAAGCAATGTTTCAATTCTCAATGGTAGTCTTTCACCAGGGCTACATTTTTCGTGCTAGAATTTTTGTCTTACTAGGGTATCTACCACTCTAGACATATTTACTGAAAATGAAATAATAACTTTGCATAAGACCACGGGTTTTATTTTCATGACTGACCGATTACCCTTAATATAAGCATCGTCAGGGTACAAAATTAAACTAAACAATACTACATAGTGTGTGGTTATATATACTTATACACACAGAGGGAGAACACAGGATAAAATAAAATAAAAAAAGAGAACTGTAAGAAAACTTTTTTTCTAGTTTTCTCATTGTTTTTTTTTATATTGTGTTCTCTCTCTGTATGTATGAGCATACACCATAGAATTTATCCACAAACTATGGAATTTTGTTTAGTTTAATTTTGTATTTTGACGATGCTTAGGCTAAGCGAAACCAGTCGGTCATAAACATTAAAATTAAACCTGCCATCCCCTACACAGTTATTATTTCATTTTCAAAAATGTATCTCTTTCTAATAAATCACAGTGATTAGTGTTGCAACATTTATTCATTCCACCGAAACAATAAAACCTCGTCGAAATCTCGTAAAAAATGCACCCTCCATCAAATATACATACAACTTCCACCAATCAAATCCCCGCTATTTGAGCGTTTCCTTAATGACGGTCACCTCCCCGGGCCGTTGTCCCCGAACAATTTCTGAAATTATCAACATCCCCTTCCGCCGAAGTAACCATTGTTTCAGAATTTCAAAGCTCGACCGAGCCTCCGATAGCCGAAAGCTCAAAACGCCAGTAGCCGTAACACCCACGTTCTTCCGGTAGCCACTACAAGGCAGCACAGCCAGTTACGTCTTATTCTGATCTAATGACTTTGTGTAATGTGTTTATCTTACGAGTATATTATGTTTTGTGAATGTTACAATTGTTGGATCATAGTTTGCTTAGCGGTTAGTTCACTGAAGGGAAAACCTTTTTGTATGTTTATGATAATCTCTCCCATTGTAGACGCAGCGCATAAAACGAGAATTTCATAAAGCATAAGAAAAAAAGCATTAAAAGGGGTGCAGAAAAATGTTCCATAACATCGTTTGATATATTGCCTTAAATTTAGTTAAAATCTCGTTAAGAATGAAAGGAAAAGTGATTTTTTTCTTAGTAAAGCTTTGCTTGAATTCAAAGAATAGCTGTTTCATCATTTTTGAAATCTTTTTTCTGGTTCACAAAATTGTTTACACAATTTTCAATATCTTAAAATAACCGTCAACTTCATGACGATTAGTCCTACTTTCAACCACAAAACCTGGATTGCTTTAATAATAAACAGAACTCATTAACACGTGTATTCCAGGCTTGAGGCGTCGCCCTGGTCTTATTGTTTTATATTTCAAGTAGAATAACAAATAAAGAAAAGGGTATGGAATTTTTTTTTCGAACAAACAACTGAAGTGTTGGTACCTCAATATATTTTAGAAATAAACAGATGTAACAGAACTTGATGGCTAAAAATGGAAATGGTTTTCCAAACTACAGATAATTCAGTAGACATAAAAAATCTAAGCATGTGTAAATTTTATCACGCCTGAGACAAATAAACCGATATTTTGCTTCGAATTCTGAAATTCGTATATTTCAATGTTCATCCGAAGTAATCAATTTTTAACGGTGTAATGTCCCTCGGATGCTAGGAACTGTTCTTGTTCCATATATCTCACCACCCTTGTAAGGTTTTCGTTTGTGAAGCCAGATAAATTTGTATCAATGTTCTATCGTATCTACTGCTTCATCCGTGCATATTATCTGCTTTATATTTAAGATTTTTCTCTGGTATCTTTTTTACGCATTCAATCAATGAATTTTGGTGAAAATTGAATACCAGTGCATTACAACAATAAAAAAAATTGAAGTGAACTTTAATAAACTGATGCTTATTTATTATTAAATATTTAATTAATGTTGATAATCTAAAACACGAACAAGAAACATAAAAAAAGTCAGAAACTAAAAAGAACAATGGTCACGACCGAGACTCGTACTCGGAACCCATACTCTATCCGGGAGTAGCATTCTACCAATTAAACCATCAAAGCCCCATTAGAATGCGTCATTTTGAAACGATCTCATACTATTGAAAATTGTTAATATTTTAATTTTCTTCTGATTTTGGGCTTTTTTAATTTGAATACCACACAAGGGTTCCAACTGCTCCCTGCCTCTAGCCAATGAGACTATGGCATCCCCAATAGGAGTATATTGTGAGGCTGAAGGTAGTGAGGAGGAGAAAGAAATGAGGAAGGGGACGGTTGGGAAGTACCTGGTTTTTCATATCTGGTCACCAAGCACGGCTAAAGTCATTTCAAGCAACGTTTCAATTCTGAATGGTGGTCTTTCACCAAATATACAATTTTTTATTTATACGCAAATATACTATATTTTATATTTTAGGCTGCCATCTTTTGGTGATATTCAAAGTTCTACTATCAATATCTCTTTAATTGGCAGAGTGTTACTCCTGGATAGAGTGGAGGTTCCGAGTTCGAGTCTCGGTCATGACCATTGTTCCTTTTAGTTTTTGGCTTTTTTCTGTTTCGTATTTGTGCTTAAGATTATTAGTATTATTTAAATATTTAATATTTTTACATTAAATAAAATTTAACATCTTTATTTTATTTAAGTACATATAACAGGCATGATGCTCAAAACATATATACATGAGTGGTTTTTTTAATTAGAATATTTAACAACAGTAGGTAATCAAGTCAAAGTTTATGAAAAATGCAAAAGTAAATGAATAACAAACAAAGCAAATGAACAATATTATACAACGTAGAACATAACTTCATGGATTATTGCCACCTGTACTGAAGAGATGCTAACTAAGCCGTTTGCTACTTGGTTATTCATATAACCAGTCTATAAATAATGGGCATTATTACAATATCAGCTTGATATAATTGACAGAATTACAAAAAATACTAACTAATATCGCTCAATTTTCTATTTCTAAACTCAACCCTTTTGTATTTCATTTGACGCATCACTGACAAGCGAAACTGCCAAATCACCGGATCGGAACTGCTACCCCCTCGGAGCGCGTGACCAGAGCTGGTCAGCGTCTCATAATTGCAACCGCGGCCCGTTTCGCTAGCCACAAGCGCTGCGGCAACCAGCGTAGCACCAGCCATTCCACTGTGGGCGGCGGGTTGTTGGATTCATACCGTATTACGTGTGTAGCTGGGATACAATATATTGTTCAAGTGAACAGTCCAGGAATGGCAACGAGAGATGAGCCACATTGTTGTGTTGTGGAAATATATGGAATGTAGATGAAATTTGTTTGTATGCTTTTCTTGGATCTGCTTACTTTCTGTAATTTATTTACTTTTTGTTTCTTACATTATTTTTTTACATTACACTTCCTCAGTAGATCATAAGAACCTGTTCTGAGTTACAGTTCTAAGTGACAGTGAGTACAAGTATGATAATATAAAAAAATGATGATATTTGTTACACAATAATAGATGATGCAACAGATACTGACCGTAAAACTCTCTTGATACCATATAAGATACATTGACAGTAGGTAAAGTTGCAAGGCACTAAATCCTATATTTAAAGACAGTGTATACGATCCAAATATACTTTTATTTTACATCGTAACAACCCTACAATTGCTTATGGTGAACACATTACATTTTATACCTAAAGAAAGAAATATTTGTGAGATAATTGAATATTACAATAATTACGTTTCACCGTACGTAAGCTTGAACGTTATTAACCTTTCCGTTACCGAATTCAAAAAAATCTTCCGATTTCAAGAGGATACGACAGTATTACAATAATATTTCATTTATTTACTCTTCCTCTTTGGGAAAACTCTTTTTTTTTAAGATTTTGTATTAAAATAAAACATGTAATGAAGGTGCGCTAATATGAATCACCACCAAAACTCAACACGGGACTATAAATTAATATAATTTTATATCTATTTAAACAAGTTCTCAAAACGAGTTAGCGTATTTTTAAGTAAATTAATGCCGTACAAAAATATATACATTTAAACCTGAACACACAGGTAAACAAAATTATTTACCGGTTAAATATTTAGCCTCCTTTGCAACGCGTTTCCGTCACACTTCTTTTGAGTTTTTATGTATTAATATTATGGGTACGTGAGAAAACAAGTATTCGTAATATTTTTTTTTACGTTCGTGACACAAATAAAGTATTTGGAATAAGTTAAAAAAATAAATATTTTGTAAGAATTGAAAAAATCTAAAATGTTCTGCATGCCCACGCAAATATTGAAAATTGAAGAAGTCAGGTACGTGGTGTTATTTACCATCTTGACTTCAGGAAGCTTTAATGTTAAAAGAATAATTTGATTAGTGGGCGGAGAAGGAGCATAATAGGATCCCTTCCCTCAAAGCCTTGTGGTAGTTACAAGGCTATAAATACCTTAGTGTACCTACGTCCTGCTTGTTTTTTAAGGGCACGTTATTTTTGTTATAAGATAAGTGTAGGTACCACCCACATAAAGAGATATCCATATCAAACCTTGCTCGGGAATCAGGTGTCATTATATTTTCCATTCAACCACATTCCACCCATCGCCTACAGCATACATTTAATGAACAAAATAAGTTTTTTTTTATAGTTTAGTAGCAAAAAGGAGATTTTTCATAAAGTTATCATTTTAGTATACTGAAATTTTTTTTTGTGTAAAACATATTGTGATATGAATATATTTCAGATATAACGTTTTTTTATACAGTTAAAAATCTCATTATTAAATCCCTTCCCCCATTTATAAAGAATCATCAATTTTCCTTCTACCAGACGTTTGCTTTGCTGCTAGGGTATGTTTTTTTAATTTCTACAAAAGCATCTATATAAAAACGACTGGAATCTAAAACCTGTTTTTGTATGTGAATTCGTTTATAAACGCTTGATTATTTATTCAAATTCGTACCTCATTTTAAAGACAACATAAAAAAATAGCTTAGAATCAACCATGTAAATATATTATCTTAGTAAAATATCGTTAATAGTTTTTGCTCCATTTTTAACTGGATGCGTGTGTTTGTACTTTTTAAGGGATAAAAAGACTTGTAATTCAACTTTCTAATTTTTGTATCTTTATCATATATTATATTTGCATTTTAAACTAACAACAATAAATCAGAGAAAACATTACGATTTAATAAAACAGGTTTTCTTGCAAGCAGTCCCAAAAACTGTACAAGCAGTAGAAAACAAAATGTTATTGTCCCAGCTAAATGTTTATAATGTAAGAGAAAACTATGTATTTATTCATATTTGATAGTTTTTCTTCTATTACTATTACAAGAAAAAGGTGATTATCGTAACTCAATATAGCGCTCAGAAAAAAACAAAATCTACAAGAAACTCTTCAACTTTTATCAAGTAATTTCGTGAATCCTTCGAGATTCCGCAGCTTTTATTCCCGAATCGCAACATTACGAATTACGAGATTCACGAGATCTCTTCTCCGCTGGCGCATTTCTATCTCCCAGCCCGAGAAGCCGAGAAGCTGACGTATTCCTCGTGTAAAATCATTTTGCGTTTTAGGTGAAGAGATTTGTATGTAGGAGTATTCCGGCGGAATTTACGACGACCACGTTTACTTTATATTGTACCCCGACGCTCCCTTTACGGTTGTGTTCTCCGCTAGAGATGTTTGATAATATTAAAGCGAGCGATAACCCGCGAATGTAATATTACACAATAACACATTCAACAACAATACTTTGAAATATTATGTTCTATTTCACACTTAAACGTTATTTATTGCGCGATTAAAGTTATTTTCATAAAACAGTGTGCAAATTACTACGGAGCGTTATTTATGCTAAGTTCTTACTTTCCTCAAAAATACGTTGCCCTAACCCCTAACATATAATTTATGAAAATCTGTATCGTAATATTTTTATGAATTCATTTTATGTGTGAAGTTATTGACAATAATAAAATAGCAACGGTACGTGCATATTCAAAAACTGAAATTTTGACTGACTTCGAGTAATAGTGCGGTATTTTAATTGTCAGTTATAATGATGTTTCAAATCTTTCAGTATAATCGCCATCATTGTAATATTTTATGGAAGTTATTTCTGTATCCTATAAAATAGGAAATTTAATTGATATAAAATTTAAAAAAAAAAACACTTTGTTTTAAACCACAACCTCTGTGAGATCAAGCTTCGTCACGGTAATTCTAGTAACAAAATAATAAAACAGACTTATCAGATATATATATGTACAAAAATCGAAGCGAATATTGATCTAAACGAACCGGTTGGCATCCAACATAATAAATTTGTGGTTCAAAAAAAAGTTTTATTTTATTTTAATATAATGTCAAACCACAAAGTGGTTGCTTTTTATGAGGTAATGTAATTATTCAGATTTACTCTACCTTCATATTTCTCTTCTTGTTTGCTTATCTATTTTTTTCTCACCCCACAAAATGTTCCTATTAGTAATGCGATAATCTCACTGTTTCTTTCGGACGGTCGGACTAATGAAAATGGAAAAAAAGTATCGTAGCAAAGTAAGGTGTAAAGTTCATTAAAGAAAATAATTACTTTCGCAAATTAATGAAAAACCCGTGTAAAGGTCCCTCGGAAAGTCAATATTATCTAATTATTTCAACGCTTTGCATTTCATTTGCTCACGTTCACAACATCAAATAGATTGTATTAATAATAGTCGAATGTGAACATAAAACCCTTTGTTGATTACTGTTTCGGCTTAAGCGGAAATTACAAAACGAGTTTTAGTAGCGGATTTTCCTTCCTGCCGCCCTAAGCATTTTATGCCAGGCCCGGGCTATAAATGTACCCCAAACTCCGACACCTGTATAACAAAGCAGCAGTGATATAAGTGACACTCGATATCCCCTCCGAAATAAATAGGGCACACCTATGGGCTTAATTTTACTGGGGTGGTCCGATACTCTAGGGTAAACGCTTGCACAGCACAAGTGTTAACTGCGTGCTTTAAAAGTTAAGTTTTACTTTGTGTTTAGACAAACAGAATTCAATGCGTCGTTAGTATGAAATCACATTTAAAACATTTCTTCTATGTGAATATATGTTAGATATTTTTGATCAGTGATTTTAATAATCATTGAATTTTAATACATTCGACAAACTTGTATTTGGACCCGAAAAGTAAGTAAGTAGTTAGTAAGAGATAATTTTGAATGCTATCGAAAGCTCAATTTGCATTTGGATCTGAAAATTAGTAAAATATTATCTTGAATGTCGATGAAAGCTCAATTTGCATCTGGACCCGAAAATTAATAAAATATACGCTCGAATGCCGTCGAAAGCTCATTTTTTGTTAATTATTTTATTACTACAAAGCATATCGTCGCCAGAAAGGCAAAAGAGCCAAATCGCTATTTTGAGAAGTTTACACCAAAGCACTTTGTTTTTTTTTTACAACAAAATAAAGTCAAGTACCTGGTTGGATTTTGAAAAAAAAAGTTACTCAGGTAACCCAATTCTCTTAGTGAGTTACTTGAAGCCAAAAAGCTACAAAAAAGTCGCAAGCTTATGTCGCTTGAGTCAAGCCTTCTCCCAAATGGTAAATATAGTTTAGATGGCTGAAGGGTCACAAGTCTTCAGAATTAAACGAGAGTCAGAACATTCGGCACAAAAAAATAAAACTGCATACTTAACTTTTTTTTACCAAAATGTCGCTTTAGCTCTTTTGCATTTCCAGCGTCGATATACACATTTGGATTTGAGTTAAATAGTTTCCATTGAAATCGAGCATTACTCCTTATTTATTATTTGAACGTTTCCAGTTTTAGTACTGCAATACTCAGTATTAAGAAACTTAACTTCGAAAACAATCTTCTAAACCTCCCTAATTACTAAATGCACACATACTTAATGCTTTGAACCATCGTGTTTCTCAAGAAATATTTTGATTTAAGATGAAATGACAAACTTTCTCGTTATTTTGTATCGTATAAGACAATCTAGCAATTTGTATATCGTCGTTGGAAAGCCGTGAGAAAACATTGGCAAAGCTTTTTATGTCTGTTATTTCATTTATGGACAATTTACGATCCGCAGTGTTATCGTTTTATTTGTAAAGTAAATATTACCTACTCCACTCCAGGACACTGACACGCCTGAATTGTCTTAACCTTAATACGGCCAACAACAAAAAAACGTCATAAAAATCAATACGGTGCGCAAGATACCCCGTTAAGATAAAACGATGTATCGTAAAAGCACTAACATAACAATACGCATTATTCAGAAGATGTATTTCATAATAAACTGTTTTTTTATGCCTACACCTACATGTATGTTATACCTTCAGAGGGGTGCATTTTATTAAAGTATAGTAGTTACTACCCAATTAGCCAGATATTCCAGATTGTTTTTTGAAAATCTTATTGAACATTTGTTAAATGTTGGATCGCGCCTTTGTTTTGAAAGTAAAGTGGATATTTCAAAGATCTACAAATTCAAGACACCAGTCACATCAAAGCTCACTGATTGGGTATTTTATAGCGTCAATAAGAAAATTCACTTTTTTCTGGATAAGATAGGGTTTGAGTTTTGATTATTTTTTGGTAAAGTATTAAATTAATTGATAATTAAAGGATTTAAAAAATCTTCAAATAATAGGATAATTCAAAAAGACACAAAAAATAAAGTTGTGCCCCATACTCTCGGGACCTTAACTTTATCCAAAAACAGTGCATTAACTCATTTTTTCATCCCAACCAATTCATTCAACATCATTTTTCAAAATTTCACATATTTTGAAGATTTTTAATATTATAAAATCAATTATCATTTTTCCTTTGGGATCTATTTATATAATTGTTAGCAAAGTTGCATCTAAACACAATTGCACACACAGATGACGTAATCTATGTATTTATTTTACGTACGATCTTTGACTTTTTGCAAGTCTGAAATAATTTTTAAAATTTAATTTAACTTATTAAACCCGTACGCTTCATCATAATAATATTGATTGCTGTTTTTTTTCCATTTAAAAATAAAAATAATACTTAACTTTCACTTTGAATTTAATTGAAGGTTCTGGACATGTTGCTTTAATATTGTAAAAGGAAAAAGAATTTTCCAAAAAACGTTGGCAATATTGTAATCAAGAAATGTTTCGACGCCAATACGCTTATATAAAGATAACGACACGGTGCATTGTCGTGAAATCTAATGATAATTAAAACTTACCAAATATCTCAGAGTTACTCGACAGTTAGTTAACAGGTTCTTGCCGTGAGGTCGTCAGTTAATTGATTTTGACTTAAATTGATTGGAATTTAGTTTTCAATTAATTCCTTTACTATTAACATTTCTCAATACTCCCTCTCCTTTTTCTACCCTTTATCCATGTCTTATGCCATGTTCACGAGAGAGAAGAATTTATTTTCAAGTCACTATACCCAGCCAGTGACACATATTAACCATATAAACATATTATGTGTCTTTTTTTAAAGTAAAGTTCACGTGAATGAACGTGCTACGATTCCGAATCAATAATTAAACGCAGAGCGAAAACAAAGCTTCATCGAGCATAGTCCAACAAGGTGAAAATTTCATAGTTGTTAAACTTTAAAATCCCAGTATTATTACGCTTGAAGGATTTGCATGTGTTTTCATTGTTCGGATTTTATAAGGATTGTAGAAAATTACATAGGTTAGGTTAGTTCAGAAAATGCTGATTCAGTCATGAAAAATTACTAAGATAGTGAAGCTGTATATATATTGCTTTTTTAGTATATAACTAATGCAATAAGAGGTGTTTTATACATTTTTCTTATAGCCCATCTATAAGAAGTATATTAAATTATCTAATTTCAATAAAAATAAGAAGTAAAAAATATTTTTTAAATGATGAACTAAAGTAATATAATGAAATTTTATATATATATATATGCGTAGAAAGCAATCACTTTGTGGTTTGACATATTGATTGAAAAATAAATAATAGCTTTGTATACGACCGTTTTTTCTTAGCCTAAACATCATCAGGTTACAAAATTAAACTTTTTAACCTTTTTGTACCCTGATAATGCTTAGGGTAAGCGAAACCTGTCAGTCATAAAAATAAAATACCTGTGGTCTTATTAAAAGTAAATATTTCATTTTCATTATATATTTATCGAGTACATTGTTTTGATTAATTTGATAATTATTAAATGAGGAACTTTCGTATTCACAGTCATATTATATTATTTCATTTTTACCTTGGCGTAGGCATACAATATGCAAATATATACGAAGTCATCGAGCAAGTAGGAAATATTCTGTTGTAAAAACGTAACAAAAATTAACATTGAGGTTTTAACAGCTGAGCTAATTGACGTAATAAAATTTCTAAAAGAATTTAACCGTGAAAATGATGCTCGAATAAAATAATGCAATATCACGTAAATTTGAAAGTTTTTAGTTTTAAAAATCGCAAAGCAAAACACTTTGCTTACTTATGCCTTGTTCGGCTGTGGAGGGGTTCTCGGTTCCAGGCGCTATTACGCAATAGCTGGATCCTTTCTGTAAACACATAACGCTCGCGCTTTCCATATCGCCAATGTAAACAGACTAAACATCGCTTACATAATATACGCAGGTATTACCTTATACGTGCATACATTGTTTAACAACAGTAGAATAAAGTATTGATTAGAACAACCCTTTGAAGTTATGTCATACGCGTTCGGGAAGAAATTGACGTTTATTTCAATTTGTTTTGTAAACATGCTAGATAGCTGTGTGAATTTAGCGCTCATTATTTGTGGAAAATATTGCAAACGTTTTTCTTGTATTATTATAACTTACTAACTAACCATCGCGCCGTTTCCCCTCAGAGATAGGCAGAGAAGACGGACCGCCATACAAATCTGTCTTAGCAGACATTTTTTGTTTAATTTACATTCATACATCGTCTCAAACATAATCTTCTTTTTTATCACTCTTTAAATGACCCGATTCAAATATTTGATTTTATTGATTGTTTTAATCATATATTTTAAAAAATTGTTTTATTGACTTTAAAAATAGCATGTTAACATTTTTTCTATGATAATTAAAACACTTCCTTTTATAAAAACGTTACATAACCTAAGCTCTTCTATAATTAGGTTGTAATTTTATTTAATTATAAAAATTAAGATTCATAAACACCAGGATTTTAAGTAAGCTCTTACCTTCTTCCTGAACATAACTTGTTCTGAAAAGGAAGTAAATTGGCACCCACTGTGAGTATACTCGTAGACCTCTATCAACCCTTTTGTTGAGCAAACGTTCTACCAACTGGGCTATCGACCACCTCAAAATATTTACACATATTACAATTTATCTGCTAATATAATTCTAAAATTTACAGTTTACAGAATTATGTAGCAATATAGCACTTTTCAATATTGGCATTAAATAATTATTCATTCAAAGCACAAATCAGGTTTAATTTTCTAAAAGCTCTGACATCAGTCCTGTCCAGTGAAATGTCATTTCATGATCAGTTTCGATTACAGGGAGGAGAGTTCACTAACAACAAGGCTGCGTTCTGCGAAGGTTTATGACAGAAGTGCAATTCAACCGTAATACAAATGTCAAAGTAAATCAATAACACATTAACATGCATAGTTATTCTACATGTCAGGCTACCAGTAAATAAGCAATGTACTAGATAATGCTTAAATAATCAGTTTGTATATTTCCCATGTAGAACTGTAACTGTATGAGAAATTTAAAGCTTATAATATTGAAATTGTAGGTAAGTACTGCAAGGTCAAACATTAAAAATAAATCAGCATTACAATTAATAAATACAATACGGTCAATCAAAAAAAACATTATTTAAAAACGTATATACGTATTTTAAAAAAATTACACTGTTTAGGTCAGGGTCTCATTCTTCACTCCAACCTTACTAATGGAAAATCTGAATGATTAACGAAAGGGTGCGTTCAAAGATACGTAAAGAAAAATCTTGAGAGGAGGAAGTCATACTATGGGGCTGATTTTGTTTCTACACTGTTCGAAAGTCCTCAGAAACAAACCCCTGCTGTTATTTATATAAATATCACAGCTGTAATATTTTGTACAGTACTGCTTACAATGCCCGTAGAACGACTACTATTCAAAATTTTATCGGCATTTCTATAGCGAAGGCGTCCAGTTGATCGACCCTAAAAAACCTATGCAAAACAAGTGCAGACACAATGCAAGGAGAGATAAGGTCTGCAGTGGACCCATTCCATCCAAGGAGTGCAAGATAAGGAACGCTACCGCTTTGTTAAAGCAATAGCCTCCGTGGTTGAGTGGTTAGGACGCTCGACTACGACCTCAGAAGTTTTTTCTCATATTATATTGTAATTTATTTTATTTCTTTCACAAGAAGTAATCACTTTGTGGTTAAACATTATATTAAAATTTTTAAAAATCACTTTGGTTTAAACCACGAATTTATTATGTTTTAAAGCCACCCAGTTTTCCTTAGATCAAGCTTCATCAGGGCAGATATAATAACTGAAACTTGATCTAAGCGAAACCTATTGACTTTTGAGCATAATAAAGTCATGGCTTATAACAAAGTGTTTCTTTACTTTTTATATGTACGATATATTTATATATATGTATATATATATATATATATATATATATATATATATATATATATATATATATATATATATATATATATATATATATATGTGTGGCACGTTCTAGAGTGGTAGATACCCTAGATAGTGGTATCGCCTTGGTGAAAGATGAAAGACTACCATTTAGAATCGAAGCGTTGCTTGAAATGGCTTAAGCCATATTTGGTGACCAGATCAATAGCCAGGTACTTTCCAACCATCCTTTTCCTCAACTCCTCCCCCCCCATTACCTTCAGCCTCACAATATGCCTCAATTGGGGATGCCATAGTCCCACTGGCTCCAGACGGTAGGGAGCAGTTGGAACTCTTCTGCGGTATTTAATTTAAAAATAAATGAATCCTCTACCACAAAGAAAATAATCAATAATTTTTTTTTTTAGAAGAGGGTTGGGAGTGTAGGTACTCGCTACTATACGTTGAAGGTAAATAACGTGATTTTTAAACATTAAAAGTAATTATCTGAAATTTTACTTCCGTCATTAAGTCTCGAGATTAATTGCCAGTAATTAAATAAATATAACCCGCAGCAGGTGCTTTTAACGTCCCAATAAAACTCGGATGCAATCAACGAGCTGCCCAAAACGTTGATGAAATCAACGGGCGAACATAATGTCCCGCTGCCAGAGAGCACTTTACTGCCCCTGCCGAATGCAGCTCTATTAAAATATCGTTAGCATTTTTATCTTTCAAACTTCAATTTTAGCGTAATGAATCACAGGACAGCGGTAGTGGCGAACAGTGACGAGGCTCAAACAAAAAGCTCCAGACCTGCGAGTATTAAAAGTCGGAAAATGATGGGAAGTTCTTGTGAAAATAAAACTTGCAAGACTTGTAGCGCGCTTATTAGGTGCCTGCGCAGTATTAAGTTATAATCTGTATGCAAAACGGTCTTCCTGCCTCGAAACATTTTGCTATTAACGTTCTGTGGGACATGTTTCAGGAAGTTTTTATAGCCTGCTCCGTAACAACCGCATTACACATCGCCTGTGTATGACCACTCACAAATTAGATATTTATTTCTATTCTACACTACGGGTGAAAATGAGACGAGACAAAGGTGAACGTCAACTGAAAAGGTGATCAAAGATTTCTCTTTGTTTCTTTGTTGTAATTTAAATTTTATTCTTTTGTTTTCTATATACTCGTATATATATATATATTTATATATATATATATTTTTTATTTTTTTTTACGTAGGTACCGCACAAGAGTCTCATTTGATCCCAGCCGTCTAGAGCTAGTGAGACTATGGCATCCCCAATAGTAGTATGTTGTGATGCTGAAGGTAGTAGGGAGGGGAAGGAGATGATGAAGGAGAAGATTGGGAAGTGCCTGGCTATGCAGATCTGGTCACCAAACACGGCTAAAGCCATTTCAAGCAACGTTTCAATTCTGAATAGTGGTCTTTCACAAGGTATTTTTTTGTTTAGTTTTATTCAGTTTTGTACCTTGATGATAACCGAAGCTTTCTAGGCTAACCGAAACCGGTCAGTCATAGAAATTAAAATAATATCCGCGGTCTGCTTTTATATAGTAAGATATTATAATAAAAATAAATAAAATAAAAACACAGAAAATAATGTTAATCCACCTCGAGGAAAATGACTGGCACCGCTCGTTAATATTGCTATGCAGTTATTTCGTTCTCTAACTCACGTCTGGTCTCATTTTCACCCATAGTGTAGAATAGAAATAATAATCTAATTTGTGAGTGGCCATACTCAGGCGATATAAAAAAAAAGAAAAAAGATTCCAGAAAATAGATTCCATACGAAGAGTGTTCAAATTCAAGTGAAACCGGGCAGTAAATTTTAAATCTCAATTCTTGCTTCATCAAAATCAATCAAACTTTTTGTTTTTTTTTATTTGTGATTTTAATGCATTATTATGAAAATGCGCTTTTGTTATTTCGTAGTAGAAGAAATGTTTTGACACGTGAAAAACGATAAACCATTTTCAACTCGTGCAAAATGAGCGGCGAGGCAATGCTTATTATTTTCTAGGCTTTGGAGCCGACAAACCAAACAACACGGTGTGTCGCGCGAATCTTTCCCTTCACATAATTACAGAATCTTCACAGGGTTACCCGGCGAGCGGGGCTGTCGGGGCAATTTGTATAGCAACTCCGCGCGCATACATTCTTGTTAGCACGCCCTGTAATCCTAAAACTACATAGTCATTACATGGCAGCAATTTCGCCAACAAAGGACAAACTTCCTCCGCCAGCGAAACAGCGTCGAGAATTTTGCAAAATCTTTATAATCATAAAGGGAATGGAATGGAGGCCTTTTGGATTTTGAATAATTAAGCTTTTGATGTCACAAGGAGCTGTTTTTCAAAACGATTTTAGTACCCACACACTAGTGTAAAGGACAAAATAAGAATGTTTCTTTTTTTTTCAATAATGTGTTTTTTCTCAAACACTTTTTGGCTTTCTTATACAAGCAAAACTACAAATCATTTATCTGTGAATTCTATACGAGTAGTTAGAAAAATATCTAAGGTTTTCAGTGAATACATTTTTCATACAGCTATTTTTTACATTCTTTATGAAATGCATACCAGAATTTTCGGTTTGCCTTCAAAAATGCATTTGTCGGTTTTCAAACTTTTCATTTTACTGATTAAGTACGTTTTTTATAGAATTTGAAGGACTGCAGTAAAAAAATTGTATTCGCTGAAAACTTTCATTTTTCATTTTTCTAATTACTCGTAGAAAATTTATTGATTATTCATTTGAGGCCTGTAGAAACAAACACGGCTAAGTCCATTGACTACAGTTTTCGAGGAAGAACAAAAAACGTTTAATTTAAAAATTACTTGTGATACTGTCACTAAAATAAATTCGACAAATAGTACCTACTAAAAACATTAATTTTCTTCTTGATACATTAGTTTAACTGGTGCGAAACAAAAAATATATTCAAATTATTAGTGGACTTTGCCGTGTTTGTTGTTCACATTTGACAACTGCCGCTTTTGTTATCAACACAACTGGACTTTGCCAGTTTTGAAATGGACACGTTTTTTCACAAGGTTGCAGTCAAAGTCAGTAACAAAATAGTTTTACATTTAAAAAATTATTTATTTTGATAGAAATACAAAACAATAATATCTCACAAAATATTTTGAAAAAGTTTGTAAGTTATGGTGACCTAATTAATAATTTAAAAAAAAAAAAAAACTAAAAATCGAAAGAAAAAAATTAGAAAAGAATATTAACTATTATTCTGATATTTTTTTTTATATAAATTTGTTTTTAAAGATTTAATAAGATATGAATGCGGAATAATATTCAAGAGCAGGAAGATTTCTCCAGTTATCACCGAAATGCTTGGTCAAAAGATAGTTGACATCTCTTACTTTTAACGATTTCAAAACAACTTTTCCGGGTTCTATGTTGCTTGGAATTATCATTGATTCATTTTTGTTTTTCATTCAGCAATGATTTCTACAATATTAATGACATAACAATAACTACTAATAAAGTAATCATATTATTCAATAAAACTATAAATCGTAAGTAAAAACTCATTTATTTTACCACTATGCTGTTTAGTAACTAAAAAAATTATGTCCATAAAAAATAACAAGAAACAAAAGTTCAACATGCACGTCAGCGGACATTTTCGGTAATTTGCGAAATTGTCAATATCTCAACTTTACAAAAACAATTTTTTACAACAACAAACCGCCATCTTGAAAACAGCTATTTACAACGTTCCTATTGGTCCGTTTGAAAACTGCCGTCTTTGATTTGGAAAGAAGTGGACTTTGCCGAGTTTGTTATGGAACTCAATTTTAATCTGTAAAAATAAATGGTTTAGAGCCGTGTTTGTTAAGAAAGCAACATTGCATCATGAAGTATTTTTTTTACTCTTTCGAACCTCATATTTAACTCATTTTCCATTATCGGTGGACTTTGCCGTGTTTGTTTCTACAAGCCTCATTTGTAGTATTGCTTGTATTAGAAAGCTAAAATGTAAAGTTAACGTCATTCTTGAATGTTGACCCTCAATATAAATATAACAATTTTCAAAGAATATGTAAATAGAAAAATAACAACAAAAAAATGGTTCTGACCGAGACTCGAACTTTGACCTCCACTTTATCCGGAAGTAGCGCATTAACCAACTTTGCCATCCCACCAATTCATTCAGTCATTTTTAACAATCTTATACTTTTTGAAGACTGTTAATATTTCTACAATTTTTTTATTTCTCCGATATTTAGCATCCATCTTTATAATCACGAGCAAAGTTTTATCAGTAAACAATTGTATACATAGATGGCGTCATGGTAAGAATATAAATATATTTATTCTTTTAAGTCCGGAATTAATTAATATTATTTATTCATTTATTGGTTAACTCATACATTATATTAAATAACGGTTTTTATGTGAGATTTTTTTCCAGATGTGGAAAGAAAAAATATTAAAATCTTGAAAAATATATTTTTGAGAGAGCACTGCGTTAGGTCAGCTCATTTGAGAGACTGTGAAAGAATCGGTAAAAGAAGTAAAGTAGTGGGTAATGATTTTGAGGGTTTTGTCATCACTCAAACAAAGAAAGAACACGTGTTCCATATTGAGAACCATATTTGCAAGCAAGGAACCGTTGGTTGATTTATTGGAATTTTCGTTATCATTTTTACCATTCGAGAAATTGCAGCTTAATTTTCGTTCAAGAAACACTGTTCAGCATCGTTCTTCTGAGAGCCAAAGTCATTTTTATTATTTGTTCTTAAAAAAATCCATTAATATTAATTAGTATTGTAAGCAGTGGCGTGCACATAATTTTGATCTGGGTAGGCAGTAAGAAAAACAGCGGGTCAGTTGATAATAGAGATAGGTATCAACAGATTTCACTGTTTGATATTGCATTTGTTCAGTACAAGCACTGCTTCAGCACAAACAGAGATATTAACACAAACGAGTTACTTGAACGCGCACACAGCTCACAACATACATGCATGCATATGTTGTGTAGTCTAGTGAACATAAAATAATCTATTTTGATGTTGACGGCCTTTGGGCTGATGTAGTTACTGATTTTGACAATTACAAATGTCAGTAAGGCGCTCTCGGCGCTGCGATTTTGTAAACATTCGCGCATAATTTTGAAAGTGTAGTTTTTTTATCCATCATTTGTATTTGAATGCGCAAGGTGTTCATTTTATATATTCCCATGTGATTATATAAAACGCGCTTCTGATTGTAACATGTTTTATTCCCAATTAGATATAAATAGAACCGCGGAAGAAGATATTTCACTAAATGGTGCTATACAAAAGCCACGTATTAAAATCAACGCCTCACCTGGATTTTTTCTTTAGTAAGTTTCATATCTTATCAACGTGTGGGTCTCTTTTACCTGTAACAAAGAAAAAAATATATAAGTCTTTTGAATACAATACACATTAATTCAGTTTCACGATAAGACACAATAGACGAAAATATTAAATCCTCGAAGACACTTTTCCATTGACGTCAGCATATTAAAACTTAAGTACTCAAAAATGGCACTAAACGTCACTTTTTTTTAATATTCTAATACTAGCAATACTGATGAAAATGTCTGAAAATTCTATATAGGTAGTTAGGAAAATGCTTAAGGTTTCCAGTGAATAAAATAATTACACTATAACTTTTTGAATTCTGTAAAACACTCACAAAAATATATGTAATAGGTGTAGTTTGAAAACCACCGAAGAAATTTTCGAACGCTTAACCTGAAATTCCAGAATGTACGAGTATTTCATACAGAAATTAAAAGATTACAATTTTACCATTTTATTCACTGGAAACTCAAGAAATTTTTCCAAACAACTTATACAGAATTAACAGAAGAATTGTTTTTAATATGGCCCGTATTAAAATACTGAAAAATGTTTTAAACGATTTGCTTAACGATTTAACGATCTTATTGGAAATTATGAATTATAAATTTATTTTTTTAACATTTATATGTGAATATTTAGAACCCGTTTCAGAAACGTCGGTATAACCTGTAAATAGTTGTAACGTATACCTGCCGCTTCTAATGACAAATAATAACTTGTCATGTACTGTTAAACATGTCAAACCTTTGTAATTATTAAAAAATACATATTTTAAAAATTTCATACCTTGTTTCTAAAACATGGAATTAACTTTGATGCCGCACGAGGTGCACCTGCTTATTTCTTGAAATAACAATAACAAATTGTTTATTTTTGCAGAACAGAGCGGTGGGTTCAACAATATGTTAAATTTAACCTCCACATTATAAAATTGTTCTTATACTAATTTTATTTCATCTTTTCTATTTAGCTTTTTTATTATTATTTTTCACATTTTTGGGATTAAATTTACATCATTTCTGGTTAAAATCTTCGGTTAACATCAAAAGAAAATTTTTTCACTATATTATTTCACCTTTTTATGTGATTTATGTACCCTTTTTCTGTCTCAACACGGATATGTTTAGTGAGACGGAAATGGATCAATTCCTTGTGCTTTATATTTTATCAAGAAAAAAAAAGTCGTATAAAAAGGGAAGAAAGATACAAAAAATAAAAGAAAACAAAATACATGATAAAAACAATGCAAAAAAAAAAGGTAGAAACTATTTAAAAATAGCTATTTTTAAAACCTTATCTTAGTTTTAAAGTAATCTGCGAATCAGATACTCTGCCACATCACCTAATCAAATTCAAATAAAATCTTGCACACTACTATTTGTTGGCGAATTCTCGATAAAGATGGGAAAATTTAAAGAAAGGTCCTTGCCACGCGACCAATAAAATTGTGTAAAACGTGCGATTTCTTTATATACTAGATACAGTATCTTTTATTTTATTATTTTGAATACTGCGCGTTAAACCAACAAGTTGGTTTGGCGCAGTTAAATGGTCTGAATATTAATTAAACAATTATTAGGAAAACTTTTCCTGTTTAAACAGAGATAACCCTTTGCAGCTTTAATGAGTGCCGCGTCGCGCTGTTAAAAAAAAAACCAACGCAATTTTAAATTAAATTATTCTTTTGCAAACAACCTACACCTGTGTTGGGCATTAACCTGAAATTTGGGGTACCAAATGCACCCCACGTTCGCGCTTTAGATCTGGTGTATTATATGTGCACACCTTTTATAGCCGCAGAATGGCGTTCCATACCTGAACTAAAATGGAAACTGTGGGGGAGAAACGGAAATATTTTCACATGGGGTTTAATAAAAAAAAAATTCTGCAGAACCTGATTGAATTAGAGAAGTTTTATTTTATAATAGTCTAAAAATATAAACGAGTGTTAAAGAGAGATACATGATTTTGTTAACGTATATCACTTACATACAACAAACTAACATTTGTGTTAATATTAATATTCTCGTATTGAACTGAAATTTGGGGTAGCGAACGCATACTACGCCCGTGTTTAAGATCTGGTTCACACCGTCTGCACACCTTTTGAAACAGTAAAATGTCGTATTTTTTAAACTAAAATGGCGCGACAGATTGCTTTTTACATTTTTTAATAGTGAATACCGCTTAAGAGTCCCAACTACTCCAAACCGTGTGAAGCCAGTGGGACTATGGCATCCCCAACTGGGGTATGTTGTGAGGCTGGAGGTAGTAGGGAGGGGAAAGATATGGGAAGATGAAGGTTACAAAGTACCTGGATATTCAGATTTAAACAACGTTTCGATTCTGAATGGTGTTCTTTTGTCACCAGGGCAATACTTATAGTAAAGTATCGACCACTCTGAAACGTCCTGCAAATAAACTATATGAGGGGTTCAGAAGCAAAGGCAGCAATCTCCCACTATTGTGTTTTTGAGAAAAAGGCAAAAAACTTGTAAATATTCAATGGGATTTCGACAGAAGCTGAAAAAAGTATATCATATAGTATTTTGATATCTGAGATTATTCGCATTCACCAATTTTATTTAATGCAAGTATATAAAAAGATAAATAAGTTTTAGATATGGAGATTGCTGCCTTTGCTCCCAAGCCTTGGAGATTGCTGCTTTTGCTTGTTACTATAGTGGAGATTGCTGTGTTTGCTACCAAGCTGTCAGAAATCGCCATCTTTGTTTTGTGTCGATTGGCGTCAACGAATACCACCCTAACTCAATAAATTGTAATTGATTAAAAAACCTTTTTTAAGATTTTGAACAAATTTAATTATAAAAATATTCTATAGAATAGGGATGAAAATGTATTCTAATATATTATTATTTGTGGAGTAAAAATATAAGAAAATGGTAGATAAAACTGTGAATAATAGATTATTCAGACAACAAGGGCAGTGGGTTCTTCTCGAGTTTCGCATACCGATTTATTCAATTCTGTTATTAAAATATTGTTTATATTTGGAGAAAAAATATTAAAATATAACTTAAGATATGGTAAATTTGTCCTTTCATTATCACAATGCGAGGACAAAATTTTTTTCACATCTTTAATTTTATTTGGATTAACTGTTGTCTCAATTTGAATAGGATGGTTCGATCATTGAGGCCATTTGATTCTTCTTGAACACATTTTTATATTTGTTATCAAAATCGGGCTCTTCGAAAGTACTAACTGGGGTACAATATTTTAGTAAAAAAGCATCTTGGATAGGTTTATGTTTCGAAGCATAAAATGCCGTATGAAACTTTTTAATGTCCCGCATTCTCAAATTAGCCCATTTAAAGGTTATTTTGTTATGAGCGCATGTTGGCAAATTTGGCAAATCTTTGGCGGAATATTTGCAAAAAAAATGTAGTTATGATGCTTTTTCATCGATGTCAAAATGAAATATAATGGCTACGTATCTCGACTTTTTGCAACATTTTTGTTTCCAATTTTCTGGATTAACGCTACGTTTGCGGACGTCTTTTGATGACACCAGAGTCGGGTGACAATCCATCTTTAATAATTCTCGAAAATATTTGATCAGAACACATTCTTACACACTTTAAAACGTCAAAAGAACTAGGAGAAAAATAAGCGCCAACTGCAACTTTAGTATGGAGCGGCCATCTTGTCACGTGACACTTCCCTTGAATTTGATTGGTTGAAATGGAGATTGCTGTGTTTGCTTTTGAGGGAACGCGGAGATTGCTGTTTTTGCTTTTAATGCATATTTTCAAACGCGATTTTTGAAGGGAGAAAGCTAAATTTGTAACCACCTATTGAATTTATTAGGTTCACAATTTTAATCTTTATAAAACTGCGTTCTCAACTTTTTTTTCGACATTTTGGAGATTGCTGTATTTGCTTCTATACACCTCATATATTATTATATATTAACTTAATGTGAAATTTCATAATTTATTAAGAAAACATTAGGGATTAGAACCCGTGATCTTGGCGTTTTAGCCACTTGACCACGGAGGCCGTCAAAGGCTGGGGCGAGGCAAGGATTCATTAAATACAATAACAGTCTGCAAAATCAGATGATTTTAATATGAGGGTTGTTAAAAAAGATTTCGTTTTAATAGTTTGAAAAAAGAATTACACAAATTAGATATTTCATAGTAAGCTTGAGCACGTTTTAAGCAGAAAAAATATATTGTTGATTCATGTAGATACCGTTTATTGTTAAGCAACAAACACCTTTGTTTTGTATATATCTAAAATTAAGGGTAGCAAATACACTACATAAAATGCTCAAGGTTTCATGTACTCTATGTGCACACATTTTACAACCACAAAATGGAGTCACATTTTGAACTAAAATGGCGCCTCGGATTGCAGGGGCGAGGCGGGTGAATCGTCACGCCGGGTTCATTCGGCGTAATGGCTATTACGGCGCATTTTTTCCGCAAAATCACATGATTTAAATTTGACAGTCATTTAGGAGATTTCGGTTTAAATACTCAGATGAAACATTTAGCGGCGGAGTGCTTTTAGACAGAAATGGAGATAACAGAATACCAATAGACTGGCGTAATATTTTATGATGTTATTTTTTAATTTGTTTATTTTGTTGGATTTCACTGTTGTTTGCTGCTCTTTTTTAGATTAAATTTAAGTATTCTATATTTGTTAGGATAGCTGGTTTCCCTTTGTAAGGCGGAACACTTTGAACTCGTAAAGTAATAATAAAAAAGTGTACTGATGTTAATAGATTTTTGTGGCGGAATGAGTTATCCTAAAAACACATTTTTCAAACCCTTTAAGTAAACTTTTAATTTTTTATGACGAATACCGCACAAGAGTCTTAATTTCTCTCAACCGCCTAGAGCCAGTAAGACTTTAAAATCCCTAATTGGGGTATATTGTGAAGCTGAAGGCAGTGGAGAGGGGAAGGAGATGGGGAAGAGGAAGGTTAGGAAGTATCCGACCTGACCCGGTAGTATTTTTTTATGAGTAGTGTATCTCTATGTTCCAGAGTCGTAGATATTCTTAGTATTGCCTTGATGAAAAACCACCACTCAGAATCAAAACATTGCTTGAAATGGTTTTTGTCATGTTTGGTGACCGGACCTAAGAATACAGGTATTTCCTAACATTCATCTTTCTCATCATCTTCTCTTTACCACAACCTTCAACCTTAAGATGCAACTCAATTAGAGATGCCATAGTCTTCCGGAAAGTCGGGAGCAGTTGAGAGTCTTGTACGATAACATATTTAAAATAAAAACCGTTAGATTTTTTTGTTAATATCTTTGAATTTATTTATTTGACTGATTGATTTTATGGAAGTACTATTTTAGTGCACCTTATAAATTTTTTCGTATATTTTATAGCGCCTTTGAGATGATATTTTTCAAAATGGTGTAAATTAGCAAGTTTTGTTTTTTTTTTAAAGCAAATTTTGTAACAGAATGGTATCATATTTTCTGTATAAATAAAATTAAACATATTACAAATAGTTAACAAAAGAGTTTTTCACAAGTCTGTTTCTTTAACATTCTCTGCATAATTTTAAAGTAAGCGGTTAACCTTCACACATCTTTTCAAAGTGTTATTTATACCTTACAAGACGCAGAAAACATTATTAAAATCCTCATACAAAAGGTACATATGAAACGACAGAATCCAAGTCATAAACAATAATTTCTTCCTTTGGAAGGGCCCATTAAGTGGCAGGATTTTAGGAGAGGTCCGGCAGACCCCACCTGAACAATGGGCCCTTATATGCGGAATGTCCCTGGGGTAAAGTTTATTGCATGCATTCCCGTTTATTTGCCTCTTTTTGAATGGGATGCTATTATACATCACCAGACCGGAATAATAATGCGGGTTCGTGATATATTACAGTTACGTGAATTAGTTTGATTATGTTCTTTTTTTATTTTATTTAACATGATAAATATTTTTTATAGTTATTTATTTATAAATTGACGGACTAAAGTCAAATTACAAAAAATACATATAAAACACGAAATGGAGAAAAGAGCAACAGATAAGGAATGGCATATACATAATAATAAATGAAGCGATGGCGAAAATAAGGCAAAATAAACATAAGAGAGAACATTCAAGCCATGGTCTAGTCAAAGTTTTAGTAGAGTCGTAAAGAATGAAAAAATCCTGTAGACTGCTACCAAAAACTTCAAGACCATGACTTGAGTTATCAAGTCTTGACATTATCAGTTTCTTTAAATAAAAAGATTTTCAATTTATCCTTATTTTTAATCTGCAAAAGATTTCATATCCGTTGTTTTAAACATGAGTGTTGATTTTTGTGTTATTTTATTTGGCTCAAAGATGCCACGTAACCTATGTACAATGGCTAACCCTCAATTCAAGCAGCCTCTCTTTCTGAGGAAGTGGGATGTCATCTCAATCACATTTGAGGGGGGGGGGGGGTTAAATAAATAATACTACTATTACTGTGCGTAATGAATAGGTATTCCAAGCAATGATTGCTGTTTTTTTTTTATAATGTTCTGCCTCAAATCAACTATTGAGAAAAATATAAAATTATTGTTTACGAGTATGCAGATATCTGGAAATAATGCAAGGACGATGTAAACGTAATGAATAGGGTCAAGGGCGTCGTGGGTTCAATTCCTTTGCTATCTAAGTTCTCCATACAAAACGTAACTTATTAAAATTTAATTTCTTTGAAAACGTCCCTAATTTGCTTTGTTTCGGTTTTCTCCTTTATTCTATCATTATAACTCAATATCTTCACTATCTACTGAAAACCATATACTCATTGTCATAAAATATTTATTTTATTTTGTTACTTGCTATATTTACACCGTTTGCATTTTAGAATCGTTTACTTACAATACTTGAATATTAATGTTTCAAGTGCCAACATATTAACTGTCCTCAATCATATTTCCTTTTCTTTGATTTGACAAATGTGTTAATATGAATTAATTTATTTCATCTGAATTTTTATACCCTTGGCTCCTAGTAAATTGTTTTTTAATCTGTTGATGTACACATACACTGTTATACACATATCTGAACCTTTTTTCTCGTGATTTATGATAACGATCATTATTTTAGATAGTTTTAATTTGAATACATATTATGTATTATTTTCTCCTTGTTAGTTAATCTTATAAGCATAATTAATTTAGCATGACGCGCACTTGAGGTGAAATATCACAAAACTGCGCTATATAAGTTCACTGTTATTATTCATCATTGCATAAGCAAAACATTTTCCGCTTATTACGATGGTAGCAGAAGTTTTCCAAATATTGTTAGGTTTTATATACTTGAGTCGGGCTATGAGAAGGGTCAAAATAACAGAAGAGTATCCATGAATAGGAATGAAGCAAGGAGTATGTGCTAAGACAGAGTTGTATGGCGGTCCGTTCGCTCTGCCTACTCTTGCGGTGAAACAGCGTGATGGTTAGTTAGTTACTTAGAGTATGCTGATGATCGGTGTTTTATCGGGATTTCTATACAAATTGATTTCTATTGATAAATTTAACATAAATCTTAATATCTCTAAAAACTTGTAGGTATATTCATGAATAATTCACATCGCTGTATATCCCTGTACCTACACCAAAGTAGCTTCTTTGAATTATAAAATGGTTTTGGAATTGTTATTTATGATACCGCTGCTGGCCTCTCGTAAATGACCGTATTTATTTTGTACCGCTAAGAATTAAAGGGCACTCTTGTGTCAAGACTTTGTGTTTGATGAATTATGGGTATTGTTTGCTACTAGAGTAGATATTAATTTTGGCGGCCTTATTTTAGGTAGAAAAGCACCTAAACAGCTATCCGATCGTGATATATTAAATTAGAATAACGATTTTTGAGGTAAAATGAAAAGCTCTTTGGACCTAGACCCAAAGCCAATCAAATTCACAATCTTCAGACCTTAAATAAAATATCTTACACAAATAGACCTTATGTAAATATGTCTGTGGGCTACGCGGAAGTCGAATATACAATTTCTCCAACCAAATTCAAATGTAATCTACTTCTATGTTACGGAAGTCTTCAGGACGTCAAACTATAGTTAGTTTAAATGTACGTCTGTCTCTTTTTAGAGATAAACATAATGTTTATATTGGAAGTAAAATGTTTATATTTTCCGAAATCTTTGATATTTTGTATATTTTTCTTCTGCGTTCCAGACATTTTTTAGACTCCTACTAAAATAAACAAATATCTAATTTAGTATAAATAGTATAAATATCAGGTATAATATTTATATATTTATATCAGGTGACATTAACTTCCCAATTATTTATGTTGGAACATGAATTTTAGTCGAAATAAAAGCGAAAAGATGTTATTTACAACGACCCATAAACATAGCATATCGGATCGAATAAAAGGAATAAAAGGAACATAAAATACTATCATTTGAACAGCATCCTTCCAAGAAATCCAGAAACAAAACTCAAATTCGTTAAAACCCTCCTCGGAACATCTCAATGAAATCCATAAAAGAAGAAATCAGTTCAGCGCTATCTTTGTTCCCGATTTCGCGTAATTACCATTTATCGAACTCACCCCATAAAGTGGGATAGAAGGTAGGTACCTACCAGCGTAGCTAGGCACCTACTGGCGTAGCTAGGTACCTTCCCGGCGTAGATAGGTACCTTCCCGGCGTACCTCGCGCCCCCCTGCGCAAATTTAATATCGGCGCCACCCCGAAATCGATCTGATGGCATTGTGCAAAAGGGCGCACGGATGGGCTAATGCACGCCAATATGTTGTTTTACGGGTTTTTGCGCTTTGTTTACGGCGTCGGAAGTACGTGTTCGCCACTGGCCTCACGTCCCGTCTAGTTCCTCGTTCCCCTTTTCCGCAATTGAACAATGAACGTACGGAACATACTCCGTTGGAAGAATACATACTCGTACGCGCGCTCGTCGGGCGGCTGGGTTCGGCTGCAGTTCGCGTAATTGACTGGAGCATTCTATTTGGAGCCGGCTTGCGTGCTGATGGTGACTTTATTTAAATGTATATGGGTCAATTAAACAGTAACATCCCTCTTAGAACACCGATCGAGTTACGCAATTTCCATATCTTCAAATCTTAACACTAGAAAAAATATGTCTGCATTCAGCAACAAAACTCTCGAACGCTGTAGCATCATTGCATTTGTAAAGATGGTTTTGGGACTATGTTGCAATTAGGTGTTTACAATTAGGAAGCGATTTTAGTATGAAAATCCAAAAGTATGGGTTATTTTTTTAATGAATCATTCGTGTGATAACTCTTTGAATTATGGCACAGTAGGTTTTTATAGTAAAAAAAATATTATTCCAATTTCAGTCAATTCCATTGGCGTACTTTTTTCGTCTTTAATGTACTTTTAACGGAATATTTTAAAAAAAAAGGGTAGAAATGGTGAGAGTGATTATCGGATTAAACGCGCACTGCTTTGCGCGGAAGCCTTTTTTCGAGATACTAGTACATCCAGGAATCCTTTTCAGCTTAAAACTAATTGGTAACGGACGCGACCGTACCATTCGACGGCAGTAAAACAGTGATATAATTATGCCCTTAAAATGGCTTGGTTGTGAACAAAACCGGTTTGTTTTAAATGATAATCAGCGGCTTTTAATGGTTCCAGTCTATTTACGACGTTGCTGTTGAGTTATTGTAAAGATTGATAAAACATATATTATTTGTCTTATAAGTAAGGTTCAGTAAAATTACAAATATTGTTTAAGTATGTTCAGCTCAAAGAAAACATTTTATTATTTTACTCCAGACCATACTCATACTGGATTTGCTTCAAGTGTTTTCAATCCCCTTCGCAGTGGCCATTTTTTATTCAATAGTGTTTTGGTATCAAATAATGATATGTTATGACCCTTATCCATTATTTGTGATGTTCGTTTGGCCATTTTAATTATGCGAAACATTACATTTATTATTATTTATAATTTTGAAACTGTCAATTGATGGTGCACCTCCATTTGAATGATTTTAATAATACCGATTTACCATTTTTTTTATTTAAGACCTGATCGGTTTCACTTTGTGACGAGCATCTTCAGACTGGTACCAGTTTGAAGATGCCCGTCATAAGATAAAACCGGTCCGGTCTTGAATAAAAAAAAAATAGTGGATTAAAGTTAAATTTTGGTATTATAAAAGTCATTACATTTGTTCGTTAAAAAATACAATTTCCATTGGATATTTTGTCGATTGCAGTCAATATGTTGTACTTTTTGACAAACGGTGTAGTTCAATTTACGAGAAAAGAAACGGCCATGAATTATCACTCCTCTAATGAAAATGCTTTTCTATTCTAGGGAGAAAATATGTTTACTATCGTTACAGTTCCACGGTCAAATTGAATAAAAGCTCCGCCTTTCGCATTAGATATTACTATTCATTCGCTAGACTTATCCCCCGTTGGACTTTTATATTTAAAAAAAAACTTTACTGGAAGTAGTAAAATTCGGTTTTGTTTCAGTAAGCTCCAGTTCAATTTTCTCCCGGCGCACCCCAATTCTAGTTCTAGCTCCCCGCAGTCTACGGTACCTCAACTTTATTACCGTCGTAAATATTAATGATGCAAATGAAGTTAATGTTGCAAATTCCTCCATAACCTGCTGACTGGTGAGGCTACTTACCCCTGCACAATGCCCTCTGTTGGGACCCTAAGACTGACTCAAAGACACCACAGAATAAAATATAATATTTAACTATTCAAAATCATTTACACGTATCGAAATGAATATTAGTTCGAGATGGGTGAGCTGATTGTTTGTCTAATAAAGAGAAAATCTTTGGAAAAGAAGTATTATGGATCAGCACTCAAAAATACATTAATGGCTTTCGAATACAAGAAATACTACAAATTATTTATCTATCAATTCTATACGGGTATTTGGGAAAATGTCTATGATTTCCTGTGAATAGAATTTTTAAACAGAAATCTTTAAATTTTTTTATGAAATGCACACAAGAATTTTAGGTAAAACGTCTAAAAAGGCCTTTACTGGTTTTGAAAACTGGACGTGTTTCTGATATTTTAGTACTTTTTAAATATAATTTTAAAAAAAAACAGTTTAAATAAACTATTCATCGGAAACCTAAGACATTTTTCTAACTACCCATATGAAATATACAGATAAATCATTTGTAGTATTGCTTATATCAGAATGCTACAAAGTGACACTTTTGATGCCATTTTTGGGTGCTGATGCTTAGTTGAATATTCATTTCTAATTAATATTTGTGTAACAGGAATGAATTGCATCTTTTTTTAAACTTTTTCATTTCTGATCGAAAAGTTAAAATATTTTAAAGAAGTATGAGAGCCAAGTACAAAAAAATGTTAAACATGTTTACCTCTGTTTTTATTTTGTTTTGATACTTCTTAAAATCATCTAAAAAAAATAAAATATTTTCCTAATATTCCTGCACTCTTTTTCAAATGTATAATGTATACTTATTTTAGAATCAACCGGTTTCACCCCACTTCATGCATCGTCAGATTGATAGGATAATGATTGAGAGGAATAATGTTTCATATTTCATTTTATCATTATGTTATAATATAAATATTTAATGAAAAATATACGTCAAAAAATAACGTGGGTCAATTAACACATTAAAAATAATTCGTCTCGAAATGTTGAATGTAAATAATTTGGGTGATTTGCGAACTTTCTAAATAAATAACATATAGTTCATTTTTTTCGGAACCAAGATTTATTACAGACAGTACAACGATGAGTGATTTCTTCAAGATATTATAATTTATGTTACATTTTGAAAATATTGACTTTGTGATGAAATATAATATCAATATTGAAAACTCAACGAGTTTGTGAACATAACCTTTTCATACATTTTATTTGTTAAAAAACATATTTTTTCTACATATTTTATGCTAACCAAGTTCAAAACTACCCGGGTCATAATTAAGCCATAATTATCAGAAGTTTTGTATTATTTTATTTTTTTATCACTTTACGCTTTTTATATATTGTAAATTATATTAGAAACTTCTTTAAATTCCTTTATAGCAAAGCTGTTATTTTTATTTGATTTAATTTAACGTGACATTATTTTGATACTATGTACCCTAATTATGACATGGGTAGTGTCAAAACCAGTTTACATAAGTTAAGAATAATTAGTTTTTCATCAAACAAAAATCTAAAAAAAGTTTTGCACATAAAATTATTGGGCTTTCTATGAAAAACATGTGCATTCCTTACATATAATCAAGAAGTCAAGTAGTCGAATCATGATTTGAGATCAATAGATGTTCGTTCATCTTTTGTTTTAAATAATTCATTTCGTCCAAAATATCAGCACGCTTCTGAGTTATACGATTTGTAATATTTTAAGATTTTCAATGGAAGTTAATTATATAATATTCCTGAGATGGAAAATCGGAGTGCTCATTTTCATAAAACGACATGACACGATTATGTAAATTGAGTTCGCAAAGCGAAAAATTACACAAATTTCCCGTTCTCAAAAATTATTCAAATTCAACCTCAGCTGTTACAAAAGTACCCAACATTTTGTTTCAAACTATACCACGGAATCAACTTTTATAATAATGGAAAATATATTATTTAAATATTGGTATTGGATTTGAATTGTCATTTACATAAAATTTTGAAAAGAGCGTAATAAAATTTCAGGTGTCACCATTTTGAACTGTAATATATAAAAATAACAAAAAAATATTCAGCTTTTATTCTGATATTTCTTGAAATTTAAAGATAAATTATTTTGTTAATCCGTCATTTACGGAAGTAATATGACCGATCGGTAGCTGAGTGGATAAATGCATCAGATTCCTACCCGGGCGTTGTGAGTTCAATTCCTCTGCTGGCCAAGTCCTTCGTCATTGCACTAGCAACATTCTACGCATATTATGATGGTAGTAGCAGTTTTTAAAATATTTTCAGGTTATTCATAATTCGGGAATGTTAGGTTTCTTTAAAAAATAAAATAATAATAACTCTATTTTGTAATACTATACAGGGTAAATAAAAATGCATGTTAAATTGCATCGCATTAGGCATAGTCAAGACATTCATAATGAAATGATCAATTAAAATTTTATTCGAATGAAATGATTATCAAAAACATGGAACGAAGCGTTTCTAGAAATCAACCATTCATTTTAGTAAATCGAATTATTTTTAGTAAACTATCGGTGGTTTACATTTATTTTGACAACTTCTGTGTGTAAGGATTCAATTTGAAACAAATGGTTTGGAAATAAAGAGAGTTTTTTAATCAACATAGTTCTAAAATTTTCATAAGGCAGAATCCAATCCATTGTGAGAAATCCAAAATCAAGAAGAAGAAATCCAGATCTTAACCCCACCAATTATTTTTGCAGGAAATCGTTTGTGGTTTGTTTAACTATGCAAAACGACGCAATTTTCCGACTATTTTTAACACTTTTAGCACGTCAGCAATTGCAACACAAAAATGTGTGATACCTCATCCTATGGGTTGTACAAATAAATTTTAATGAGAACTAAATATATGAATTAGTCAAAACCACTATGGATTTAAAGCATTTTGTACATATCGGTGAGTTAAGATCAACGTAAAAATGCCAATGTCTAATTTATTCGAGAAAAATCTGGCTAAATCCTTATCCACCATCGAGTCTGAGAGAACTAAGTATCATATTTACGGCTCTTTTCTCTCCTGGACTCGAGCCTTATATTCGAGGGTAGTTGCCAGTTACCACCCCAAAGCCACCCTCCTCAGGCCATTCGGCTGAAATATAGTTCCGCTGTCGGTGCCCGCCGCAGCCTTCGCGTAAACCTTCTGAAGGGCTGCGAAAGAACCCCGCCAGGGATGGACTTTTTTTCAAAGCTTGCTGGTCAGTTATTTATTTTTAAGGGTGAAAATACCACTGCGGGTTGTCTGAAACAAATACGCACTCTCAAGAACAAGTCCAACTTATGGTTGTTACGAAGGGTAGTATGTTACACTTAACACTGTTTAAGTCATTAATTATAATGAGACATAACGTTCGGAAGAAACGTACGTATGTAATAGAGACGTTCTTTGAAATAGGTTACGTTGAAATGTTTTACACTAATCATAATGTATAATGTGCAGCCAAAATACACTTGCAATTCTAAACGTGAAATGAGATCAAAACACAAAAGTTCACAAACATAAACAGAGCTGCAAACATTTTTCAAAATATCAAAAATAAAATACTGTAGCTTTCTGTGTAATTTTCACATGGGTATCTTTCTATGGAAAAGGAGACAAATCCTTTAAAACATGATTAAATTTGACTGACAGCAATATGAGTCTTTTTTGTTCTAAACTTACAAAATTATTTGTAAAGGGTTCTTTCCAAGCAAAACCAGTTTTTTGATCTAATGTTTTCTTCGTGGAAAAATTTAATAGAAACTGATTTATTGTTTTAAAAAAAAACTTTTTTATTTTGTTTTTTAATGTAAATAAATTAAGTGACTATGTTTCTTACACTGTCTTATGATAGGCTGACTTCCTGTATTAGTAATGCAGTAGGGTAAAAGTGGCTGGAGGTATAATACTGTTTAAGGCGTTTCCCACCCCTTTCATATCTGAAAATGTCTGCAGACAACTGTGCGAGAAATGATTCAGACTTCTCTGAATTTAACCGGAAGGTTAAATTTCCTCTCCTATTACCTGCTTGTTATCTCTAGGACAAATTTAAGAGATATTTTTAATATCAGGCGGTCGTATGTCTCTAAGAGGGATCTCTTCTTTCTATTGCTCTCTTGGCGCAGCGGAGTACAAACGAAGGCATTTATTTTAACCTCGAATCCCGTCATTTATATGACACTTTTACTTTAAAAATAATAAAAATCTACATTCCGAGTAGCCACAAGAGACTACTAGTTTTTGATTGTTTCTTTTATGGCAAAATTCTAAAACTTAAAGATAGGTTAACACTATCCACCTGCTTTTAATGGCTTTCTTTAAATAGAAAAAGTTGCATTTTACGAATGAAAATTTTAAGAGTTTGCGTTTCAATCGAAATAATGGTCTATTAAAGTGCACCTGCTTTACTTTTCGTTCTTTTTATGAGGGTGCATAATAAAATCCCTCTTTTTTATCCGAAGATAATTATTTATGAGCACAATTTCAAGGACACTCCCTTTATGTCGTAAATTATCTTAAGAACGTATACCTTTGCATGTAACAGAATCAAAATTGTATACAACAACAACTGCTCACATTATCTAACTAGACTATCTAATGCTCGTGTTTTTCTTCATAAAACATTTGTAATCACAGCTATTATTTATCATGTTCCAATTTTTTTCTTTTTAAGCTTATTTACATCAATGCGTCAAAAGTTATAGACATAGTACAATTAATTTTTACGATCTGAAATACAAATGGAAATCGTAAGAATCGTCTTATAAAGCATTCAGTAACGAATTATTTTTTGTTACTATGTGTTCTGTAGCAACTCATTATTTCATAGTCAACGTACTTTAATGTCGCTATTGAGTTATGATTTGTTATGAATAATACCTTGATATCGTTAGTTAAAATGTCTATTCATAAATATGTCAAAAGAGCGATTCAATGAATTGTGGTAGATATTTAATAAAATGTATCCTATTTAAAGTTGACGAATAACGAGAGAACTCAATTCAAATGGATTTGTTCAAAGATTCAATAATGAGGTTAGGGAAGAATAATATTATAACTTTTTACAGAGTATTATTTCTATTTAACCTCAATATTTTTTTAAACCCTCGTTTTGAAAGTACCCTTCACCTGATCTTTGAATTTAGTGTGTTAATGTATTTTATATTTATTACGTAAATGGTGTCTACAAACACAGCCATGATAATTTAAATATAGAGACAATAATCATAAAATATTTTTTTCGAAAGGTACTTAATTTAGGGATCTACTTATTGAGATTAATTAAATAAATTTTCCAACCGTATCAACCAAGAATCTTAAAGAAAATAGCATTCAAATTTTATTTAATTTTTTTACATCGTGTGCTTAAATAATTCAACGGCAATTGCGGAAAACGATAAATGTAACGATAATTGTGGACAACCTACAATTTAGTAATTTTACCAAAAAAAAAAAACTTTTAGGCAAATTTTAAAATTAACTCTATTTTTTGATAGTGGCAGTTCAAATAAAGATGCCTGTAGCTGAGCAACCACTTAAGAATACTGTGTTAACAATTTTTTTAAATCATTTAAAATGTATTTATAAAATGGCGCGCATCAAATATAAAGTTAATTCTGAAAATCGCCCACAGTTGATCAATAAATAAGGCAACATTTAAAGTGCATTCACAATATGGTATGCAGTGTGTAATTTAAACATAAACTTGATTTTTAATATTGCCAGCGCAAATTAAGATGCTTGTTTGAGTTTGTAAGTTGCGCAATAATTGAGTGTGCAGTGTACAAACAGAAGCTGGGGCAGAGTCGGGGGAGATGTGACTTTATCCGAACAGTGGAAGCGAGATTGGTTCGGCGAGGAAGCGGAGAAGAGAAGTGGGAAACTTCACAGACTCGGTGCAGTTTACAAGCTGAACTTTGCGCCTGGACCAGAAATAGCGACAGACACAGATTCCAAATTCAACGAGGACATTTTCTGGTGTTGGTATTTAATTTGTGAAATACTTTTCAAACGTGAAATCTTTTGATTTTATCATGCAAATCTTTAAGACTCCGTGGGATCGTTTACAATACATTCTTCGCTAAAGGGTTAGCACTCAATAATGACGCTAAACGTTACGTTGTATCTTTCTAATACAAACAATACTACAATGATTTATCTGCAAATTTTCTTTGGATAATTAAAAAAAATTCCGAGGTTTTTAGTGAATAATTTTTAAAAACTGAAATCCTTTAAATTTTTAGAAAAACATACTAAAATTTCAGCATAAGATGCAGTTTGAAAACAAGCAAAGGTGTTTTTGAAAGCTTCACATAAAATTTCAGCATGAATTTCATAAATATTACTAAGAATTACTTAAGAATTGTATTCACTGGAAACCTTAGACATTAAAAAATAAATAATTTGTAATTTTTGCTTGTACTAGAATGCCAAAAAGTGTGTATTTTTGGGTGCTGACCCATAATTCCGCCTTACCTAAGATGGAAACTTCCGTTACCTAGTTTTTTATCTTTGATTTATCCGTAAATCTTACCATACAATACTAGCTTTGAATTTTGTTTAATTATTAAAATAATAAATTTTATAGCATGTCAAAGTACCATTAACATAATGTGATTGTACCTAACCATAAAAAACTTCGTAGAAAGCTAGAAGAAATGTGACATACGAGTATATGTAATTCAAAGAAAGTCAAATATTTAACAAACAAGCGTTTATTTTATTTTCAAATGCATATAGATAACATATTCACGTGTCATTTATGTTTGAACTATTTTAACGAAATAGGCCGCGCAGCTGCACATGTTAACATGTAGATTTGACTGTTCTAAAACAAGAAAATCATCCTAGTTAGACAGTCAAAACTTTATTTCTTAAAACTGTACAAAGTTGGAATTATTTTTATTTTTAAATTAATTAAAGTATTCTCTCGTATATTAGTCAAATAATATTTTATTTGTCATAAGTATTTTTTTATGTTCGCGTCGAAAAAAAAACTACATTTGGATACAAAATTGCATATTTTAATGAATTATTACTATCACTCCCATATCAAGCTTGCTGACACGTCAACGTGAACTAGTAAATATTACAGTAAAGGTATATTTATTAATAAATTGTTATTTTAACATCCTCCTGGCACTGCGTTCACCGTATCAGTAATAGCAAAATGCCAATGCGGAGTGCAATAGAAATAACTATTTCTAGTTCATCGGTTAGCACAATAGAACCGTTAATTAGTGGAAGTGGTAAAAACCACGTGAGCCGCGTACGCAAGGGAGGGTTTTCCGGACGTATAACATCCCCTCATATCCTTTTAAAACCATATATAACCTCCCTCCTCTGAGTCGCCCACAGCTGATTTCATCGCCCCTCGCATGGGGTGTTTGTATAAATGGCCTACCCCGCGGCGTATAAATGTTGTCACACACTTAAGTCGTGCCTTTTTTGACATCGTTATATTAGGATTTTACGCTTATGAGTTTGTGGTTTATTGTTATTCGGTGTTCAAGTGGAGAATCTAATTATTATTATGAATGAATATTGTAAGAGCCTTTCGTAGTTGTGTTTGATTGCACGTTTTTTATTGATAACAATCTTTGAAATAAAATTTTGAGAACATTTGTACTAAAAATAAGATTAAATAATTTAATTGTATATTTAAGTTATGTTTTTGCTGTAATTATATTGACGATTTTAAAATAATTAAAATAATAATGATCAGAGTCATTTTAATAAAATCGTTTTTTCTGATATAAGTCTCACATCAAAATGATGGATCAAAAATATAACAATAAAAGTTAACTCAATTAATTCAGTGCTTTCACTGAGTTACCTTAAGCGAAAAAATGCTAAAAAAATTCCAAGCTTATTTCGCTTGAGTCAAGCCTTCTCTCACATGGTAACTATATTTTAGATGGCTGAAGGGCCACAAAAGTCTTCAAAATCAAACGTGGGTTAGAGCATTTATGCAGAAAAAAAAATGATCAAAACTGCATTTCAACTTTTGCCTTTCCAACGATGATTTTATATGTTGTTTTTTGTTGGTACATTTAATTCGCACCAGATGTTACAAATACCACACAATTTTTAATGCTTACCAAAATAAATAAATAATAAAAATCCGAACTTAAATACATTTTTGTTTCCTGTAGACCGTAACATAAGGTTCAAATCTCTGCTTTAAAACGTTAGAATCGATTGGCCGCTAAAACTGGTGCTAAATTCTCTCAAAAGTTCCTGTGACTGAAGTATATAACGGAGCCTAGAAGTCTTTGGAAGGAAAACCCCAATTTCTGGAAAAGCCTTGATAATTTCTGTCCCTTAATGGTAAAGTCGACTCTGCTATCTCCTCCCTTTAACGAGTTGTGGGCTTTTGACTCTTTTGATCTTCTTTCTACCCTCGCAAGAACCGACCCCGCGATGTTTCTAGGAAACAAAGGATATCTTTGATATTTAGAATAATTATTTGTGCTTTTTTTAAATAAAAGAAAATAACGATTTCCATGAAACTTAATATTGGAAACCATTGAAGCATTTTAATCTTTTAACTAAAAATATTATTTTTTTGTTTATTTAACGGTTCAGTCACTCCTTTTGCAATTAACCTTGATTGTTCGACATTAACATCATAACTAATACTACGAATAAGTAAATATGTGCGGATATGAAGGTGGGTACATTTACATAATAATATGTTAATAGTGTACCTAATAGTATGCTAGTGACGTTCGCGTTTATAAATATCCTTCTGCAGTCTTTTTTTTCCAAAATAATTCATCATATTTTGTTAGATCACCAAATAAAAAAAATTAAAACAATAATCTGGATTTCAAATTTTATTTCTGAATTTAATAAGTTTTCTGCTATGGGCCAAGCAATACTTACAAAACTTTAAAAAAAAAAACACGTAAGTATTTATTTTCCTAAATTTCAAGTATATTGTTCAACAAATGTGTGCTACGTGATCTATTTTTTAAAGAGTGACAATGCTTGTGTTTCCTCGTATTGTTACATATTTATGCTGACATCTCTCTTCTCGTTCAAAGTTTAATACTTATATCAAATTATAAATATTATCACATGTAAATCTTAATTTAGTGAGTTAATTTAGTATTTATTTTCCTAAATTTCAAGTATATTGTTCAACAAATGTGTGCTACGTGATCTATTTTTTAAAGAGTGACAATGCTTGTATTTCCTCGTATTGTTACATATTTATGCTGACATCTCTCTTCTCGTTCAAAGTTTAATACTTATATCAAATTATAAATATTATCACATGTAAATCTTAATTTAGTGAGTTAATTTAGTATTTATTTTCCTAAATTTCAAGTATATTGTTCAACAAATGTGTGCTACGTGATCTATTTTTTAAAGAGTGACAATGCTTGTATTTACTCGTATTGTTACATATTTATGCTGACATCTCTCTTCTCGTTCAAAGTTTAATACTTATATCAAATTATAAATATTATCACATGTAAATCTTAATTTAGTGAGTTAATTTAGTATTTATTTTCCTAAATTTCAAGTATATTGTTCAACAAATGTGTGCTACGTGATCTATTTTTTAAAGAGTGACAATGCTTGTATTTCCTCGTATTGTTACATATTTGTGCTAACATCTCTCTTCTCGTTCAAAGTTTAATACTTATATCAAATGATAAATATTATCACATGTAAATCTTAATTTAGTGACGCTTTTAATAATAGCATTAACGAATATTAAAAGAAGAACTTTGTGAGGAAAATGAAGTTTCCTTTAATAAAGAAATAAGAACAGTGTGTTTTTATTTGTGAAAATTGATTGCTGTAATATTTAGTAAACAAATTTAATCGAAATCTCAAAAAGGATGTGTTCCCACGCGACTTAATCTTTTTTAAATATGAATTCCGCAAAAGAGGCATAACCGCTGCCCAAACTCAGTGGGACGATGGCATCCTCTTTTGATATGTTATAATAATAATACTTATCTAATTTATTTTTGTGAAATATCGCCTCAAGAACACTTTAATGAGGCTGGAGGGAGTGGAGGGAAGAAAAAGACGGAGAAGAGGAAGAAAGTACTTGGCTTGTCATGTCTGTTCACTCAACATGACTATTTCCATTTAAAGCAACGTTTGGTGTCTGAAAGGCGGTCTTTTATCAGGGCGATTCCTACCAGTATCTACCACTCTGGGTATAATTGTGACTGTTATGTTGTTCCCTCTTACTACATAGCATATCGTTTTAGAAATAAAAACGTCGTATATTAAGTATAACTTTATGTAACACTTTTAATTAGAAAATTAATTAAACATTATCTTTCCATATCACAACATATTATCTTAAAGCATTGGAACCTTCCTTTATCTGATTCCAAGAAAAAAAGAAGCAAAAGCATTGTTTGTTATAAGTGGGTAATGTTTCTTATAAATAGTTTGATGAAATATTATTGTTTAGCCTTAGGATGTATAATTAGTTTGGTGTCCAATATATTAATAGTAATAGTATAATTGGTTATTTTGGTGATAAACTTCCTTACTTCAAATTAGTAATGTTAATAGATAAAACATATCGGGGTGTTAAATGTCATTCGGTCAACAATATAAGCGTCCTTGATATGATGCTTTTTCAAAACTCTGCTATAAAAATCACCCAATAATTAGGTATTTTTTTAATAAAACATAATTATTATTTCTCCTTTTTTACTTTCTACTATTTAAATACTAGTGTTTTTTAAATCTATCTGTTTGAAAAAAATTCTAAATTGTTGTTCAGTAAAAAAAAATGCAAGTCGTCATTTACAAAAAATATATTGATTTTCCAAGAATATGCTATTTGTGTAGACTTCCTTGATATTTCAATTGCTTTGTATACATGTAGGGAATCAGGTTATTTTAAAGTTAATTCACTTTGGTGATCCAATGGTTATAAGTCATAACTTATAGTGCAAGTACAGTTTGTATTAATATAATAGATCCAATGGTTATAATTTATTACGTATGGAACGAGTATAGTTAGTATAAATAGCTACAATAGTGTCTATCTTCGGAGATGAGATACTCGAAAAAAAAGAAAAAAATAAATGTATTGAATGATTCTTAAATATACTCAGAAATATAAAACCACAAAGGCCATTCGAAAATCTTTAGTGTGGATAATTTGAAAGCAGAATGCTTTGATTATTTCAATGATGACTTCATAAATTCACCGAGACATAACTAAACAAGGTGAAAATAGTTTACGTTACGTCTCTTGATAGCTCAGTAAAAACTTGTGTAATCTAAATTATAGATGATTAATTCGTATTAAACTTGTTTACTGTGATATTTTTCTTACAGATGATTTTTTATGAGTCGTGAGAGCAATTTAGTAAACGTGTTTTGTATAAAATTATTGTAATATAAAAAAAATACGTTGAATACTTTGTAATAGCTTTTCCAATAAATGTACCTACGGAAACATCTCGCAAAGCGAATAAATTAAAAGTCATAGAAAGTTGTGTTTAATTAGCCATATTTCCATAATCTTCTCAATTTTAGGCTTTCATCTACCAAAATAGCCTTGAAAAGTTTTCGACATTACAAAGTTTGCAAATTATTTATCAAGGCCTTTTCGCAATTTTCATCTTTTTCCCTTCACGGAGGCTGGCCGAGCTTTGTTACAAAAAGAATTATAAATGGAATTTTTAAAAGTTTCCAAATAACACATCCGGCACTCACATTTACTTTTCCCAGATTTTTATTTTATTTCCGTAGGCAAACAAAAATCCGGTTTATTTTACGTTTATTTATAAAATATTGTTCTGGCTACCGAGAATAGCTTTTGTCATTCATATTGTTAATTAAGTTGGAATATTGATTCACAAAAATTATAGACACAATATTAATATCAAATACAAGAAAGCTTATGTTTATTTTTTTGTATTTTAGTAGAAAGCAATCACTTTATGGTTTGACATATTTAATGAAAACGATATAATAACTTTGTATAAGAACGCAGATTTCATTTTAATTTTACCAAAAAAATAAACAAAAAATACATAGTATGTGGTCATATATACTCATACATATTCTCTGTTCCTTAATTGTTATAATTTAAATGTTATCATTTTGTTTTCTTACCGTTGTCTTTTTTTATATTGTGTTCTCTCTCTGTTATGTAAGAGTATATATAACCACACACTATGTATTTTGTGTTTAGCTTACTGATTATTTGGCTAAGCAAAACCGGTCGGTCATAAAAAAATAGAAAAAATCTATGGTCTTCTACAAAGTTATTATTTAATTTTTATTTAATGTTTTAGTATTCGCATTTTACTTATTGACCCTTTCAATATTTTTTTAATTTAAAATTTTGCTATTTACGGTAGTCTCAGCTGTTTGAAGCCAATTATACTAAAGCCATATATATTTTAATAGTAAAGGATGGCTAAAGGGAAAGTAGAAGCGGAAATTATGGTGTTCTGTAATTATCCATTCACACCTAGTCATTCAAGTGGATATTTCTATTCCAAGGAACAACTTCTGGGTGGTGATCTGAAGGAGTATCTTCCACTGTTAACAATGTTCGATTTTTTTTTTTTTAATAATAAAAACTAGTGTATTTTTGTTTGCCCACACCGGGTTTTGAACCAAAGATATTTATATTAGATTTAAGTAGCCTTACGTTTTGCCAAGAACGTTGCGGCTTTTATTCGTACCACAACGCGTAACAAATTATTTACAATATTTTTAGTGATTAATCTTGATTTATTAGTTTGGCCGTTATGAAAATACTGCGTTTGTATGATTTAAGAGAAGGAATAAAATTAAAGTAAATTCATAAAATGCTTAATAATAATAATGATAATTAGATAATTTGTATAGCGCCGTTTTTGTGAAAAATCACCTCAAGGACGCTATACAAACCTTAATTCTTAGTTTATATAAATATACAGCAACATACTTACCTGGCAGGTTACTTCTGCTAGGACACAATCACCAAATCATAATAACTTAAAATCTAGCTGATTCTTACATATATATATATATATATTTTTTTTTTTTCTATTTTTTTTTTTTTTTTTTTTCTAGGGCATGAGTGCAAATTTATAATACAGTTTATCGGAGGTATTTTTTTATTTTTTCGTAGTGAGGAACACATAATGGTGAAAATCTTCTATTTTGTATTTAAGGAATGAGAGTCTGAAAAGTTTTCTTGGTTTGAACAGAAATTTTATTGGGCAAGTTACATCTTGATTATGGATATGATTTTCTGAAAAAATGTGTTTTGATTTTGGCTTTGAACTCTGTCGAGTCTTTTATTACTCTCAGATCATGTGGTAGTTCATTCCAGGCTTTAGGGCCTGACACTCCGAAGGCGCGCTCTCCGAACTTAGTGTCTGGTGTGCGCTTTAGTTCCTTCAACCTTCCGATAGTCTATGACATTGCCGATTTAAGGGTTGACTGTCGCGAATTGGAATCTTCAGGAATACATTATTTCGATAAATAAGCCAGAGTCATTTTGTTAATTGATTTGAATACCATCCAGCAAAGCTTATACTGGATTCTTTCGGGACATTTAAGCCAGTGAAGATTTTTGAGGTGCTCTGAGATATGGGAATATTTTGTTACGCTGGTGATAAGTCTTGCCGCGGCGTTGAAGACTAGTTGTAGTTTGTTAATTTGATATCTAGGAAGACTAGCGTATATTCCGTTGCAGTAATCTAAACGCAAAATAACGTACAAGTTTACAAGTAATTTGGTTGCCTCTGTTAGCAGGTTTCTTCGCATTGTTTTTATTTGTCTGTTTGTTCTGTTAATGGGAGATTTAAGGAAGAAATCAGCATCCAGATTAACACTTAAAAGTTTGATAGATGTTTTAGAAATAATAATAATTAATAATGTCGTTTCCAGAGACAACTATTGGGGAGTTATCGATGTTATGCTGACATCTGCTTATGGCGGTCTAGAGAAACTCTGTCTTTGAAGGGTTCAATTTCAGTCTATTTGAGGTTATCCAGATAGTAATCGCTTCTAAACACTCAGTCATGCGAATTTTCAGACTGTCTATTTCTGTCGGTGAGCAATAAAAGTAAACTTGCTGGTCACCGGCGTAGCAATGTGATATAACTTAGTACTAACTAATTAACAATGTAGTCGTTCGCACGAGATATGGAAATAAGCTTTTAAGGGTATTTTAGTAAAAGGAACAAAATATTTACTTCCTACTAGTACAATGACTCTTGAATACCGAAACAATAAAAAAAAACTTTGTTTTTTGACACAAAAAAGACAGAAAAAAATATTTTAAAATTGCTTCAAATTTTGAGATAAAAATAACGAGAAGTTTTTTCAATTTAATAACAGAAAATATGATCTACAATTTCCCCCAGTAAACTGAGATCAAAACTCCCCAAATTAGTTATGAAAACAACCCCTCGAATATTCACAGGTGGTGTTCAAAAAATCTTGGTACATCCATAATGAAATATTTTTCGCTAGCTCAGTTAGGGGAGGAATGGTTGCAAGGCTGTGGGCCGAGGGGGACTCGAGGAGGCTTTGATTTAAGGCTTCTGCGCGCACTAAGTCAGAGTGTCCGACACACGGCCACCTTTAGCTTCAGCCAGCACGCTAGCTGATAGCTGCTAGCTGCTAGCCTGCCTACAACCAACTTGTTGTAATGCTGCCGGGGAGTTGTTACTTACAAAACTTGTAAGAAAATTTAGTTTACGAAATGAACACTTAACCTTATATTCACTGGTATTTTTTGTATTTGTGTGAATATCGTACAAGAGTCTCAACTGTTCTTAACCTTCTGGTGCCAGTGGGGCTAAAAGATCACCAATTGAGGAATGTTTTAAGGCCAAAGGTAGTGAGTGGGGAAGGAGACGAGTTAAGGAAGTACCTGGCTATTCAGATTTAATCATCAAACACAACTCAAGCCATTTCAAGCAACGTTTCAATTCTGAATGTTAGTCTTTTACCAGAGCGACTTTAAGAGTGTTTTATTATTATTGTTAATTAATAATTTATTTAAAATAAACAGTACATGAAGTTCGTTAACCTATTATTTTTGTATTATTTCGTCAACAAGACTACCCAGTCCAGGGGAGAAATCAATTCTCGTGTTTGGGTTGGAAAGCAACGCCATTATGTTGAACTACTCTTGATCATGCCGCAAATATATTATGTTTTTTTTTTATGAATTAATTGTGAAATAATAGAAATCAATTAAATCAAATTAATTTCTGTACGCCGGGATTCGAACCCCTAACCTGTGGATTAGCAGTCAATGATGTAAAACACTCGACCACGGAGACCGCCGAAATGGCAGAGACGGTCTCTTTTTCTTTTCGTAAATAACCATATTTTTAATAAGTAACTACGCAATATTAGCTATGTGTTTAAATGTGTGTCTTTGATGTTTCACTTACGTAATTAATATATTACGTTTCGGTTTAATTTTTTTATCTTTAAATGATTTTCCATTCTAAAATTTTATTCTTAATATCTGCCGTTAGCAAAATATTCTTAATTACTTGCATATTATAAGTTATTTAAGCTTTTTTTTAAACCACTCGACGAGTTGAATCGGAAAAAACGTGACATTTTCAATAAGTTGTTTAGGTTATTATTTTTCAGCATTATCAAATAGTTATCTACTCAAAAATACCTACAATTCTTTTGAAGTTTGTCATTTTATTGGTTTATTATAAGGTTAAAAATATTTCACTCCTTCTTTCACTTGACTAGCGCAGTGCTCACAAATCAAATACTTCCCCGTCTTGCCAGCCCTCTAGGGGGAAACTATTATTTTTGTGAAGATTGGCCGAATGAATATGATAATGAAGGCTGTAGTGGAGGCAGAGGTGTCGGTGGTGTAATAAATATCCTGTAATGGAGGCGGGGCGGGTTGCGCCTGCAGCGATTTGTCCTTAAATATATTACACTTGCCACGCCGGCGGAGCCTGACGTGGAAATAGAATATCTAATGACAAGCACTATTATGTTATAATTTCACTCAAATTTGGAACTGGTACATTTGTTATGTGCTTATTGTGCTATGTGTTAGTTAAACCGTTTTATTCTCAGAGCAAGAATATATGGAGAGGTAGCTGAATATTTTTACCCAACCTATACAAATTACTTTCTCGGGTTTTACGTCGTAAACCGTGAGAGAAAAAGAGACGAGACTAGTTCTTACGTAATAAAGCACCACCATTCGGTAGTAAGCATGTTCTCCGTCTCCCGCGTCTTCGGTGACTCCGCCCACTACGTTCGCGACATAACTGGACATAAATCAACGGTTTTTTTGGTTATATCCTATATTTTAGTTTATAACAATACTGTGAAAAAGTAGTCATAAAAAATAAACAAAAATATTATGTAAACATTTGCTATGAATGAATGTAAAAAAATACCCTAGCCTTAGTCCTAGCCACGCCCAGGTCTAACCGAGTCAGGCAAAAATCATCAATACTGACTACAGAAGCACTCCCTCTTATATATTATTGCTCTGAGGTTTTATCTAAGATTCGTGTACAATGGCGTGTACAGAGTTTTAGATCAGGGTAGGCAGTAAGAAAAACAGCGGATTAATCGATAATAGAGATAGGTACCAACAAATGTCACCATTTTCTATTGAATTTGTTCTGTAAAAGCACTGCCTTAGACACTAACAAAGATATTAACATAAACGAGCCACTTGAACGTGCAACAACTCACAGCAAACATTCTTTGTGTGGTCTAGTTAACATAAAATAATCCACTCTGACGTTGACGGCGTTTGAACGTACGTAGTTACTGCTTTTGACACGTTATAGAAGAAAGGTCGGTGGGGCGCTGGTGGCGGCGTGATTAAGTAAATCTCGCGCGTATTTTCAAAGCATAGATTTAAGTTTTGCAATAATTTCTTACACATTACTAATTATAAATATTTCAATGCAAGTACTGCAGAGTAGGAACTGCTTATGTGCCTTTATGGAGTGCACGCCTCTGCTTTAGGTTCTCAAGTGCCGACATTTTTTTGTTTGTCCAACAAATTAACTGACTCACCATCGCGCCGTTTCACCGCATGGTAGACAGAAAGTATGGAAATAAAAATAGAAATAAAATTTGTGGTCTTACACAAAGTTAATATTTCATTTTGATTATATACATGGCCTGTTCAAAAGGAAAGGTGAATTTTGAATTTTCACGGGCTGTGTACATTCGATTTTCGTTTTTTTTTTTGTTATGTTGGTACACATATGTTTATCATATGTTAGCATTATCAGCCATTCTGGATTAGTGGTTTGTTTTTGACAACTGGAAAGGTTAGTCATTTTTTTGTGTGTTCTTCGATTTTTAATTTTTGAAAAAAAATGGATCAAAGAATAATATCCATGATTTGTTTTTCCACAACTCCAGTGCACTGATCGTCATTAACATCTTCTCGGCCTTCTGTAAAGCGCTTGTACCACTTATAAACATTTTTTTGAGACAAAGTATACTCACCAAATGCCACAGTCAACATTTTAAGTGCGTTGGAGCACTTTATTCCATTTTAAACGCAAAATTTAATACATGTTCTTTGATCCATTTTTTTCAAAAGTTAAAAATCGAAGAACACACAAAAACGTGACTAACCTTTCCAGTTGTCAAAAACAAACCACTTATCTAAAATGGCTGATAATGCTAACATATGATAAACATATGTGTACCAACATAACAAAAACAAAAAAAAACAATAATCGAATGTACACAGCCGCGAAATTTTTTTCTTTTCTTTTGAACAAGCCTCGTATATCAAAACACAAAGTGATTGCTTTTTACAAAAATATACATGGTTTAGTTTCTAGATGAAACATGTAGGGCTCTCAATTAACTTGTAAACGTGTTTACCAATTTTGAAATAAATCTCTGACGCATGTTCCCAGAAAAAAGCGATCTCTCAATTCCTTTTCTACCGCCGTACGTCACCAAATAAGTTTGTCATAATATTTATCCTAATGAATGAAGCTCTTCCGAGTGGTCGTCTCGAGTAGACGCGCTCGAACATAATGTCACGACGTCTGTCACTCTCCTCTCTCCATCTGATGTCCCAAAGACCTGTGCAGGGGAAGAGGTTTGTGGGGGAGGAGACGAGGAGGTTGATCGGAACGCTTGACCGCAACATACCACTCCAAATATTTATTCACTCGCCACATACATGTATATCTGGAAGCTATACATTTCGGCGAACAGGACATTGGGCTTCAATCGGGAGCAAATGTTCAGTCTGCAAATAGGGTGAGTTTGAATTTTGGATGGAAGTGATTATTTAATGAAAAACAAACTGAGAAAGGTTTATTGAATTATTTTTGATCGGTTTACTGGTTTCGAGAAGGTTTGTGAAGTTAAGTTATTTATGAAGTTAATATTTAGTTTGTTAAATTAAAACCAATTTTTTGATTTCGTGATGTGATTTACGTATTCTTTTCTTGACATTTCTTCGATTTAATTATGAAAATATAGATTTGGATTCATTTTTATGAAATATATTTAAAAAAACAAAAATGTTGTATTAACTGTTTTAAATATGCTTTTTTTATTATTATTTCTAATTTTGAAACTGTTAATTCGTGGTGGAATTCCATTTTAATGATTTAATAAAACAAATATATAACTTTATTCCACTTTTATTTCATATAACTTTATTCAATAAAAGTGGAATAAAGTTATATATTTGTTTTATTAAATCATGCTTTTTTTATTTTGAATACCGCACAAGAGTCCAAACTGCTCCCAACAGTCGACAACCAGTTCGACTACGACATACCAAATTGGGGTATGTTGTGAGGCTGAAGGTAGAGGGTAAAGAAAAGAAATGGGAAAGAAGAAGGATGGGAAGTACCTGCTTTTTCATATCTGGTCACGAAACACGGCTCAAGCCATTTTTTGTGGTCTTCCACTCGGGCGATAGAGTATCTACCACTCTGGAAAAACCATTTTTTATACGTTAATTTGTTTGTCTCGAAAGTAGTTTAAAAAGCTATAAAATAACTCAAATAATAGTACTGTTAACAAAAAAAGTTTTTATCTCTTCGCATAGATTAAAAGAGTTAATATAATAAACGGATGTATCTTTTTACATTTTCACAGATGTCGTTGGTTGTAAAAGCATTCAAATATATTCAAGAATAAAAATGTTTAAAGTATAAGATAATATTTATTTATGCAATAACATAAATAGAAAATATTTTGTAGTTTGATCGAATTTAAATTGAATATATTTCACCCATATGAAAATGTTTCATCAAATGAATAAACAATTTTTCCCATCTTGATTTCTTACGTCCGAAAAAATTTGATCAATAAAATTCGGATCCAGTCTTGTAGTCATTGAGATACTTCTTATTACAGCATATCTTCTTATTTCCTATTTTCTTTGATAGACAGGTAAAGAAAAACATACTCGAAAAAATCACAAACTCAGACAAATAACACACAAAGGGTAAGTTTACCGAGACAAAAAAAGGATGAATAAAAAATACAAATGTATATCATGTATTCATCTCTAAACAAGCTCACCAAATCAAAGCACATAGATTCGTCCTTGTTTGTTTTATAGAACCATCCGTCTCAAAAGCTTTACGAGAGCGAGACAACAATTCAACTTTATCGCGCACTTGTATCGACAGCGGACGAATTTATGAAAATATATTCAACATTTTAAATCGGCTACGCTATGCCTACGCCGCGCTACGGCTGCTACGCGGCTGCTTCAGACCGTAGACCGAGGCAACGTTTTGGCAGTGTAACGTTTAGCAGTGTCCGGAATTTGCATAGCGCTTTGGCGAAATTTGCATGGCGAGAAGCCGAGGCTCGGTCTTTCGCAGAGATATCATGGAATATCGCGGGGAGCTCATTAACAAGTATAATTCTTTAACCCGCCGGGGCACTAATTATTGGCAAATGAGTCGGTTTATTTTTCCTACAGCGTTCGCGCACTGTGTCGGTTACGGTGTCACGTGTAATTCCGGACTAGCTTAAGCACGCAACCCTCGCGTAATTATGCAATTGAATAGCGAATTAGGCTAGCTAAGCTGGTGACTTCAAAATGCACTGATTTAAGTGGGATATCATTTTAACTAGAAGATTTAGTTTGCGTTTTTTCTTCGACATTTATGTAGGTATTATATGTTGAGGTTTAAATATTTTTGTTCTTCTTGTTGTTAACGTTGGCATGTTAACGATCATCTCGTTTTTCTACCTTGAAATTGGGCACTGAAAATGTGTCTGAAAGAGAAATAATGCTCAACATCACCTCAGTTTCATTTTTATAAAAACCCAATAAAATGCAATAAAAATGCCTAAAAAGCTCCAAGTCGAATGATTTTTATTTGATAAGTGTACATTTTAAAATTATGGAAGATACATTTCCAATAAACGTAATATTCAAACCCAAATTATATCAGAAAGATTTAGCTTTGACGCGGTCGAATACATCAAAAAGCGGATAGATTTAGACCATGTCATCAATCAATGTTTTATACATATCTCAGAGCAGAGCTCCCAATAATATTGAAACAAAAACAAAAAGCTCTGTCAAAAAAATTGATGTTCCCAAGTTTACACATCTGACTTGTGCCAAATAAGAAATAACTTAAGATATGCTTGTGAACAAAATGGCAGCATAGAGGCCGTATACTTTTTACTCGTCATTGTTTCTGACACAATTTGCAAATTTCAATATAATATGCAAATGTGTTTTGCCTAGATTTTGCTTAGTCGAAAAAAGCGAAAGGAAGAGGTTCTTGTTCGCTATTGGAACATGGTGTGAGACAGAGATAGAGTTTTTTTATTATTAAAATAGCCGACATAATGGCACACCTAACGGACGAGATAACGCAGGCTTTGCTCGTTTTTCATCCACAAAGTCAAGGATTTTATAACTGTGGGATTACGAGAACTGCGGTAGGATTAACAATTTTCTAAGCGTTCCTTTAAAAGTACTTGCAAAGCGAAAGTCGTAGATAGCGCAGTATCTCTTAACTCATTCTAAGCAGTTAAAAGGTTTGAGTTCGAATCTCTTAGCTCCTTTTTCATCAAATTAATGCCTATTAAAAGAGAATTACATGTTAAGGCTAACAGATTTTTAGATAATTCAGTGGATAAGACGCTCTTTTCAATCAAATAAAAAGTTTAAAGCACTGTATTAAAAAAAAGAAGTTAATTGTTTGCAAATAACGGTTAACTTTTAGTTTTCGAAGGGGTAATTTTGTAAAATGCTGAAATAATGTCACTTAATATTAAATTTTCAATGAGTGGGTAAAATTATTGTTTTTTTTTTTTTAAGCATTGTACTCCGTTTTTACGAAGGCATTTATAATTGAAACAAATAGTGAAAATTCAATACTTTTTTCATATATTTGTACAAAAGCACCATAAAAATTTCGTTCTTTTAAATCCAATTAAAAATCGGTTTCATTTAATTAAATCAAGGCTGCGTTCGCACAAACCGTTTAGGAACGCCTTGTCTGTATATCAGATACATCCACACCCGGCAGCGGGGGCGGTGAGGGCAGTGGGGGCGGTGGGAGAGGACGGTAGGTGGGGGCGGCAGTGACGACGCCTGGAGGTTGTATGGCGCAATACAAATGACACGATTTCCGTTCAGGCCTTTTGCGGTCACGCTTTATTCCGACCCATTTCGTATAAAGTATACCTCTCGCATGTATTTTTGTAAGTCATTAGAGTGAAGTCAAACTCAATATAGAGGGTGCTTCTTTTTTATTTCTATAAATGCTACGTTAATAACTAATATTAATTAAAATAAAATGTTAAATGAAACAATGCTGGTAGACAACAATACATTTTAGATTCCAACTCTGATATCTGACACTGAGGCATAACTCTAATAGAGTAGTAGAATACTTAACGGACCATTGGCCAATTACATAAAAAATGCATAACACGAAATGGAAAACCAAGAGCAACAGAGAAAGAAAAGCACATGCATAACGTTTCAACGAAGCAACGACAAAAATATACGAGTACATAAGAAAAAACATTCAATTCAAGGTGTCATATACGAGTACATAAGAAAAAACATTCAATTCAAGGTGTCACATACGAGTACATAAGAAAAAACATTCAATTCAAGGTGTCATATACGAGTACATAAGAAAAAACATTCAATTCAAGGTTTTGGTAGAGTTGTAAAGAATAACAAAAATCATTTGGACTGGTACCAAACATTTTAAGACCATGGCTTGAGTTAACAAGTCTCGACATTCTGGGCAGTGGAGAATGATAACCATAATTAGTAGAATGATGATTGAGGAACAACAATTCATTGTTTCTAAGTCTACGGCAAGGAATGTTGAACTGGATGAGTTGCAACAAAGAAGGTGAGTCAATAATTTATGTCTATAAATGAATCAGATTCCGTCGGCTTAATTTATAAAATTTATCAATTATCAATGTTGCCTTTTTGCTGAATTCAAATATTGAACATTCTTGATGTGGGGCTTTAAACATTAACTTATTCTGAAAATTTCATTATTTATGTGACTTTCTTAATAAACTTGTAATACATTTTTGGAACACGGTGTAGATCAAAGCAATTTTCTACCTGATCAACCCCTAACTGTCGGGAGAACAATGCAGGCTGCGGGCACCAACCACGAGATACTGTTTATTTATTTTAAATCAGGGGTAAGCTGCTCAAGTCTTCATTTAAAAAATAAAAAACCAAAGGAAAAATGATTCAAAAGGAAACGAAGATTATGATCTGGGAAGATTTTATTTGGTCGCTTTGATCACTTGCCTTGACATTACTGGTTAGCTATGTATTATAGAATATGTTGAAGATAATTAGAAAAAAATATTTGTTTTGTATTCGCTAAAAATATTAACACCACTAAAAAAATATTACAAATAATCGATCTTGCCGATACCGCAAGTAAAGATTTGTTTTTTAAGCCTTATATTGTACTTAAGTTTCAAATTTAAGGAGCCAATAAACGGTGTTATTAAAAGTATTCTCCTTTTTATGTGAATACCGCACAAGAGTCTAAACTTCTCGGAAGCACTAGGACTATAGCACCTCTAATTATAAGGTTATGTTGCGACTCTAAAGGGAGTAGAGAGGTAAGAGTATTTTGAAGAATAATGTTGAGAAGCACCTAATCATTCAAATACGGCTAAAGCCATTTCAAGCAACGCAACGTTTCGATTTTGCATGCTATTCTTTCACTAGGGCGATTTTGATAGAATCTACCACACTGGAACGTGACCAAAATATACTCGATTATATATATATGAATTTAATGTGAAATACTATATTTTAACAAAAAAAAAATATTTGCGTATACTGGGATTCAAACACGCGACCACCGAATTTGCAGTCAAGGATCCTAACTGCTCAACCGCGGAGATCATTTTAAGGTTCAATTATTTTTTCTTCTCATCAGTATCGTAAGCATTTCATAGTTGCATTAAATTCTACATTCCTTTTATATTTTACTAGTTGTTACCCGTGAAAAATTACGGCATGTAACTTAACTTGCAAAGAAAAATATTTATTAAATAAAAAACACACGTTGCTTAAATCCAATTTATTTTTGTATAAATCAACTAGTTTCGATTCTGCTGAATCTTCATCGGGACTTAAAAATATACTAAGTACTTTAAGTCCCGATGAAGATTCAGCAGAATCAAAACTGGTTGACTTATACAAAAATAAAGTGGATTTAAACAACGTGTGTTTTTTATTTAATTAATCATGTCAATTCACAAAGTGTTTGCTTATTCTGATAAGAAAAATTATTAGTTGGTTCAATCCACCCATCTCAAAAACAGAATCATGTCTGTTACATTATAGGTAGGTAATTTATAAGTTAGGTAGGGATTTGAAAAGGTCATATCATATCGGTTAGTTCCAATTTTGAACAGTTCAGTTTTGTACGTATTTACGAAAGATATTATTTATGGAATATCTTAGTGATAAAGTGTACAGCCTTAATTAGGGTGTAAATAATTAATAATATTACTTGTTTATACGTGTTTTGGCTAACAGTATGTGGTGAATTTAAAACCTTTTTGACTTTTAACTAAACTTAACCTAAAATCAAAGGTTTATATATTTTTTATAACTATTTAATTACTGTATCTATATCTTTTATCTATATATATATAGCCTGGTCGGTATATAAAGATATTATAAAAAGTCAATTATAAATGAAAAAAAACTTTATTCTTGTAGAAAGCAATTACTTTGTCGATTGACATATTTTATGAAATAAAACATTACTTTGTAAAAGGACCACATATTTTTAAAATTATTTTATGACCGACCGGTTTCGCTTAGCCTAAGCATCATCAAGGCAAAGAAAAAAAAAAAACTATTAATCAAAGTTAAGTTTAATTTTTTACCCTGATGATGCTCAGGCTAAGCGAAACTAGTCGTTTATAAAAAATAAAATAAAAATCTGTGGTCTTGTACAAAGTTATTTTTTCATTTCTTTAAAAGTATTCATTTTAAAATATCTTAGCGGGAAGTATTTTCTTTCACATATTGTTTTTGTAATTTTACTATCCAGAAGTAAAATATCTCACATTTCCTGGCCTAAGTGGGACACCCGGTCTACTTACGACTGCGCCGAAGGAAAAATATACGAAGGTGAAAAATGTTTCAGTAAAATGTGATATCCTCCCCACGAATTGAGTGAGCCAGAATATTTCCGGTTGGGAAATCCCATTAAATGGGACGTAAATTAGGTGTTATTTCTCATTTACTTTGAATGCCGCATTACATCACAAAAGAATTTAAATGGATTCGGGTAATTCGGCTTTTTACACTCGTTCGATTTTTCAACACGGAAGATTATTTTAATTAAAAAAAACTTTTCTTTTCCACAGGGTACTCGGGTTCGAAGCACTACCAAACATCATGTTACAAGGTGCGAATATCTAGATCGGATGGCTTGTTGGTAAGTAATTGATTTATTTTAAATATCATTGTTTGTTGTTTTATGTTTTTTTATACGACGGAATCGAAATTGCGACCTCCCGACTAACAAAATACGCGTAATTTAGGTAAGGTTACTTTGCTTCTATATTTGCCCAATTTATACAATGTCTTAAAATTATCGATTCTAACATAAACTCATATTTGATTGACAATAGTTGGAGGCAGTGACGGTTCGTGAGTTTTTAGTGTGCTAGAGTGCTAAGATTGAAAAATACGACATTGTTAGTGTTGTTGTAGCCGAAAATGAATTTTAGTTTTTTCAAATTTTTATTTTTAGAATGAAGAATTTCAGGATTTTTCAGTTATGGTGGTGCGCCGCACGGATTTCTGAAAAATCTTCATACAAAAAGTTGAAATTTCGAAAAAAAAAAAAATGTTTTCGGTTACAACAACATCAACGATGACGTTTTTTTTCAATCTTACCACTCTAGCACACTAAAAAGTCACGAGCTGCAACTGGTTGTAGGTTTTAAAGTAAAATTCATCAACTACTACGCTATCAGATATCGTGATTTGTATAGTTTATCTATTTTTTACGTTAATCCTTACTTAGATCACCATCGTTTGTGGGAAATATTTTTTTTCACTAGGTACTCTACGTTGTGACTTGGAACGAATTTGGGTAAGAAACCTACTACGGAATACAAAACGTGTCTCCGCAGTACCAATAACAATTTTTTAGGGATTTTGATTAATTCGATAAGATAAGAAATAGGTTTTATTAAAGGTACCCATAAATATTAAGTAATTTTTGTGAGGTTAAAACATATGGTATTTTATTGAAATGCTATCGTTATAATGCTATAAAACATTAACTATAAATAATTTCCATTGTGTGTACGAATGTGAACTTTCTATATTTGGTACTGGTGCTTACTTTAAATTATCAAATTTAAAAATAATATTAACAAAGCCCCACCTACCTAATTAAGTACCTATCTATATTGTATTTAAGCACACAATATTTTACATTTTAAATATGTGGACTAAAGCATTATATTTTTTGTCTTGGCAAGTCAAGTTATGATTTCATGATTTTCACGGGTAACCACTTGTAGTAATAATAAAGTTGACAGAATTCCGAGGAAAACGCTTTCGAAATTATTTTTAGAGTTCCTGTAAAACTATCATGTAAAATCACTTTAATAAAGAGTTGTATTTTGTTTCATATAAACATCACACGTATCATCTCTGCGATGCTGTGCGTGGGGTTTTTTAAGGAAGGGACGTAGTGAACCTGCGTTTTTAAAAGAGATTTATCTTGTTGGAAGGAGGACACATAAAAACTGGCAGGTCGTTTCAGTGCCGAGCTGATGAGTATAAGAACGAGTCATAAAAAGCATGTACAAACGTGCCCTACATTAAAAAAAAACGTTTTATGAAAATCACTTTTTATGAACATTATTCTTCTATGGACATCATTTTTCCTTGCCTTGTTTTGATTTGACCTTTAAATTATAACTCTGTGTGGTATTTTTTAGTTTTCAATTGCGAATAGGAATCGTCAAAGTTTGCTTCTGTAAGTAAAATATTCTATACTATATATTATAATATTATATTATAATATACAGTATAGACGTAGGTATAACATGTTGTACTCATTGTAAAAATGCATATGATTTTTGTGATTCTTGCCGAAAGGCCAATATCACCCTTTAATTATTTTGTCTCCATCGACGTAAACAGAATATTCAAGTGCAAATAGAATATACAAGTGATACCCGAGTTATAAGAGGTCTAAATAATATTAGGAGTTTATCTGTGTTTATATAAGAAGAAAGAACCATATACTTCCTCAGTTTTTGAAGAAGTGTATTTAAGATTTTTTAAATTCTACTTAACTTTGACTGATGTCATAAGTATTGAGTATTACCCTGTGAAACTAATAAACACAAAACTTAAACAGAAATACGATGATCAAAAAATCATTTTAAAGTGTGATTGTTGGCTTGTTATATGATTTCGGAACATCCATTTGAATTTTACATGATGTTATTTTATTTTTTTCATTATAAAACATTTAACACTTAAGAATTAAAATAGAGTTTCACAAAATGAGCTTCAAAACAGTAAAAAATAATTTTATTTTAATAATTTGGCACTAAACATCGGAGCTGTTGCCGTTTTTTTTTTGTGAAAAATCATCTGAACAATTAATTAAAATGTTTTATTTTTCAATTCGGGTACTTAATTTTTTTTATTTTTTTTGCTTGCGACGTCCGTAAAATAGCCATGTCTACTTTTACTCTACATGTTTTATTTTGACACAAAGATAAAAGTACAACCGTTTTTTTAATAATAGGTTTTTTTTTTAATTCAGCTTAGAAATAAAATGTTTTAATTATGTAGTCTTCTACTTAACGTCTATTTTTATTTATTTACTCTTCATAATATATATTGTATTATACGTACTAAGTAAACACAGTATTTATCATAGGTAGGTTTTTACCTGGTGGTAATTTTTACCAACCAACACGTACATATTGGGAACAAAAAATATATAATTTAACCCGATAGATACGTTATATTTAGTTATTACGTCCATTTCGTTTTCAGTTCGATATAATGTTCGATATGTTTTTGGCATTTTAATTCAGTACATTAGAGCTACCTTATATTTAAATGGAAAAACAGAAACAACTTGGCATTTGTGGAACTCTGAAATATAGGTGTCTGGACTCATCTAGCGTAATTTGAATGCATAATTACCCACTCCTACACGCTCGGCTGTCAAAATCAACCCCAAATTATTACAACGAACCTTGAACGTTCAAAAGTTTGTTGGAATAAATATTTTTTGTTAGAAAAGTGAAACGAGAGGGAAATCTAAAATCAATAATAACAACAGCTGTTTTTGAAAGGGGATGTTTTAAACTAGTAACATTAAGAAGGAACATGTGGCCCCAAGTAAATATAAATTCTAACGAGCAGCGCTATCTTATGATACTCTGTACCGAAAACTGACTTTAAAACCGATTTTAATGCCTGCCAAAAAGTTTTTATATTTGTTGTGAAACTTTTAAGCATTTCGAGAGCAATTTCTTGAGAAAGGTAGGGGCCGGCTACCTGTAATTATTCGAAACATCTGTAATTTATTGAAATTTTATGTACTAAATTAATATCCACTTGCTAAAAGTCTTTTTTATCTCCATTTTCCATTTGGTGAATACATAATTAACGTAAGTGTAATGAAGGTGGGTATTTATTTATAAATGTATTTCACTACAGCTGCGAAATGTTTTAAAAGATTTAAGACCCAAGAAACATCAATCGAAAAACGTTAAACAAAATGAAAATACTTTTCGGTCTTAAGATTATGACATTCGTTATAATATATTTCAATTTGTTATATATTATGCTCCATTTTGGTGCATAATAAGAACATTTCAAAATTGTTTGTTTTATTTTGCGTGATGTAAAAAAAAAACTTTCATGGCCCCGCAAGTGTTAACAACGTGATATTATTTGTCGCCGTAAATAAAAAGTATCAGAAGCAAAGAGGATGAACGCCATTCAATTCTGTTGATTTATTCACATTCATTCACCTTTCCAAACACATTTTTCTGATTCTTGACACGGCCAAGTATTTGACTCACTCGATCTTACCATAACTTCTTGTGGCGTCTCGTCTGCTTCTTCCAATCAATCGCCCGTCATATATTATATTTTATCGGCCAATCCACTCCGCATTTACAAATCATCTAAGCTTTCCTTTCAATCTTATTCAATACGCTCTTACATCGCCCTACATTATTTCCAGATCTCGTCATTCGTAACACGGTCGTTCAAGGTTATAAAACACGTACGTCTTACGAATTATATATTTAACTTGTGTTTTCTTTAATATTGTTTATTCATTTACAAGTAAGCAGTTGATCCAATGTGTGCTTTCGTATCTATTTTTACATCATTCGTACCCAACTTCTTAAGAAATCTAAAGATTTTCTCATCAGTATTATTTTTTCAAAGGTCGTCATTGAACTTTATTGGGCTCCCTCTGCCAAATATTTCAAAGAAGGTTTTTTTGCGGGGAGGCTATGAAGATTTATGATTAAAGATATTACTCATACGAGCTTAGCATTGGTAATACATTTAATGGTAGCCTCTTTATCACTTATTTTATACGTAAAGTAATGACGAATCGTGCGAACAAATCATGCCCTGGTGGAATTAATTACACATCAGTGAAAGAAATGTTCTTTAAAATTGTTGATATTGTGTGCTCACCAACTATATTTTTGCCGTTCAAAGATTGGAGTAGACTGATAAAGTAATCGTAATGTACTAAAAAATTATGTAAACAAATAATATCAATAGTGGAGTCGATTATACTACATAGGTGGAAAAAAAATATGTCTGCACCCATCAATATTGATGGTATGCATACATAGTAACCTAACCGGTCTAAAGTTTGAAAAATTTTCAATTTAGTTTTTTTTTTCGGTGTGGAATGACATTTGCAATTGTTTTCCAGAAAAATTGAACGGAACAAACTGTTCTACTTATTTGGTTCGTGAAAGGTGTCGAGAAAAGTTTGCACGCCTTCGAATGGCTGCAATAATTTGCGTGAATCATTGTACAACCATCGGAAGTTTTTTAAAAGAGTATAATTTTGTTTGACTCTTAAAGTTTGTTAAAATATATGAGTTTATATACCAAGAACTGAAAAAAGCGTTTTTCTGAAATAAATTAATGATCGTTCACAAAAATACCAAAAAATTATAAATATACATTCCAAGTTACGAATAACTTGACCAAGTTGAAGTGGTTATACTAAGCAAAAAGTGTTGTTTGTGCAATTATGAATGACTTAGCTAACAGAGGATTGAACTCACGACGCTTGACCAACTAAACGATATTATTTGTGACTTCTAAAGCATTCAAAACTACGTGGTGAACTACTGGACAGTAATATCTAACTTATAAATACGCTGTAAAACTTCTTAATATTCTGAAAAGAGCATAAAGCGTATGCCTGAAAAAATCCCATAAAAATATGGCTGAAATATTCACCAATCTCCTTTAATGCATATCAATTGACATTCTTGTAAACAAAGCAGCCGCCTGCCACCAGAAGGCTGTGGCGGTGTAAAAGGCTGCATAAATCCCGCCGTCTTCGTCTTGCCGTTTTAATGACATAAATTATCAAATATTATACAAACGACCACAAATGGACCAAAAGCCGCGAATTTATGTAACGGTTATGGAAATTTTCAGAATAAACAGGGTTCTTGTAAAAGGTTTATGCCACCGGGAAATGTGCCAACAGCACCGCCGAGGACGGCCTCTTTCAAATCCTATTTAAGTTGAAAGGACACACATAAATGAATTATGGCACCAGTTATTCACACCGTTACCCGCCGCAGTTCCAGCGAATGCCTTGTACGTACGAGTATGTATACACGAGTATGCACATTGTACGTCTCGTTACAGAAATCACCTTCGAAATGCACTGCCTCTCATTTAAAATTTACTAACTTCTAGACTAGTCGTTACTTCCCCGTTTTAAAAGAGATTTTAATGTTGCCTTAAGATTTTTTTCCAAATCGAAAAAATAGTATAATATTAAACATACCAAATGAAGGGATTGTCTTTTCATGATTTGAAAGATTTAAAAAATATGAAAGCTTTGAAACTATGAAGCTTTTTAAACAACAACATTTTTTTTGACCAATGATGCCAGAGTTCACCGTTCAAGGGTGTATCGTAGTTTTCTTCCTCAAAAACACCCTCTGCACAGCATCCCTAAAGAATACATAGCCACTGAGGAAGATTAATTTTCCGAGGGAGTGAAATTAAAAATATATAGTTTTCATTTGTTCCGGATTGTTTTTTTGTTTTCAGATAGTCTATTAAGAAAATTATTACAAAGTTATCAATACCTTTCTTTTTTTATCTACTTACAAATGGGAAGCCTTTTTTGTAAAATTTGTTAAAACCAACTTTTTTTATGTGAATATCGCACAAGAATCTTAACTGTCCAACCGTCTGACGGCCTGCATGGTCGAGTGGTAAGACGCTCGACTACGAATCCAGAGGTTGCGGGTTCGAACCCGGCGTGCACAAATAAAATGTATTTAATTAATATGCGTCATAACACATTTAATTGAAATTAAATAAAACAAAGTTAAAATATTCCAGAGTGGTAGATACTCTAAGTATCGCCCTGGTGAAAGACCACCATTCAGAATTGAGACGTTGCTTGAAATGGGTTTAGCCGTGTTTGGTGACCAGATTCGAATAGCCAGGTGTTTCCCAACCTTCCTCTTCCTCATCTCCTTCCCCTCCCCAATACCTTCAGCCTCACAACATACCCTTATCGGGGATGCCATAGTCTCACTGGCTCTAGACGGTTCGGAGCAGTTGAGACTCTTGTGCGGTATTCATGTAAAAAAAAAAAAAAAAACCATCTGGAGCCAGTGAGACTATGGCATCCTCAATAGGAGTATGGGGCTTAAAATACCGAGAAAGGAAAGGGAATGGGGAAGGGAAAGGTTAAGAAGTACCTGGTTATTAAGATCTGGTCACCAAACACGCCTAAAGCCATTTCAAGCAACGTTTCGATTTTGAATGATGGTCTTTCACCAGGACGATACTTAAGAGTATCTACGACTCTGGAACGTGCCGCAAATATATTTTTATTTATTATTTTATAATAATTAATTGTGTTATTACACATATTAATTGAATAAAAGTTATTGCCGCACGCCAGGTTTGAACCCGCGATCTTTGGATTCGTGGTCGAGCGTCTTACTACTGGACTGTGGAGGCCGTTGAACTAAGATTTATGTGTAAAACAAAGTTCAAAATCATGTAAGAATAACAATATTATAAAAATTAATAGCCGTTTTAATTTGAATTAACCGCATGAAATAGTTTACTGGCCCAAATAATTATAGTCCGTATAAAATAACTAAACAACTTATGTTAATTGAGACTCGACAGAATCTTTGGGGCCGTTAAGTCTTATTGTCTGGTCATCATTTTAGTTCATTATCAGAATTACTGAATTATTCAAACATCATTTCATCTGAACGATCACAATTTTCCCCCAGAGCTTTTTTATTCCATACGGAAAAATATGTAACAAAATTTTTGTAGGTAAACGAATAAAGATAGGGTCGTCACAAAACGTTCACAACTAACAGATGTATATTAAATTAACCATGATTATTATGCAATTTTAAAAAACAATTTATATTATTTAAAACAGAGCTTGTTTTTTTAGTTGAAAAAATTGGACACTGCATCACATGCTTTGTTTATACCAGAGACATAAATTATTATTCTATTTTAATAAGTTTTTTTAAGTAACCTTATTTTACTATCCGGGTTCAGCTGAAGAATGAATTAAAATATATATCTGATTAGCAATATCGTACCATCATTTTCCCCTCCATAGCTCATAAAAATGGAAATAACGTTGCAAGCTAAAACAATTGCGTTTAACTAAAAATTTTAGGCTATACTTACTTTCACGTAAAATTTAACAAATTGGGGTATGTTTTGAAGCTGGAAGTAATGGGAAGGGGAAGGACATGGGGTACTTATCTCTTCAGATCTAGCTACGAAACACGGCTCAAGCCATTTCAAGCAACATTTCGACTCTGAATGGTGGTCCAATAATTAATATCAAAATAAAAAGCATAAGCCTTGAAAGTTAATTCTAATTTAAAAACGTATTAATTTAGGTTAATTTATTTAGTCAAATGTCTTAACCACTTGACCACATAATCAGTATTTGTTGCTCCACACATACAGCTCTTCCGAAAACATTTATTTTATGTTTGGGCTGAGTGCTTTTTCCATTCCCTTGGACAAAATTGAAACGAAGCAGAAGAAATTGAAAATCATCGCACATCTTTTTGTTATTCCTGTACAAGAATTTATCGGACGAAATAAATTATTATCAGGTACATTTTCCATAACTTTTTCCGGCCATGTGTGAAAATATCAACGTATAGAAAGGATAAAGTATTAAGCCGTAAAAGGGGTTTTCTTTGAGGAAATCATCGCCCGAAAGGTCGGCGGGTTTTCAATCATAATGGTCGCGAGGAGGCGATTTCCTGACCGCCGGCGTCACCGATCAACCCCCTGGGGGAGAAGTGACGAATCGCATCATCGTCAAGAAACCTGAAAAGTCAAATTGTATTGGGGAGGCTTCTTCGGTCAAAAGAACCAACCTTTTGTGGTCTTTCAATCGTTTTTACATAAACGAATTCCTAAACGTACTCTTCCAGTAGAAGGAACTTTAAAATATTTTGAATACAATTTTTTGAATCCTTTTCTCTTGCACCGTGGAAAAATTCATTCGTAAAATATTCAAATAGTTCTAAACACAAAGGTTATATATTTCAATACTTATTCCTGGGAGGTTGCATTATTTCAAAAATTTATATTTAGTTATTTTTTTGGCCCCAGCGCAAAAAAATCTCCTATTTTTACAAATCCCATATACAATGAGGACAGCGAATGTAATAATTAAAATAATACAAAACTAAAGTAGGTAATACTGAATATTTCCTTCACTAAAATAGTACAATAAATGTCATACGTTGTTGTGGAGTATAAGGTAAGTGTGTTAATGAATTACCGCAAATGTGTCAAATAATGGTTATTTGCATAACGGTCACAATTCTGGTGCATTGAACATAGCTGGTGTAACATATGCAAAATTAGAAAAATACTTTAGTTTCTACTCATGTTATTAAGATACCAGCTTCCCCGTTAAAACAATTATATGTACATCATCTAGTTCCCTAAATTCGTGCACTCGCAGGGAAAACCTCTAAACTACAGCTGGTTTGATAAAAAGTAAGAGGGAGCACAAGGGGGATGAGACGGGAGAAAGAAAGAAGGATTGGGAACCCACCCCGCAAAAACTAGATGTGGGAGCCAATTTTTTATCATCCCCTGACGCTTATATGAACTGGGTCATCCAAATAAAACGGAGGCATCTAACTGATTTCATTGCACGGCCAGACGAAAGAAAAGTGACGGGTTTAAGATGAAAACGGAAAGGTCCGTTTTTGGCAAAATAGGGGTGTCTCCTGCGTTATTCTGCCGTCTTTTCGTGGGTTTCCCAACGCCCCTCCTTCTGGAAGAGGACAAAATAAAAACAAGGGGTCGGGGTCGGGCTGACGGCTGAATTGATGATGACTGGAACTTCGTGTACACTATATTTGTGTTAGGAAGTTAAGGCAGTATTTTACGGGAAATGTGTGATGCTGAAATGTTTATGGTTATTTTGCAATACGTTCAGATTTTTCATAAAAATACTTTCGTGAGGAATTTCGCTCCATGTTTCAGTGAACGTAACAGATTACTGTTTCAGATCGTTTTTAACAAGATTTCTTTAAAAATATCAAGTGCTCATATTTATGGCGGGTAATCATTTTTACAAGCAAATTGGATTTTTTTATACGTAATGACTTTTAGTATAATACAATTTGTATTTTATCCATTGATTGACGTTATTGTTTGTTTATATTTAGTTTCCACGTTTCTTAACAGAAACGTTAAATGTTAACACATTATTCAATAAATCATCTTAATGTGTTTTTTTTTTTAATTGCGCTTCGTTATAAAAAAAAACTTTACCTAAAGAATATATTATAATAGTAAAGTTTTATTCCAGAAAGTATGCAGGAGTAGTTCAATGCAATACCTGTCATAATTGATAATAATACCTAGTAATAATAATAATAAAATAGAAGTTTTAATACACACAAAATTAATAATGAAGAAAAATAAACATAAATTCAATAGAAAAAAAAAGAAATTGAAATTGAAATATTATTGGAGGATATTAGGTATCATTTCTGTAAAACGCCATCAAGAAGGAGTCCATCCTGGCAGCGTTAAGATTGATAGGGCCAATATCTTACTTTCCACGTGCTAAAAAGGGTACGGATCCCGCTGTGGGGTTCAAACTCAATCCATCCAAATGCTAGCTGAATTAGTTGTCCCTCTTAGTAGTGAATGTCATTTTATAATGTGAAAGTGAATAGAAGAAAGAGTCGGGAACGCCCGAAGAAGACAAGGCATGATCAAGTGAATCAAATACCTTAATTGGGCCATGTGAAGAGTTAGAAAAATAGAAAAGTATGTATGAGAGGATGTATGAATGAAAATGAAGCAAGGAGTGTGTGGCAAGACAGATTTGTATGGCGGTCTGTTTTCTCTGCCTACTCCTACGAGGAAACGGCGTGATGGTTAATTAGTTAGTTAGTCACTTTACCTGCATTCGAGTTTATTGCATTTTGATATGTTCAGCTGACAAATGTTGATATGAAATGCAAAGTTAATTAATATTAATGTCGTTCTCACAAAAAGGTAATTATGATGTATTTATTACAGCCATAATGAGTTTTTGCACATGAAATTTACATTAATAAGTTCATTTCGTACAAACAGCAAGCTATGGCATCATGATATTTACCCGGTTATTTGTTTATAATTTATGGGTCAATGAAACTACATATTTGCTTTGGAGCTTTAAAATAACCATTGTTTTGTCAAAACACGAAATACCATTTTCTAAGATCCGTATTTTTTTAAATTTTCAATTATATTTAAATCTGGCGAAGCCTTAAAAAAATTGGTCGTACATGCCTACATCTTGTACCACGTTGTTGTTTTAAATGCTTATTTATGAACACAATAATAAAATGTCAACACTAATAGAAATATTATAAAAAGGATGTAATCATCCTAATCCTTTCCTTGCCTTAAAGAAGGTATCATGTAATATGAACGATTTTTATAACAAACATTTTTACCTTCGAGGCAATCCATTTCAATTGTAGTCTCACACTAACCCGTACATAAACCTGAATATCGGATATCATATGTATTACAGTTATCTTTTATACATTTTTGCTTGATAAATTCACAAATGTCCTTGCCGTAAAATGACAAAAATATTTACTAGAATTTCCTTTTTATACTTAACTTGAAAAACAATATCCAAGCATAAATCGTTTATTCATATTTTTTATCGATGCCTCGAGATCAATGATGTCATAAATTTTCCTTGGAACTTATCCCGCTCTCTCTCGCACCTTTTCGAATTTACAGGTAAAGCGATATGGACCATATTTTTTCAATGAAAATTTCTCGGAAAAATACTGAAAAATAGAGTTTTTCGTAAGTTAAACTATTTTTGTTTTGAATCTATGAAATGTTTATTATTATTTCAGAAAGGAAAAAGAAAAACCATTTTGTTTGTTCATTTTATTCAATCTATTTCATGATACATTTTTTAACAATGATTCTATCAGAACAATATTTTTTTACTTTCTAAATTCCCGGCACGCTCCGGTACGGCCCAAAATATATTTCTACCTTTTTTTTTTGCAGACCACATTTACAACAATATACGAGTATTTTGTTTGGTTTAAAGTGCCTCTTTGATTTATTCCTGGAAGTTGTGTTCGAGATATTGAGAAGGCACGTCGTTCCACATCATGTCGTATGTACTGAGAACTAAAATCTGATACAAATAGTGAGCACATTTCATGGGTTATCTTGGCACTCTAGTGACGAAAGGTGCTTAAAAAAAACTTTTGCAAAACCGATTAATGAAACACTTAAAGCCATTCTTCCACGCGAAGACGAAAAAAACATAATCATATGCAGATTATTAAAAATGTTTCAGTAAAAATTTCACCAAAATAATATTTTGTTTTCCTCAAAAAAAAAGGTAACCAATATCTTTGGAAATAAAAATTGACCAGTAAAAAGAATGAATCCAATTTATCAATCGTCAGTTGGTAAGTAGCTAAGCTAACTCTCTTTTACGTGAGGTAAACTTTATCAAATTGAAAATAAAACTTCTCTTAGTTGGGGCAAATGTACCCACATCTACGGGGAGTTACGTGTCAAATATTCTTAAAAGACGCTTTCCCGAAGTTAGCGAACAAGTTGCTGGCTTTTGCCGAACGAAAGTGCGAATTTATATCCAAAGGGTTATAACAAATATGAAATAAGTTAACATATCGTCAATTTTGTTTTGATGAAAATAAAATAACAACTTTTGAAATGATTTGATTTTGGAATAGACATGAACACTTACCTTTTAAGATAAAGCATTTAACATATATAAATTGTGCAAAAGAATTGTATTTAAATAGACAAATCTAAAGACAGAAACTTGAAGCCGAGCTTAAAGCCATGTAAAAAACATCTGGTTGAATGGTACAACCACAAGCACCAAATGTTTGAAGAGCTGTCAGTCACAAGATTGATAAAACTGGAACCGATCTATGGAAAGGGGTGGTATCAAAAATGAAGAAGAAGATGGACTTAAATAGAAGACTTATGACCAAGAGGAGACTTAAGGATAATAAGCTCTCTTGAGGTGATTTTGTAGAAAAAACGGCGTTATTAAAATCACACAAACGTGTTTATTAAAATAAACCTGCAAGATGAAAGAGTCTAAGAAGACCTATGTTAGGTAACTGTACCATGCAGAAAACACGGTATTCATAAACTCATCTCACCACAGGAGCTTTAGGGCCTCCAGAAAACGCAACCACTTCTGTCCTATCGTTGAACTTCTGCTGTATCCTTCAGTTCAATATGGCAATTACTGTGGTCTTCGTCTCCCCATCATCCAATTATCAAAATACAGATATCGCTACACTTTTTCGTTTTTCAGGAAATGCATAATTATTCGAAAGAATTAAATGAAACAGTAAAAATGTTTTTGTTCACCAGGCATTTTATGTTTAATATTATCACCCACCGGTTTTGCTGTAGACAAACTTGATCCGGGAGTATATAAAAATTAAAAATAAATACATAGAAATACCACATATCTATTTATTTAGTTTGTTGACGTAAAATAACAAGTTTTGAAAGATCGGTAACAACCAAAAATAAAATATTTGTTCCTTTATCGTCTTTGCTATATTACACAGCGTTTTTCAGGTGATTTTTCACAAAAACGGCGCCATACAAATTATCCAAGTATTATTAATATTATTATTGACAAATAAATATACTATTTAAGAAATTTGAAAAAAAAATGAAAAATTAACGTGAAAGATGTCAATATTTAGATACATTTATAGAAAAATAGAGAACAGAATATAAGACAGATAGAGATAAAGATATGAAAGAGTGAGCCAACATGGAACAAATTAAATTAATTTTGAAAAAAAATTATACCTATTTTTTTTAATATATGATGTCTCACTACAAAGTAATTGCTTTCTACAAAGCTATACTAAAGATAAGCCTATTTTTTTATGGTCGGAATCCTCATCAAATATCCTTTCCAGTTGAGTCGTCTCACTTTTACAAGTTGCATCATTCCATTGACCTCAGAGAAAGTCAAGAACTAATACCTCTTCACTAATCTAAAAAAACCAACCCGAAATTACCACTTGAAATCAAGGTCCTTTAAAGATAACTCAGACTCACTACATATTAAACAATCCCATTTAATTACACTCGAAATTCGACTCCCCGCGAGGAATTCAGGATCCCAATAAATACATAAAATGTCATGAAGAAATCTTTGGGCTAAAGCTCCTCTCCTTAAGCCCGAGCTTTGAATCCTGGGCAAAAGGCAGGAAGAATTTATGGGCGAGGGTGTACCAGGTTCAATGTCTTCATTGAAATGGTGATTTAGTCAAATTCCTGAGTGCACACAATGGCAAGTAATATAAAAAGAGTGACTTTTCGAATCTTTGAAAGAGTCCTTTGTGATATTCCGACGGTGTAATGGAATATTGATAAATCTGAATTTTGGTTTTACAAAAATAATCCCATGTCACCGATTTTATCTGTTTTTAGTTCAAAACTTTTGAAAAATGAAATGAATACTGAATTTTTAAACAAAGATTGCTCATTCAAACAATTGATTAAAAATGCTCTTACAACAGGTAAAGCATAATTTGAACCGCTGAGATGCTATCATGGTAATAAAAAACTTTAATAATATTAAAATAATCTCTTTCTCTCTGTTCCTCTGTTATAGTTTTAATATTATTATTCTATTTGTTCTCGTTGTTCTCGTTGTTCTCTTATTTTATTTTATATTGTGTTCTTCCTCTATAAAACCGCACACTCCGTATTTTTTGTTTAGTTTAAATTTTGTACCCTGATGATCCTAAGGCTAACCGAAACTGTGTATACAAAGTTTTTATTTCATTTCCACAAAATTATTTTTTCATTCCATTAAATATGTCAAGCCACAAAGTAATAGCTTTCTACGGAAATATTAAAATAGTTTTTTTTATTCGATATTTAATATATAACCGCTCGTAACCGTCTGGATCCAGTGGGACTATGGCATCCAATTGAAGTATGGTGTTAGGTTGATGGTAGTAGGGAGGAGAAGGAAATGGGGAATGGGAAGGTGAGGAGGTATTTGGATATTTATATTTGATCACCAACCACGGGTAGTGCCTTTTCAAGCAATGTTTTGATCCTTAAAGGTGGTCTTTCACCCCGCAATATTGAGAGTATCTACTATCTAAATATTCAAACATTCTGGAACGTCCCGCAAAAAATAACTCATATTTTTATGAATTAGTTGTGAAATAAGACAAATTAATTGAATATTTTGAATTTAAGCCCGCAACCTCTGGGTTCGTAGTCCTGGATCTTAACCACTCGACCAACATGGTCTCAAGGCCATTTTTCTTTGAAAACGGCTTTGACTTACTCGAGTATATCTGATTGTGCGGTTATTACACGAAATAAAAAATATATTTTCAATCAAAAATTGCTTAAATTTATGATATCTGTAAATACATTGTTAACACGGTTTTCTAAACCACTAAGACTATATTACATTTCGACTCTTAATACAGTCTCTCACCAGGGTACTAATGAAACCTGGCGGTAGGTATATTTCACTATAGAGCACTGTACAAATCCTTTATTTTAAATAAAACAAAGAGTATTACCTCTTGAACATCCCGACGTTACTAGCTCTAGGCTATGAATGCATTTACCGCTCTTCCACGAAGCTCGCCTCAGCGCTGGACTACTTCTGACTTTGAAGTATTATGTTTATTATTTTAAATAAAAGTAACTTTGTTTTGACACCACTTTATTAAATGCACATGAATATGAATTGCAATACATATTTGTTCAACCCTGAAGAAGGTTCAGGTAGAGCCGAATCCGGTTGGTATACATGTATGTATCAAATAAAGTGGTGTCAAAACAAAGTTACTTTTATTTAAAATTCTATTATGTCTTACCACGAAGTGAGTGCTTCATCTCAAAGTTTATTATGTTTACGTTGCGAATAAATCAAAACCGTGTTCAGTTAGTAGACAATGAAAGCTTCTTGCATGTTCTTACCAGTCTATGATATTCATAACAGTTAAGTCGAATACCCTTAAAGTAATTTAAGCTCTTATCAAATACTATTAACAAAAAAAAACTTCAAATTCAAATTATGCGATTCCCATTACTACACTTGCTCAACTTTTTTATATCACTTCGACAAAATATTTAAAATAAGTTTATCCAAGTTGAATGTTATTCGGGTAACTTCATTAAATACAAATTGAACAGCTTTATTGAGTCATGATATTATATTTCTCGGTATGAGGTAGGTTGTGCAAAACTATTTCTACAGCAACACTACACTTAAATTTTTATAAATTTGGTATATGGTTGCTGAACAGCCAAAAGGGCTTAACCGACACATTGGTCAAAAATGAGTTAAACATACAGTTTTGATCAGTTATTTTTTCTGCATCGAATGCTCTGCCTTTCGTTTGATTCTGAAGACTTTTGTGGCCCTTCAGATATCTTAAATATATTTACCATTTGGAAGAAGGCTTGACTTGAGCGACACAAGTTTGGATCTTTTTATGGTTCAGATAGCTCAGTGAGAGCATTGAATTACCTCAGTTAACTTTTTTTTCAATATCCAACCAGGTACTGAAGACTTATGAATTTGATTGTAGAACAAAAAATATTTTAAAGTGCTTTGGTATAAAGTTACCAAAATGGTGCTTCAGCCCTGTTGACTTTTCAATGACGATATCTTATGTGCATTTTAATATAATATTTTTAACCTTTTCAACTTACTTTTCAACATCTTGAAATGCTACTCATAACATAATTGCAATACAAAAGGAATAAGCTTTCGAAGTCATAAATTACGCTTGTTTGTTTGAAGGTTAGGCTAGTCAATTTGCAACACTGCACTCAACTTGAAGTAACAATATATGGAGGGATAGCTAATTTGGTTTACCCAACCCATCCGAAATTGTAATAAATCACTTTTTCCGAGTTTTAACATCGTACACCATGAGAGAGAAAGAGACAACAAATTTCTTGGACCGCTTCTATATACTGTCGCAAAGATCTTAAGCTGGCTATCTTCGCTGGTTAACGGCGGGACTCCGCCCACAATTTTTATTATGCCACTAAACTTAGGTTAGATGCCATATTTTTGTTGATAAAAATACTGTGAAAAAGTGGCTATACGAATACACAAAAAAATTATGTCGATATGTGATATGAATGGATGTATAAATACCGTAGCCTTAGTCTTAGCCACGCCCAGGTGCGCCAAGTCATGTTAAAATCATCAAAAACAAGTCCAAAACTGACTTCACTGCCTTGGCTTGGGCTACCTCTAGTATACTCTAAGGCACTCAACTTCCACAAATTATATATATATATATGTGTATATATATATCTTATCTGTATTTTTCTAGTAAAAATGTTAACTTATTCAACTTATTTTTTAAAGTTTTGTAATGTTACTCAAATAATAACAAAATTTCAGTGCAAAATTAACAAGCTTTTCAAACCGTGATATTTCACTTATTTTCTTGGAAGCAGGTTGTGCAATTTCTAATACTTCACTAGACTTGTACAAAATCTATGCATCTCCTGAAATAATGTTGACCTATGTGAAATATCACTCAGGTAAAAGCATAATTCTCATATAAAATAAATATCCTTTCCAAGTCATGATATTACCCTTCTTGTTTTGAGGGAAGGTTATGCAATTCCCATTACTACACTTGCACAAATTCCATATATCTTCTCGGCGATAAAGCTTCGCTTTCCTATTACAGTCGACGTTTTATCATTCCGCTGTTGCCAGTAATAGATTTCATGTTCTCGAATACCGTGTCAGCTGTGCAGAAGCTACAACGAGCTACGGAACACGTATACGAGTACATCCAACTGCGACAAGGAGGGATCGTAAACTCATTTCAACAACCTGTTCCGTAACAACCTACGTTCAAACATGTTAGTCATATTTAAAACCATCAAACCTTTCCCAAGTTTCTTCAAAACGTGTTCTTTAAATAAACATCCAACTACAAAACTTTAAAAGTAAAAAATATTTTTGTTTTAAGCCACTTTATTTATACACATATAACAATTCGACCGGTTTCGGTTAAACTTAACCTTAACTATCTACTGTATAACTCTATATTTTAATCTTAGTTTATATTTATACGTTCCGGATGAAGGTTAAGTTTAACCGAAACCGGTCGAATTGTTATATGTGTATAAATAAAGTGGCTTAAAAACATTTTTTATTTTATTTTTAAATTATAATGTAAAGCTACAAAGTGATTGCTTCCTTCGATAAATACAAAACTTTATTTATTGTGCTTTTCATACATGTAAGTTTCTCATTGAAATAATATCGATCAAGTTAATCAAATACTTAAATCGGGTCATGTGAAGAGTCAGAATAACAGAAGAGTATATGTGAGACGATGTATGTGTGTGTGCTAAGACAGAGTTATATGGCGGGTTGTCCTCTCTGCCTTCCCCTGCGGGGAAACGGCGTGATGGTTAGTTAGTAAGTTAGTAGTTAGTTAGTTTTCTTCAACAAAACTTGAAAAAGAAAAACATACAAAACAAAAACAAAAATTAGATTGGGACCGAGACTAAAACTTGGAACCTCTACTCTGTCTCGGATCTAACGAGTGCCATTTTACCAAAGCTCAGATCTGCATGTCAATTATGATCAAAAACGATTAGTCAGTAATTTGCTAACCTTCTTCTTTTCCGTGCCTATTTTCGTCAAACTTACAATCGTTCCTGAGCAGTTGGAGTTTTTGTTTGGTGTTAGATTGAGAAAGGTGCTTTCAAAAATATAAAAATTAATCAAAATAATTATTAAAAAGGTTCTGAATTCCTGCAGAGGCTAGGAGGTGATCCAGTGGTCCATAGCGGAGCTATTTCACCCGATATCAGTGCAAGGAATGCAGTTTGAGAGAGTTATTCTAGGCTCTATTCGATCTTCTTTTCACTGCAGAATAATATGTTACTGCAAGAAGGATGGCTTTCAGGAAACGGCATTGAAGTTATTGATTATATTCTGGAGTCGAGGTGTTTTATTTTTACGTGGTATTTTATTCAATAATTTTTACAAGTTGTTACACTACAAAAATAAGGGAAATTTTACTCCACGCACACATTAAATCCACTTTTAAAAACGATCTGCGAAAGAAAGCCATATAGACGGAGATATAATTTATGTTTTTAAAAAAATCGTCTGGTGAAATATATCATAGTTAGGTACTTTGAAACGAATATTTTTTAAAGTTTTATATCAGTTTTAAATTTTTCAAATATCACACACGTACGCAAATGTCAATAATCGTTACAAATATCATTCTTGACATGCATAATATATTATAGGTACTTGTATCAAGAACTAATACTCCGTAAATAGATATAGGGTAATAATTAGTTAAGAAAAACTCTCTCTTCTTCTCAAGATTCAAGTTTACTTCTTTCTTTCATCGAAAATAGCCTCCACACAGCATTCCCAAAAATAACAAAGATAGTTATTTCTCCCAGGGTTTCTAGGGTGAAGTTAATACAAAAACCAAAAAAAAATCTGTAGAAAATTGATGAATAAAACGTATTTTCTTTTTCTAATACAATAGATGTTACTCGTGAAAAATAATGCGATGTAATATGACTTGTCAAAAAAAAAGGTTTCTCTCATCCACTCATTTCAAAAGATATAATAAAGTCTGCTAAAATACATTATAAGTAGGTACTTTTTTAGGTAAGTAGAGATTTGAAAAGATTATTTTTTAAATTTGATAATTTCAATTTACATCAGTTCCAAATATGAAAAGTTCATACTCGTACGTAAGTCCTCACAAAGGAAATTATTTTAATAACGATAATTATTATTTATTTCAGAAGATGGTCAGGGATAGTGCCATACAATACATTCCATTAATGATAATTTATACAAACAAAAATATGTCCTCATTGTTTAGAGACAAGTTCTTCCAACAATATTAGCTTTAAAGTGGAAATAAAATTTAGGAAGCTTTTTTATAACTGAGTATAATTTCAAAAAAATATGCCTCTTAATTTTTATTTTTACATTTCCTATTTGTTCTGATTTTGAAAATATCTCAGAACTAGCACACATTATTGAAACAAATGTAAGACTTCAAATAAAATAAAACTTATAACTCACTTTCCTTCTTTGCTTTTAAAAATGTAACGTTAATTTCGACACATTGCGGCCTTAAATGTTCTGTTACAGTTGATATTTTTTATGCTAAGAGAATAATCGGTCTATGTGGTCATAGAAATACACTTCTGACGATCCTTATTTTCGATATATTAACTTTTCAAAATAATCATTTCAAAATGGTACCTTTGTGGGGAATTAAACCTTTGACCTTTTCACATTAGCATCAGTTGCAAAGTTGCCACAAACTCAGCTGCATTTCCTTCTAACGTCTGCCGCTCCCTCTGACTAGTTTCGCTTCGTGACATCCTCAACTGACGACTAAACTTCACTATTAGTTCGGTCCGAATGCGTTACTTCGCCAAACTTGTCACCGAGAAGTTTTACCAGCCGTGAAATGGCACAGATTCATGATTACATTATATGGAGAAGAACTACATTCTGGGCTGAAATGTCGAGAAACCTGCACGGATGAACTAATTGGCATACCTACTATCCTCTAAACCTACCAATTTCTTTAATAATGACTTATACTTTTTAACTTTAATTTATTGTGACGCTAATAAACCAATAATGATTCTTGACACTTTATAAAACAAGATATTAACAACCATATTAATTTTAGAGTATACAGGTACGTATTAATAGCAACTCTTTTAAAAATGTAAGCAATACGTTCTGAAATGATAAAAACATATTCTTACATGAGATTGACTGTTATCACGGATAAAAAATTCATTAAAAAGAAAGTGATTTTATAATAATTGATAAACTGAGTTTTTAATGTTCCCTGAAGATGTTACGCTGTTGGAAATACTAGTTCGACTTAAACATGTATATATATATATATATATATATATATATATATATATATATATATATATATATATATATACATATATATATATATATATAAACAGTCAATAAACTACTTTTTTCTCATTTTTCTTATTTTATTTTATTTGCATATTCTGTATGTGTATATAACCGCAGACTTTAAATTTTCAGTTAAGTTTAATTTTATAACCTGATAATGCTTAGGCTAAGCGAAACCGGTCGGTCATAAAAACTTAAGTAAAATCTTTGGTCTTGTAAAAAAACATTATTCCATTTTCACAAAATTTTACCTTTATAAATAAAATGATTAAATCTAAAAGAAGAAAAAAACCTAAACATTTTAATAAAATTTGTCTGGTGAATAAGTATGCAACATTGCATTTACCACAAAGGCTTATTTGAATAAAAGTATTGTGAAGAAAGCAAGAAAAAATATTTGTTGAGTTCAAAGAGAATAAGACAATGCACTGCACAAATAAACGAAAACGCAGAACACTAACTTCGGAGATCGCGCTTTCGGAGAATCAAACTCTAAAGCTCGGAATAAACTTCCATCTAAACTAAGACCCATAAAAAGACTGGAGAGCATTCTAAACAGAGCAAACCTATTCTCTTTTAAAAAATTATTACGTGATTCAATCTCTTGAATATAAAGCTACAGCTTTATTTTCGTAACGCACTTACATATTATAATAGTACGCCGTAATCTTTTATGAGACTTTTTTCGCACATCCAACTTTGGACATAATATAATATGCAAAGATAAGTTTAATAAGCAACATAAGTACTTGAGCAAATTTTCAATTTAAAAAAAAATACATTTAGATTACTAACCTTAATTCAAATATTTTATTTGCATTTGGTTGCAGAGAGGAATGCACTAGATATATAAGATTCACCTCAGAACGTCCCTAAATGAGGATGCCACAGTTTTTTTTTAATTTTATTTTTTTTTTTATATTAGTTGTTTTGTACATTTAAGTTTACAAGTATCTAATTATTTCATTTACTTTTTGACTAATAATATTTTATTATATAATATTATATATATAATGATATTAAATTAAAAAGTGGTTAAAACAAGCATAGTTCTATTTATAAATAATATTTTAACTTAAACACTACTTATTATTTTGATTTACATGCATTTTAAATAATTTTTACAGGCTTTTTAAAATTTATTGATAGGCATAATTATGATGGTTTCCGGCAGCGCATTATACGATTTCATTCCTTTATATAGTAAGCTGTTTTGGGTGTTGGCTTTATTCTTTTCTGGTAGTCTAATTTCTTTGCATGTTCTATCGACTCCTGCCAGTGGAAACTCTTATGCGGTATTACATTACAAAAATACTATATTTTCGTAGAAAGCATTTAGTTTGTGGACTAACATATTTAATAAAATGAAATAATAACTTTGAATAAGACCACAGATATAAAAAAAAAATTATGACCAATCGGTTTCGCTTAGCCAAATCATCACTAGGGTACAAAATTAAACCCAGCAAAAAATACAAAATGTGCGGTAGTATAAATATACAAAGGGAGAACACAATAAAAAATGAAATAAGAGAATGGTGAGAAAACAATATAATAACATTTAAATTATAACAAAATAACAGAGAGAAAGGGACAGATAATATGAAAAAACAGAGGCAAAACGTAGTCAGTAGTCCAATATTAGGTATATTTCCCGTAAGCTCATAAAATTTCTCATTATTCTTTCTTCACCTTCTCAGTCGACGTTTTGTCTCTATTATTTCATAATATCTGTCTCTTTCTCTCTGTTCTTTTGTTATAATTTAAATCTTATTCTTTTGTGTTCTCAATGTTCTCCTATTTTATTTTGTATTGTGTTCTTCATCTGTATGTACGAGTAAATATAACCACGCACTGTGTATTTTTTGTTTGGTTTATTTTGTACCCTGATGATTCTTAAGATAATCGAAACCGGTCGGTCACAAAAATCTAAATAAAATCTGCGGTCTTATGCAAAGTTATTTTTTCATTTCATTAAAAAATACGTTGACAGCGAAGCAGTTATTTACAAATATTATCGTGTATATTTCGTGTTTCCGGGAAAACATAAATAGTTCCTTCCATCATTTTGCTGTTCGAAATTATCTACGCTTTCTCCAGATGAAAACACACAGAAATTAATTCCCATTATGCAATTGCTAGTGCAAAGCTTTCTCCTTTGGAAGTAAAGGGTACAGCGATGGAGACGAAGTGACGCTGCATAAGATCCTTTGTAATGGTCCGACGAATATTTGCCTTTAGTAAATTTCGACGGGAACGTAATAAAGTCGAGATGGGGGGGAGGGGGATGAAACTAGTGCTTTGGACTAGGTGAAGGAACGGGATAGAGTGTACAGAGGGAGAGTTGTAAAGAGAGATCGACCGTATAGAAATAACCAACTAAAACGCAAGAGAGAGAGAAAGATTTACAGAGGAAGGTCCGTAATTGGTTTGTTGTCTTATGAAAACATTCAATCTTATAAAGTAGTTTTTTTTTACGGTTGAACTGCTTACTATTTTAATTTTTTAACTCTAAAGGTCATTTTCTCCAATAAAAACACAAAAAATATAATGCCAAGTCAGAATGTTAGTTATGCAGAAAACGTCAAACTCACAATTTAACAAAATTGAGTTTTACATGATTTCCCATAGATAAATACAAGATTTGTATCTGCTAAAAATATCCGCGCTCCAAATACAATAGATTTTTGTCAATTCATTTGTTTACTAACGCACATTGTAGATATTCGAAATTGAAGTTAATAAACATTCAAATGTAGGGTAACTCAGGAAATACATATTATCTAATAAATACATTGACGGATTTTATTTATTTATGTATTAACTTTTTTGTTTCTTAGATTATTTTTTTACATTACCTACCTCACTAGGTCATAAGAGCGTAAGTTTATAAATTACCTATTTAAAAAAACTCTCATATATAAATAAAAACACTGTTATTAACTGTACAAATACCCATAACGCATATATATATAAATATTTATTTATTTTAGAAGAAAGACAAACATTCCCGGGTAACGAATAACCTGACAATATTTAAAAAAACTCCTACTACCATCGTAATAAGCGGAAGAGAATTGCCTATGTAATTATGGAGAACTTAGCTAGAAGAGGAATTGAACCCACGACGCCCGGGTAGGAATCCGACGCGTTTGTCCTCTCAGCTACTTAACGGCCAGTTAGTAGCTGAGTGGACGACAAACGTAATATAAATGCTTTTGTATCGTCATATTTTCAAACGCCTTTTTCTCGGTTTCATATTTTTAGAGTTAGATGCTTTATGCATTACTACGTCCAATTTACACCACCGAAAACTAAGTGAAAGATTTATAAATTCTCTTTGACCATTATATTCCCAACATTCCTATTCCTGGGGACTGAAATGGCCCAGATGCATTGTTAACTGACCAAAATCTTTATGCCAAAAAATGATTTTCCGGGCGGTTGTGACTTTCAACTCAGTGAGAGACCTCAAAATATTAACTTCATTTGCTTTTACCATACGTCAGCCAAACTTTTATCACCCAAGTTGTTAGTTTCAGACACTTTTTTTTATCTAAGTGGTCGCTAAGTTTATTTGGTGATAGCGGCTTCTAGAGCTTGAATCCTAAATCTTCGACGGGTCAATATTTGAAGGAAGCTCACCTAATATCTGCAAAAGACGATTTATTAACGTTAATAAAAATGTTATCACAGTAGAACAGTATTTTTTCAGCACTTGTAACATCTAATTGAAATGTAAATAATAAATATAATGAACAGCTTTTCATCACTTCGCTGGAATACCACGTGGGGGCTAAAGCTCTAGCAACACGCAGATGTACTTTATTATTTCGAGACACGCAGATTGTTAAGCTCAATAATAATTAAAAGCCCGCTGATTAAATGCACAATTTATTTTTAATTTGATTACCACATAGAAAGAAGGTCAGTTGATATAAACGTCATTAAAGTTTCCTATTTCTAAATCAGGTAATTTTTTATTCGTGTTACTTATAATGTTACTAAAACTCCATTAAGTATTTTAAGCTTAACATGTTATATTCGAAGTACTTGCAAAGATTTTATTTTAAGTATGCCATATATTAAATCTACTCTTGCAATATACTTGTAGAGTTAAAAAACAGTAATTTCATTGTATTTTGCTCAAAAATTGGGAACTTTTAATTGTTTTGTGATCGACATCCATTGTAAATTGAAAATATTGATGCATGAAAGATTTAATCCTAAAAAGATGAAACCATGAAAAAGGCGTCAAAAATATGACGACAGAAAAGCATTTATATGCGTAATCGGTAAAATGTATTAATGTTATAATTTTTAAAAATGTGTTTTCTAAGTTTCTTTTTTTTCAATGTTTTTAAATTTAAATTTTGTTTTAATTCAGTAAAAGGTGCTGTTTGAAAACCAGCGCAACCATTCTCGAAATTTTAACCTAAAATATCAGTATGCATTTCATAAATAATTTAAAATACTGTTTAAAAATTGTATTCAGTGGAAACCTTAGAAATTTACCTTAATACTTGTATAAAATTAACATATAAATCATTTGTAGTATTTCTTGGATTATAAAGCCAGAAAATGCATATTTTTGGGTGCTGATACTAAAAATTTTGAACAATTACTACTCCGTAAAATGTTTACAACTGAATTCCGAGAATTTGCTTCTACCGCGAAGCTTTTTAAATTACAAACATTTCACATAAAACAATAAACATTTCTTAAATAATCCAAATAAATTTGAGAGAGTATGTACACAAATAAAATTATACCTGAATCTTATTAAAAGTTTATCTTGGAATACTGATTTAAAATAAAAAACACGATTTGTTTAAAAAAAAGTCTTTTGAAGTGTTTTTACAAAGATGAATCGCTCAGTTCTGTTTGCTAAGATTGTCCAGTTTTATTAACGAATGCTTTTACTGGTACGAGCTAATGGAGATCTTACGAAGAAGGTTTTAACGCTTATTTCATTTGAGCTTTTGTACATTTTCTTCCGGCACTCGCGATAATGTTTACTATAATGGCTTTTAGATCGTTGCTCGCCGCCATTTTAAAATTGATTTGCAATTGATGCAAACTCATTTAAAATAAATCGAATTTATGGTGAAAACATTCGTTGAGTCCTTTCAGACACGCAATTTAAATCTTAAAAAAAAGTGTATCTGAATAAGAATAATAAGAGAAAAATAACGTATATTTAAAAAAAGTTCATGTTTCGCATTGCTAGAAGCAGAGTACCTAACATGGGTAGAGGTGTATTAGTCGCGCAAACATAATACAGGACCCACAATAAATGAACACATAGGTGTTTGCAGTGTGCAAACACATCGTCAGAAAGGGTCAGTGGAAGTTTTTTTTTAAACCGAGGTTCCTCAGCCTCTTGGAAAAAGTTATTGAGATCCAAATACTTGTCAAAGAATCTGATAATTCGTATTTTAAACACCATTAAAAACAATTAGAAACAGGTAGTTATGTATTTTGCGGGATTATTGACAGTGATTTTGAAAGAGAAACAGCATGCATACCTACTGGTTTTAAAAGAATGTTTAAAATGATCCTTGACTCGATACAACGTATGAAGGAATTAGAAACGTTGAGACATAAGAACGAGCAAAAATCTGTTCCTTGACCCATCAAACCCTCGTTACCAAGAACACAAGAACCATTCGACTGGCAAGGATGTGTCATTTACTCCAAGCACGGGTGGACAGATACGCAAAACGGTATGCGAAATCAAACCATCTGGTACCAGGCCCTTAAGCAAGCAAACTGCATTTCATGGACAACATTCTGACAAATCTAGAGAGGCTGTGGATTGTTGGAAGTGGAAAGTAGAAAAACGTCATCAAGGAGGCAAGAGCTGTATTGCTATCGGAAAATAGAAGTTCGAGAGAGTTATTTTTTAAAGATCTTCCAACATTGTATTTATTTTAATTAAAGAGAAATATACGCTGTCACTCTAATGTTAACAAAAAAATCGGCATGGATTTGATTTGCAAAAATAATAATGAAGATCATATTTGGATGATTTGGATGATTTGTATAGGGCCGTATTTGTAAAAAATCACCTCAAGAGCGTAGTACAGATCTTATTTTCTATTATAAGATATTAATTCCTAGTATGCGAAAATATACAGGAACATACTAACTTGGCAGGTCTCATCAGAAAGACAGGCATATTAAATTAAAATTATAATTATGTTTTGTTTTTGTTTTCGATTTAACGGCATGGGAGCGAAATTAAAAAAATTGACTTTCTAAATTTGTCGTACTGTACAGGATTTGGTTAAAATTTGTATTTCTCAAGGTGGATTCGTCGAGTGACAGAGAAAATGTTGTTTTTTTTTTTGATTTGTTTGATTCTTTCGTAATCCTCTACTAACTAGCTGAGGTTTATACAAATACCCTCATAATGTCTATCTTACTAGTACTGCGGCTCATTAGGCCTTATTACTATCACCATCTGATGGTTGTATTAAATTGACTGAGTTTAATTTTACTTAGTTGTTTTCTTAGGGAAATATAACTGGATAAAAAACCCTAAATAGATTGTTTTGAGATTTTTTAATGAATTTAAGGATATAGAGTCTGAAAATGTGAGTTTTCAGTCTGGACCCTCTAGTTCCCTTTTTTCTCATCTTTAAAAAAGGAATAAAATAATAATATATCTTATCAATAAAAAAAACTTTCAAAAGATGTATTACATGTACCATGCTACATTCTTGGATGGTTAAAAATATAAAGCATTTTCAAAAATGTTAAATTTCTCATATCCGAAGTATTAATTTGTGTTTTTTATTAATACAGTAGAATTATTCATATTCCCAATAAACAAACATTAATAATAAAATGAAAAAATAAAGTTTTATTCTAGAAGGTATGCAGGAGTAGTGCAATGCAATACCTTCATAATTTATAATAATACATAGTTATAATAATAATAAAATAAAAGTTGTAATTCACACAATAATAGTAATAAAAATATAAATAAACATAAATTCATAAGAAAAAAATAAAAAATGAAAATTTAAATAACACATGTACAAAATATGAATGGACGATATCAGGTATCATTTCTCCAAAATGCATTAAGTATTATCTTTTTAATTTGTGGAAGATTTAGTATTGTGCCCATGAAAACTTCTGGACTAAATTTAAATTATCAATATCATTATTAAAATTATAGATTTTACCATCGTGAAACTTATTTTACGTAAAACGAATCAAAATATCATTGCCATTCAAATACAACCATCCCGACAGTCTAACTATGCCAACAATGGTAGTGAAATCGAAAGCCAGGACACACCGCACCGAAATTGAATTGGACTCAGCCAAATTTGTCCCGGCGTTAACGCAGTTAGCGAAGTAATAAAGTGGGTGTATCCAACGGCTACATTGCGATGCCTTCGACCATGTTTTCCCAGTGTGTTATTTGGAAAAGTTAACTACTTGCTGTCCCGTGTCCGAGCACCGAATCGGGAACGTTTGCAAACTAATGAGATTTTTTAAATTAAAAATATTTAACGTATTAATATTTAACGTGTTAATATTTAACATGTTAATATTTAACGTGTTAATATTTGACGTATTAATATTTAACGTTTAAATATTTATATTTGTGTTTTGAATGGTTTTTTTTTTCACAACTAATGAAGCCACTTTTGTCGGCAAATATAACAAAACAAATAAGTGTGATTATTGATTCAATAATTTTTGTGTTTTTTGCCATATGTTTATTACAAAATGTTCGCTTATTGCTTACAGACTTTTCTCCTTTTTGTTTTAAAATTTTTGGAATGTGTTTTTTTTTTATTTCACTTATTTAGATACACTGGATTATCATTCAAATATTGCATGAACAAGTGATGTATGCATTTACGTTGGTTGAATTAATTTTAAAGTAACCAAAAATAAACCTTGTAATTTTAAATATGTGAACGAGTTTTTAAGGACTACAAGGAAACTTGATAAACCTTGAAAGCCAATATTTATTTCTCTATGAAAGATTTTCTAGGAAAAAGAACCTCATGGACTGGTACATTGCACTTCACAAAATGCACTACTTTAGCAGTAAATTACGAAAACAACTATAGTGCACAAACTCATCCGTCCCTTAAACGTGTATACTCGTAGCTACCGTCACTTGCGTTAAAAAACTTTGGAATTAATGAAGAATGAAGCGACTAGTTGATTGTTTATTTAAATTGCCATCGCATGATGGACTTAAAGTTTGTTACTATATCACAGCAAGACAAGAACCACGTTTCAGACTCCTAATTCATACATGTGTTAATCAAAACCACCACCAAAACCTATACAAAATTTTATGGAATGATTTTTTTCGTATTATTCGAAATAGCTTGGAAAAAATAATATAGAACATTTTTACCACAATTTCGTAAAAAATAAGCTTCAATTCGCCTTCCCTAATTCCCTGGTCCCCGGGGGCAGCCCTTCCGATGGCGAAGGAGAAAATTGACAAAAAAAGCAATCAACGTAAAAGCACGGATAATCCACTCCCTGACATAATGTCCCCTGTCCTCTGTCCTCTGTCCCTCTGTCCCCTGTCTCCGTTCGACGCTCAGCGCCCAAAGTCCGAGTCGCCTGACGAAATTAAATTTTGTTTATCTACTTGCTCGCCTGCTTGTCGAACAATAATAATTATTGTCTTATACGCTTTGATGTGGAAGACACGAGATGAGCTGCTCTGCCAGTTAGAGATTGGAAGAGAATTAACAAGTCCCGAACAAAGAAGCCACAAGCTCACCTACCATTTTTATCTACAACACAAACATAAACATTTTCAGCTCCAAGAAATGATGTGTTTATTTTTCGAGTTTTTCAAAAAGGTTACTAAAATAGAATAGTTTTGTTCAAAGACGGTTGTAATTTCAGTATCTAATAATAAGATGATTTCGTTATAATTTTGTATTTTTCGGTATGTAGTTTTTGCGTCAATGATTGATTAATAGTAAATTCCGGTTTTCTGTATTCTCAGCCAATGCCTTTAACAGACTTTTATCAAAGTAAACAAGCAATTGGACAGGTGAACAAAGAAATACCGATATAAGAATGTCCTGTGTGAGTCTTTTGTCCCTTTGAACTAAAACATGTTTTAAAACACCCTTTAATCTGGTTTCTTTTACAGATTTCAGCTTCTTCACATTAACATTAGCTTCAAATTCTTTGTGTCTTTGTTTCTTGTTGACATGAAAATTTTAATATTTCAATCTCATTACCGTTCAAGAAAAAATATTTTTTTACCACCAACCAACAAACCAAAACTTACCTAACCATAAATATGTATCAATATTATACACAGTGTTGGATAAATAAAATATATCTTTTCATTTAGGCTTCTGTAATTTTAAAGCATTTTAATTAGAAATAAACAGGTTAACGTGTTTAAAATTGGCTTCATATGTAGCAACTATTAAACTTACATATTTAAGAAATAATCACCATCCGTTGCTCGAGTTTCAATGCTCTTTTCGGAAAAATACTAACTTGTTGATCTCGATTGTGTTCTTATTGAACAATATGTCGTCTTGTTTTATTTATTAAAATCAAATGGAGTCATATTTCAGAGCCTCATAGCTCATTACAGAAACGATGCGACGTTGGGAACTGCCTGAAAAGGTTGTGCAAATCTCAGCACAGCAGAGCTCACTGTTAAAGAGTTTAATTTTGGACCCACAAACAGGCTTCCTGCTTTATAGTTAAGCTTATTTCATAAAAATACGTACCGAGCATAAATTCGACTTAATGCCGGAATCCCTACGTTTCCACTTAATACCGCTGCACCAAAAGTGAGCACGCCGCCGTTGCGAACAAATTGAATAGATGCTCGACTCTCTCGGGAGATGACACATATGCTGCAGCGTCCATTGACACGCGAGGTCTCGCGAAGGCATGCCCGCCACCCAACAAGGAAGGATACCGTAGGAGCGGCGTCACCACCACTCGTGCAGCTGCGCGCGTGTGCATGTTCACGTGCATGAAGCCTCTTCCGTTCACTGCGCCCCTGGTAACGGTGAAACTTTTCTCATTTAATAGCCGCAGGGTGGGTACAAAGTGCATCGGAGATTTGGTCGTATTTTATAAATAAAATATATCTTTATGCATGCAAAAATTGAATAGTTTAACACGTGAAGCATAAAGCTCGAAGTAGTTTCAAATAAGATTCGTGAAAAAAAACATTTAACCAGATCTATCCACTATCTTATAATTCATTTTAAAATATGGATTACGACCATAATGCCCATAGCAAGAATGAAAAATATAATGTATTCCGTCACAACGTTTTTTGTGATTTTTATGAATGAATTGAAGTTTTATTTATAGTCAACATTTTACAAGCCATGGAGATGATTAATAAAAAAACATTATTGATTTCATGATTTTAAAATATTCTCATTAAATTACTTCATTTTGAATAGTAGTTATAAAATTGATGAATTCATAATGTTTGCATGAGATTTGCACTACAAAAATGCTTACTCTAACAGGTGAAAACTTTATTCAAAATCGTTCAGACATGCACATTTAAGGTGTTTTGTAAAAAAAAATAACCATGTTTTTTGTATGTGTTTTTATGAAATACAAAAAAAAAATTCCTCTTTTTAACTCGATCCATAATCTATTCGTAAGTATAAAGCTTTCTAAATTAATGCTGTCGACGTATCTGACCAAAAAATATGTTTATACAAGCATGACGTACATGCAAACTGTTGTTTTTCTAAAATCAACACGAACTCTGATCACTTGTATGAATGAATAGTTTTCCACTACTTTTCCACTAATTATTTTCTTAAATGATGTGTAAACACGTCATGCCCCCGAGCAGGTAAACATAAGAACAACATCACACCTCACGAGGTCTTCGCACGAGATCAGTATTTATAATTTGATCATAATTTTTTTCATGAGAATGAATTTATTTGTTTACACAAGCCTTAAGCTATTAAGTCTTATGAAAAACACTCAAAATTCAAGCGAAAAAAACGCTTTCTGAACATGTAATTATACATGCCCTGACCAGAAACTTCATATCAAGCGAAATAAGATTATGAAAATATATTTAAAATTCCATTATCTAAAGAAATACCAATGATGAAGGTTTTTTGATAGCCATTACCTACCACTTTATGATTTATTTAGCATTGCAGTGAAATTCTTGACTCTGACCTAAAAGGTCGCAGTTTCAAAACCGGAAACTCATATAATTTTTTGTGGTTTTATTTCTAGCGAGAAACTACGATAGTTTAAATTCTAGAATTATGTAAGTAAACATTTCTATCTATTTCAAAGAGGTAAATAGTACTTTATTTCACATGATGCTTTTATATAGAATGCTGACCACCATATTAAGGGCATAATAACTAATTTAGCGGTCGTAATTTGTTGTTTTGTTTTAAAACAAAATGAAAAAAAATAATAATAGTAAAAAAACATAGCACACAGAATAAATTGTGCGTATGGAAAAATGAGCTTTGCATATGGAAAAAAATATTTTTGTATTGAAATACAATGGAATTTCGAAAAAAGTTTGTAGACTTTTTAGTTGCACTATTACTTCCAAAGTTACCCTACTTTACCCCCGGACACCTTGTATAAATAAATCAGAGCAAATGTGCACTTTCCAGAGTTAAAGGCACTTTTAACAGCGTACTGATGGAACTGATAAGGCCATTATATCATTACATTATTTCGACACTTTGGTCGAAAATAAGTTAAATTTGTAACTTTCATCAATTTTTTTTTTGAATCGAATGCTCTGACTCTCGTTTGATTCTGAAGACTTCTGTGGCCCTTCAGCCATCTAAAATCAGGGGCTTAGGAAGGTAAGAGCGAATCTACAAAAATGCTGTTTTGAGTTAGGTACTAATCAGACATTAAAAAAATTCTATTAGTAACAGAAATATTAAGCTCATTTGATAAAACTCTGTAAGTTCTAAACTGTATTTTTTCACTCAAATATATAACCTCTGAAAGGGAGAATCAGTTCTTTTAGACAGTTTTATCGTATCTAAACTGTGTTTATGTGGATTTGCCCTTATGTTCCTAAACCCCCGAAATATATTCAGCATTTAGGAGAAGGCTTGACTCAAGCGACACGAGTTTGACACTTATTTAGCTTTTTGTCAATTCAGGTAAGTCAGTGGGTGGATTATGTAACTTTATTTTTCAAAATCCAACCAAAAACTGAAAAACTTATAAATTTTACTGTACAAAAAAAAACTTTAAAGTGCTCTTGTGTAAACTTTTACAAAATGGCCCTTCAGCTCTTTTGCCCATCCGGCGACGTTATGGAATCAACACGTTTCTCTTGATAAATTAAGTCATGTTTTTAAACTAATTTAATATTTACTTCACTAGAAGAGATCAAAGATAGTCAAGTGTAATTTGATGGGAGCACCATCCCCAATAAAGACCATGGAGATGATCAGAGCAATCATCTTAGACCGGTTCGTATTATTTTGCACGAACGCTGAAAGTATCTTAGACCGGTTCATATTATTTTCCACGAACGCTGAAAGTATCTTAGACCGGTTCATATTATTTTGCACGAACGCTGAAAGCATACTGCGTGCGTAACAACGTGCATCACTACGTTATTTGTTTTAAAAGGGTATGCAGCCTTTGAACTTTGAATGGTTGTCCAGTAAGAAAATAATTGAGTTCTACAAGCATTCGGGAGTTCAAAACCCCTCCCGATATAAATGAGTCTCTTCTACGGGTATTTTAATAGAATCATTCATCCCCTGCGCGCCGGTTCACTTGCATAAAACTCGAGGGACACAAGTGGATCACCCGTACACAGTTGTCGGCTTTATGAGAACGGGTCGTTTCTGCGACTCGTTTTTTTTGAGTCGGCTCGTATGTGAAACGAACCAAACTACCGGCATTTATCTTTCCTCCTTCATTTGATCCGGACCTCTTCAAGATCTGCTTTAACAAATCCCTTCCTATATCCCTTGATCCGCATCACAACGTTGCCCAACCGGGTGGTGATATAATTGTCCTGACAGTACACCAAACAGACAGGGGTGCAAGGTGTCACATAAAAAAATATATCTTTACTAGTTTCCGACGCCTTTTTTCATGTTTTTCGTTAAACTATTAAAAATCTTATTTCACTTGAAAATTCAGTAACGTACACTAGAATATTTTTCGAGAAGCCTTCTCCTCGTGCCGAGCTATCATTCAAAATTCTGCTGAAAGACGATATTTTAATAACGATGAGTTTTGCTATTACGAATGGGCACTCCGTTAGAAGCTTTTAAAGCTCGCAACTCGTTACAGATGCACTGCTGAATATGACAACAATATTTTTTAAAGTGAATACAAATTCAAATGTAAGACCTTATAATAATATCTCCCCTGCCTGCGTCAACATTTTCATATTAGTTTCAAAGTTTGGGACTTTTGAATATTAAAGACATTAAATTATGTTTATTGATGTGTGAGAAACATAATGAGTAAAGGCGCTGTACAAATCAACTTTCATACAAAATTTAAATGGACCTGATAAAGTGACATAAGTAAATGTGTTAGTGAGAATATATAGTATTTAATAATAATAATAAAATTTTATTCCAGAAGGTATGCAGGAGTAGTGCAATACAATTCCTTTCATAATTGGTAATAAATTCGCAAGAAAAAAAAAAAAAAAATAGTGAATATCATGTAATAATAATATTCTGTAAGTTCTTAAGCATTTTGGCGTTGGTATATATAAAAATATATATTTCTGGAGAAAGCAATCACTTTGTGGTTTGACATATTATCTATCATCAATTTCACCTCACTGTGGGCATCTTCGGACATTTTAAATGTAAATATATATTTCTAATTTTTAAAGCAATATTCTTTAAATGTGGTTTGACATTTATTTTTTATCAAAGTCAATTTTAAATATTGGTTTTATGTGACTTTACTCGAGACCTCACTGTGCTAAAAAAATTAAAAAATTCAGACATTTTAAATGTGTCCTCAATATTATTACAAAGGTATATCAAATATTTTGCCTTTGTTAACGACCCTAATTCTCTTCGCAAAAAATAGACTTCACCTTCAGAAAAAATAATATCTTTATTCAGGTAAAAACACTTATTTTTCCTTAGTATATCATGTTTGAGTTAAAGACTAAGTCTTTAAGAGTTTTTATTAGCTTAAATATCTTTACTATAAGTCTTTAGCGTAAAAAGCTTTTTCATTATACATTAAAAAACTGAAGTTAAGTTTTCTCAAACACCATAGTATGCTAATTTTTAAAAAGGGTTTAGTGTTTTTTTTCTTCTTTTTTTCAAGGAGATGCCATGTTTTTTGCGACAAAAATCCAAGACCTAGTTGTTATTAAAATAAGGCTGAGCAATATTCGTAGAAGCCAACGCGTTAATAGGTGAATAGGCGACCACATTAACCCCTCGACTGTGGTCAATTGTGATGTCCAGTTAGAGATAATTGGAACCCTCTGACACGCGTAGTGGCTAACACGAGAATATCTGGGAGTGCCATAATACTTAGTAGCACGGAAAGAATTACACACGAATGTACTATATTTCAAATAAAATAAAATATTTAGTTTTAAGTCAATTTATTTTACTAGTCAATACAAAAATATCCGATTAGTATTGTGTTATTTTAGTTTTTTACAAGAAAAAAGTTGTTTTTGTGTATAATTTGTAGAACTTAATGTTTTAAATGTAATAATTCAATTGAATCAGATTGATTATTATTTTAATGTAGTTCTGCTATTTTCAATGACAGCTATTTCAGTGTTGAAGGCCATTATCAAAATGTAATTTAGTTTTAAAAAGAAGAGTGAAAAAACGAAATCAAATAATTTTAACAAATTTAATAAGAAAATATCATTTAACCTGAATTCTATTTGTTTTTAAAATCTAATTAAAAAAAATAAAAGCATTGTTAAGGTTGGTAAAATAATTTACATAATAGTCTTAAGGGTATTTAAAAATGATTTTTTCTTTTATGTTTATACATATTTTTCATATGGGTTTTTTACACCATTGGCTTCCAGTAAATAGTTTTTATTTTAAATTTGATGATGTACACATTTATTGTTTTTTCCGTATCTGAATAATCTTTAATGAATTATGAAAACAATCATGATTTGAATTTTCAGACATATCTGTTATATATTATTTTTTTGGTTATTATATTAGGTTACGTAATTTAGTATAAAGCGCGCTTGAGGTGAAATTTTACCAGACTGGGCTATTTAAATTCAGTGCTTTCATAATACCAACATTTTTATTCCCACACCCCCTTTCCAGAAAAAATACAAATTAATAAACATCAATTAATTTTGTGTAGAAAATCTCCTTCGCTTGCTGATTTTCTCGATTGTATTTCATATCTCCAAATTCATGAAAACCTGCACATCGTGCGTCATTAATGAAAGGGTTATGATTCTTACCTTATTATTCCAAGTAGCGTCCTGTGCGGCGCGCACCAGGTCGTAGAGCGCGCAGGCCGCCAGGGCCGTGACCCCCGTCTCCTTGCTGAGCGTGGCGGCTGCCGCCAACAGGATGCAACAAAACAGTGCCCCGTGGCACTTCCAACCCCAGCTGCCCCCGGCCCCGCCCCCGCCCTTGCACTTCCCACAAAACTTATTCACTGAGCCATTGCTCTCCAAACTCAACCTCCCCTCATCACTCTTGTGACATCTGGCCGCCCCGTTCACGAGCCCGTTCCCGTTCTGATGATGATACGCTCCGCCGTGGCCAGCGCCACCGTTCAGTAAAGAGTTGTTTACAATTCCGTTGCAGCTGGTGGCAGAACTCTCGATATGACAGTTTCTCTTCACGTCGCCATTTATATTGTTGTTATTAATATTCGTGCACGGTCCCTTCTTCAACTGCCACGTGTTCAATCCGCAGGAAATAAAGAACTTTACGACGCAAAGAATGCCTCCGCTGGCGGTAAAGTCCTCCATCTTCCCGAACCAATTGCATTGTCTGATATTGTCGATCAAGTGGAACAATATATTATGGTAATTCAAGCGTTCCGCGTTATAAAGGAAGGATCCCTTACTTCTCGATAAAATATCGCTTTCCGCTACGTAGCCATTAGTTACTATATGCCCGTTAGGCGCGCCGTTTGAAGTGTGCTCTACGGTTTTTTTAAAGGTCTTTTTGACTTGATTTACTCCGTTTATTCTGCTGAGGCATCTTTGAACGCAGCACCCGTTTAGAGGTAAGTTATTGAAGGTGACACTGTAGTTTGAAGTGTCCCTGTACTTCACGTGGGCCACGTAGACTAAAAAACTGAGTAGGTAGAAGTTACAGGCCGCTAGATCGGTTCTTCCGACCACCCCCGCCACTGCCTCCGTGTGGATGGGGTGGGAAGCGAACGTCAGCCCCGCGATAGCTGATCCTAGTTTGGTTTTGGCCGGCGGTAGGATGGCTCTGGCCACTCGCACCACCAGGGCCGTAGCTAGGCAATGGAGGAGCACGTTGACTAGGTGGTAGCCCCACGGCTGGAATCCTCCCAGCAGGTAGTTGAGGCGGAAGGTGAAGACGCAGAGCGGGCGATAGGAGCCGTGAGAGCCGCTGTCTGTGAGAGGGGTTCCCCAAAAGTCGTTCTCCAGAAGGTTCTGCCACGGTGTGCTTGGCAAAAGATCGGGGTTGCTCAGAATAGCTCGTCTGAAACAAATTAATATGTAAAGTTAGCACCTAGTAATTTCAGACAATCTTACCGCATTTTTTTACAATTCTTTGTGAAAGCTTAAGACACGCTTTCTTCACATAAAGCAGCACATTAAATAGCCGTATTTTTATGTATCTTGCTCTTTGTTTGCCCGACTCAAATTTGCTGAAAACTTATTTATCAGTTGAAAAGGGTTTCCTTAAGTAATTTGTTTCAATAGACTGGCAGATAAGCCACGAAAGGCTGGATAAGGTATCTTCCGGTCGGGGCTAACGGATGCACGGTGGACTTCCCCACTAAACACTGAACGGCCGCCCACTGAGATAATATCTCTCATGCCGCTAGACTCGTGTTCAAAACTTAAGGGTTTATATAGAAATGTGTGCATGATGTAAAGTTAACAAACCCAAGATACAAAAGGAAATATTTCAGGGTTCTTAATTCTTGCTCATGAATGTTTACCAAAGTGGAATCACACGCAAATTGCAAAAGTAAAACTTAATAAAACATTTCATTTATAACAAACAACATTATATGACAGAACCATCGTTTGACATAAAATAAAACAATTTCGGAGGTACCTATTTCGTATTGTGTTTTTTACAAGTAAGGTTTGCTCTAGTGTACATTGTCAGAACGGTGTGATACAGGTTGGGAGACGGGTTTTATTTGTGGTGTTTTTCTTCTTAAACACACACTAAGCAAATAAAATAAATATATTAATACTGAAATTCTTGGCTAGTTTGAAGATAATACCACGAGATTGTATCCCCTCTTTTATGCAAATAACTATAATTTTAATAAAGTAAAATAAATGATAACAGTTTTATAGGGATTCATATTTTAATTAAAACAGTAAATTAAATAAAGTTTATTAATTGTGATAATAAAAAAATTATACCCAACCTGGTAATTTATTACACAATACTTAAAAGCGTACCAAATTTTAAAGGCGTTGTTATTAAATTTAATTATTTTATGTACATGCAAACAGTTTCCCCGAAATATAGAAATGAAACTTAATTATGGAAATAACAACACCCTCAGATCATCATCGTCAGTCACATAAATGTTATTTAATTAATATGTGTATAACACACTTAATTGATAAAAAAATATATTTATATAATATATTTGCGGCACGTTCCAGAGTGGTAAATACTGTGATTATCGCCCTGGTGAAAGACCGCCATTCGGAATTGAAATGTTTCTTGAAATGGTGAATAGCCGTGTTTGGTGACCAGATCTGAATAGTCACATGCTTTTCAACCTTCTTCTTCCCATATCCTTCCACTCCCAACTTTATTCAGCCTCACAACATACCCCGATTGGGGATGCTATAGTCTCACTGGCTTAAGACGGTTGGGACTCTTGTGCGGTATTCACTCAATAAAAATATAAAAAATATATTTTAAAATTCATTGATAGTAAATAAAAACTGTTTTTTTTCTCATTTTATTTGACTTTAGTTTATTGCATGTCATAATTTCATGTTCAATGTTTACAGGGGCATTTGTTTATGGGGTTATGAGCCTAGTTTGGTTCAAAACCAGTATATTCGTGTAATAAAAGTTATGTTCGTGCAGCTAAAGTATTTCACTTAAAAATGTTCCATAACATAATTTTTATTTAATTCATGATTTTTATAAGTCTAAAAATCTTATCAGGAAGTGTAAGTGAAGTGTAAGGATGAAGGGTAAAAAACGTGTAAAGTGCTTCAAACTAAAATCTTGAGCCAACAAATTTGTCCAATCACGAATTCTACTATCAACACCTATCCATTCCACCCTCCCTCACCGCGGGGTGTACTGAGGTGGCCGGGGAGTGTTGGAGTGTGTTGGGGTGTGTTAGGGTGGCCGGGGGTATATTGCCGCTAGTCCGCTGGCCAGTAAGGTTTATCTTATCAAAAGCCAGAATTAACTGCCAAGCGATAAAGTTTAGCGCACTACTTCAAGGCTTAGGGGTGTTCTGGATTCAGATTACATTTCGTCGAATCGTTTCTCAGCTGTTTTTGCGCGGGGAATATTGCCAGAGTGTTAGACAATAACATGTGTTATTTTGAACGTTCGATAATGCGGTATTTCGAAAGTTTGTTTATTTCAGTACTTCTGTTTGAGAAGGTAACGTAGTACCGTTTATTTTAATTTTTTTTTTGTATTTTTTTCGATATTAATGTTATTTGTTGTCTGATGTATTGACAAGTTATTTAAATTAGCTTATTTATGTTGCTAACCTTTAAAGTTAACTATTACCATAACAGGTTTATATTAATCTTTCTTTGAATTCAATAATTTTTTACATTTAAAAAAGATTAATTTCGTTATGTTTTATTTATTTTGTACTATCAATGAAATATTTAAATTTAAAGGTTGAAATTAATTTAAGGGAGGCTTTATCTAACAGGATATCTTGAATATCTAATGATAATGAAAAATGTTTTTGAAAAACGACCAAATTTTGATTTGTTTTATTTTTAATCGTCTTTTAATCTACTTTTCTTACAATATTTTAATGAATTAATATAAATTAAAAACAGATTATTTACACCATAAGCATATTGCATACTTTATTATAAGTAATTAAATGTTTTAAAAGAGACAGTAATTTTTTTTTAATATCATTAATGATAAAAAACATTGCATTTAAATCTAAGTATGCAAAACTTGCTTTGTACTAGCTTACTTTTGGGGCAAATAAAGTTCTAATAAATATTTTAACATATAAAAAACAATTACACCCTGTTTTGACTCTAGTGTTTAACTAAATTTCTTCATAAAGTACTAAAATAATTTACATAAAAATGAAGCATACTTTCCACTCAATAAACAAGCTTTTTGCTGGCACTCTGTTGATAAACCCTGACCTGTGACTCAAAGGGGCTCCGTGGGCTCGCGTGCCCCCATTTAAAAACCCCTGCCGTAGCGATAAGTGTATTTACCGAGTGATAAAATATTTTATTTACACCCTTTAGGTTGGAGGGTTGCGGTTAATGCGTTAAATTATAAGGGCGAAAAGGCCCTTTTAAAAACAGAAAAATCTTTACACTTCAACTTAGCTTTTACGTATAAAAAACTGAAATAAAAAGTGAGTTAGTAAAATACTGAATTCCCTTTTCAATTTTATATTTGAAATGAAAAAAAATGTATGACAAAAGGTTACAAAATAAAATTAACCGGGGCACATATTATGTTAACCTAACAAAGCTAACAATCCTAAAACGTTGTCAGAACCAAAAAATCCACATCTACAATAAAATATTTATTTCAAAGGAAATTACCACTTCACTTCAATTAAATGATTGAGCTCTTTTTGTTTAAATTAATTGGCAATTAAAATATAAAGCATTAAAAAACAGTAAAAAAGGGAAAAAAATACTTTGAAGATTTATTGTTTTTCATAAAAATTATATAATGTATTTTGATCAATATCGAAAAGTTAAATTATACATTAAAAAATCATTTGAACCAATTAAATAACCTTTTCTTACGTAAATTAAGAAAAAGGCTTTAATTTTTTGTACAAATTTATAAGATTTTTCGATTTCTCACATTGATTTGATCTTTGACATATCTTTAAATTTACCTACTGACTCTTAATATTATATTTTCATAGATAAACATTCCATTAAAGTTTATATTATTCGACTTCGGCATTAGTATGTGAAACTTTTATTTTTATTGATACGGTACCTCTTTCAAAAGATACAAATTTAAAAATTGCAGATTTCAAAATTCCTACAAGGTAATAAATATTTTCCAACAAAACTTATTTACGAATCATCAAAGGATGCGAAAGCAAATTTCGGAGTAGTAAAGCGGGGGTAATCGATATTTTACAACTGCTATGAATTTTAATGTAAACCATACATATTTTACTGTGGAATAAAGTTTGTATGAACACTTTCGGTAACCTAAATATAACATTGAAACGTTCTCTCAACTCCTATGGTTTACTTGTATTTGTATGTTATATTATTATTACAACGATCTCCATAACACAGAGGTTAAAAATTTGACCGCGAGCCATTGATCTCCGATATGATTCCCGATTTACGATTTAGATGTATGTATTTAACAAAGATCCCACAAAAACAGTTGTTAATTAAATACATTAAGAGATGAGTGATATAAAAAAATATTGTGTAGAGATACATAACAGAAGAGTATGTATGAGACGATGTATGAGTGTAAATGAAGCAAGGACTGTGTGCCAAGACAGAGTTGTATGGCGGTCCGTCCTCTCTGCCTACCCCTGCGGGGAAACAGCGTAATGGTTAGTTAGTTAGTTAGTGGAGACATGTATAGTGCAATAAAAGAAACTATACATTTATTTACACCCCACGAATAGACAAGGTATATCCGAAGGCGTTATTTGAGTACAAAATGAAGTAATGGGACACAATATAAATGATATAATAACGCAAATAATGTGAGCAATGAATAAAAGATAAGATTTCATCTTTAATACACATGTTTTAAGATAATAATTGAATTGGCAAGTGTAAATATGTGTGTAAAAAAATATTTTATTTAAGAGTATGTAGATTGTTATGTACCTAACGCTTACTTTTGACGGCCTCCATAGTCGAGTGGCAAGACGCTCGGCCACGAATCCAAAGGTCGCGGGTTCAAAATCAACGTTCGCCAAAAACTTTTACTTAATTAATATGTGTTATTACACATTGCGGCACATTCCAGATTAGTAGATACTCTAAGAATCGCCCTGGTGAAAGACCACCATTCAAAATCGAAACGTTGCTTTAAATGAGTTTGGCCGTGTTTGCTTACCAGGTATGAATAGCAAAGTACTACATAACCATCATCTTCCCCATCTACTTCCCTTCCCCACTACCTTCGGCCTCACAGCATACCCCAATCGAGGATGCCATAGTCTCACTGGCTCTAGACGGTTGGGAGCAGTTGGGACTCTTGTGCGGTATTATAAAAAAAAATACTATACGTATATCAAGAGATAGTGACAGAACTAAGTATGCCTGTATAGCTCTAGTACTCTGATCATAAACCTTCATTCTATATACTATGTTTTACATTATTCCTTTGATAGAAGCCCAGTCTCTTTAATGAAGTTCACCTAGGTTGTAATTTGGTGTTTGACGATATCTATTTGCTCTACAATCCAGCATTCAACTCTCCAAGTATGTGAGGCTTCTCTTGATTAATGTGGAATATTGTCCGTTGTTTATAAACAAATCTGGGTGCTTTATCTTCTTCAAATGTCCTACAACTAGTAGAGCTTTACACTCACAGCGGCTGCTAGTGTCTCCTGAGGTGACAGTGTCCTGTTAATAGCCTGAATAAATCTCCTGGTGAGTTTGTATTCATATTACGTAGTTGTCTGGCTCGTTTCGGATTAAAACCGTCCATGAAGGTGACTGTTTTATTTCCGAATAAATCTTGAAAAACTTATACCAAAAGTCTAAAATGCCAACATGTAAATTAACATATTGAGAAGGTTCTGCAAGTAATTATTCTCGTGAAGATAATACTTAGTAATATGATTGATGGCGAACGCAAACATGTTCCCATTCAAATTCTAATTAGAAAATAGCACAATCAGTCAAAGACACAAAAACCGGCATTACTCTATAAAAATGTAATGCTTTAAAACGCGCCTTTGCCAGAAACGTAATTAAAAAAATACTCACCTTAATAAAAGCAATTAATCTCAATTAGTCGTGTAATATTTCCTAGAAAATGAAACATTGTTTCGACGAGTAGGTGTGCGAAGCCGAATGACGTCACATCCAGCGATAACACGACTAATTGATACCTATTGTCACATAATATATGTCACATAATCATCATTAACTAAGGTACACCTTACTAGGTCTGTTGGCCTCTTATCTGATGGAACAGAATATATGGATACCTGCTAATCTGTTACTTCACAAAGACTTCTACCATGCGCGAGGAGGTATGAGATACCCATAATTTAAAATATAATGTTTTTCGGGTTTGATCGACTTGTTACCCAGATTTCGCTTTGTAATTAAAAAGGGTATTGTTTTTTTTTATTTTCCTTAAAGCGCTGGATATATTATACATGGCGAGGTGAAACGTTCCAGAATGGAAGATAGTCAATGTGTCGCCCTGGTGAAATGTTTTTTTTGATTAACCTGGTACTTTCAAACCTTTGTTCTTTCCTATCTCCCTCCCTTATTCACTACCTTCACCTCATAATATGCTCTAAATTGGGGAAACTTTAGTCTCAATGAATACTGTTAGTTAAAACTATTGCACGACATCAATTTTTTGTTTTTAGTATATAACCATATCATATCATTTTGTCAATGTGTTTTTTACCAACGGAAATGACTCTCAACTCTTTGGGTGGGTGTTAAATACAACGTACAACGTACACCCGCAACTGACGAAGGATACCATTAAGCTTTGTAAAATACAACAGCAATTCCAAGACAATGTTTCTTTATTGCTAGCCGCTTCCACGAAGGACAAGTCGCCATTAGCTTTATCAGATAATAGCAGCCCTGGAAATATTTCGTAGGGTTGTTTCCATTGAAATAGAAAAAAGCATTATTGGCTTTCACTCTACTTCATTGTCCACTCAGATACTAACCGGTCAAAACATATAATGAAATGGGTGAATTAAAAAAACTAATGTTTTTATCTTGACAAGTTAAGTTACATCCGCGATTTTTAATGGAGAATAACTAGTCAAATATAAAATCTGCGAAATAAAGTGATTTTGACTTATTTGTTCGATTATTATTTTTTTAATTGGTAGTTAGCCTTAAAATCTCAAGGTACTACTCATTTAAATTTACTTTATTGAAAGGCATCTTTTATTTAAAACCATATTTTCATTATAACCCCATGACCGAAGATTAACAAATAATTCGCGGAAGGCGTGGTTCATCGTTGGATTCCCACCCGGGCGTTATGGGTTCAATTCCTCTGCTAGCTAAATCCTTCATCATTATTCAAGCAATTTTTTTTGCTTATTATGATGACAGTAGGAGTTTTTCAAATATTTTTAGGTTATTCATAACCCGGAAATGTTTGTCTTTCTTTAAAAAAATACTTATATTGTTTAATAATAACAGTTTGAAATAAAATAAGTAATTTTTGAGTGTTGAAATGTTAAATATCTCAAGGAAGTGAGGTCGGTAAGTAGTGTGTAAGGGAAATTGATCGCTTTAGGTGGAAATTCTAAAAATAATTTTCAACAAAAAAAATTCTACAATACCATTGTTCAATTGTTTAATCTAATGGTGGATTATTTTTGGAAATAAATTTTAATTAACATTCATTAATTCACTTTCATGAATCCTCTTATCAAATTGTCAACAAGAATTGATGCACATTTTTTTAATAATTAGTTTATTTTTTAGTAGAAGTCTAATCTACTGCATTGCACACCAATGGGTCGGTTGGTACAAATTATTTACTTGGGGAAAGAAGGTTTACAGCCTGATAATTAATGGCTTTTGCCACCTTTTCTATCTTTGAAAAAAAGCTCGATGTAGGGGAAGGTACTTTCCGTATACACTATACCGTACTATAGGAGTACATTATGTAAGCCTCGTTCGGATTCACTCGCCCTCGGGAATCGGAAGGTAATAAAACTGAACGCTGAAATTGGAAAATCATTAAAAATAAAACGAGTACCACCCAGTTACCAGCTACATAATAAATATAAGCTCTGGTCAAATTATCGATTTAGGGTTTTCATTTTTTTTCCTTTATCGTCTGTTGATGTGTTGTACTTTTAAAAGTACTAACGGATACCTATAGTTCCAGCAAATTAATGTTTCTTTTATAATATTCTCTTTTTCTGTGAAAAGGTGTGTTTCATGTTTCGCAATATTAACGTTTTGACAATTTTAAATTCTTAAAATTGCTATTTGGAACATTTTTTGCACAGTTATGTGATTGAATCACTTTAAAAAAAAAGACAAAACGTTTTTAATTGCCTTCTTAGTCCTCAATGCTAGTCACAGAACTCTTTATTTTGAGAATATTTTCTAGGTTTGAGAAAAATGTTCTTTAATATATAATCGTCGCTGGAAAGGCAAAAGGGCTGAAGCGCCATTTTGGCAAGTTTACATCAGAGCACTTTAAAGTTTTTTGTTATTTTTATAATAAAATTTAGTATAAAAGTCTTTAGTTCGTGGTTGAATTTAAAAAAAAAAGTTTACTCAATGCTCTCACTGAGTTACCTAAGGCGACAAAAAGCTAAAAGAATCGCCAACTTGTGTCGCTTGAGTCAAGCTTTTTCCTAAAACAGATTTTAGATCGCTGAAGAGTCACTTAAGTCTTCAAAATCAAACGAGAGTCAGAGCATTCTATGCAGAAAAAAAAAAAAAATCATTGCTACATATTTAACTCATTTTTGTAAAAAAATGTCGTTTTAACCCTTTCCAGCAACGATATATGTTGAAATCGATTTTTACTTTCAATTTTATCTTTAGTTATTAGGTTATACATATTGCGTTTAAAATTATCTTGTTCAAGTATTTTTTTTTTTTTTGATTTTATAATCATAGGAAAATTTCAAAAAATTATCTTGGATTCATGAATAAAAAATAATATGCTATGAAGTTTCAGAAAATCCATGTTGGTCTCGAAACATAATAAATTTATAAGACGCCATGTTGCTGGTTCAAATATTTTTATTGGTTTATAAAAAATGTAAACATGTTTCTAAAAAATGATGTTAAAACTCTACCAAAGCCGGGTAGTAAAGCAAGAACCATTATGAATTTACCCCCAAAAGGACCATTTCTTATAATATCAAAGTGAGCATTATGGTGCCGCCACGTTCTCAGGAGAAATATTAAATTCGCCATGCGGTAAGCACCGGCACTAGGTACAAATCGCCATTTTCTTCGCATTTCGCTCGCTCTCTACCCTTACAAGTTTCGAATGCAAAATTCCGAATTTAGAACATCGCGCGCGCCTTACTTCCCGCCATATAAACATTCCTATTTTAAATTCCCCGCGTCACACGTTGCGGCGCGTTGAATTTCTCGCCCCTTCCCCCCAACCCCTCCGCCTCCTCTTATGTAATGTGCGGGCGGGTAAGAAATATAACCCTGGGCATCGCGAAGATCTGTCGCTAGAAGCCAGACCTTAAGAAAGGGGTCTTGTTTCTACAATTTTTTAAGAGTTAGTGTTTTATTGGACCGTCTTGAGATATAAAACTTTTTCAAATAGTTCATCTTAAGCAATTTTGTACAACAATTTAATTTATAACTTTTTTATTACTATGTTTTTTGAACGTTTCTTGTACCTAATATGTATTCATTGTCTACATTCTACTAAGAACAAAAATAAAATTTTATTCTTTGTGATTTTCTATTTTTTCCTAATCGATAATTATTTGCTAATATTATGTCTTATTTATTATATGTTTAATTTATTGAAAATTGTAATGTAAATAAGATGGTATTTAAATAATTATTTTTTCGTTATTATTTCTTGAAGTCCAAGTCTATGTTTTGTTCAAATAATGTATAAGCGTAAAGCTATTATATTTATACGTGTGACCTCTTCACATAAAGAAATTACTCGAATTTAAATAGAATTTATTGATACCTGCAGTATAATTCGAACTCGATTTGTCAAATTGCTATCATAATGTCCTACCCACTGGGCTTTAAACCGCCTTTGGAATTTAATAATCCTTTTATTTTCGAGAGTAATATTTGTAATCTGGAACCGTAGTTGAACAACTTTTTCATTTTGATTAGTGGTCTCTCGTTATGATGATTTTAGAAGTATCTTCCACTTCACTTCCTTACTACAAACTAATTGAACAATATGTTAAGTCATTTTCACAGCAGTAGAGTGCTGGTTATCTTAATTAGAGTCCCAAATGATGATCACCGAAATATTTCACATAGTGTTTTGTAGCACAATAAATTTCCTCACTTGCGATTTTGAATTTTTGCGCTGTTTAAAATCTATTTATTTTAGCTTTTTTTTGTCTATTGGCCCCCTTGAAAAGCCAAAAAGTGGCGGAGAGCAGACATGTCTGCTCAAAACGGCCGGAACGGTCAGTTTAATATTGGACCGTGAATCAATGCTGAAAGTAGTTGAACCGAGTCAAAACAGTGTTTGCCGCCTATTGCAAAATTTTAAATTCAATTAAAAATACGAGTGATAATCGGGTGCCGGGAGTAGGACGAAAAAGACAACAATCCCCGCAGCAAACATCGAAGAGTAAATTAGTTTGATTTTTCGGTGCGTAACACTAGCGATTTCCAACTTAAGGGCTTGGTTTTGAGATAGTATTCTTATTGTTTAGTGTAAACACATGCCTGTATACTATTTATTGAATAAATGCTGTAATTTTGTCCCTCTTTCCAAAATAAATCAGTGTTTAGGTACTTTCTACTAGCAAAAAATAACGGAGTCAATTTGCATTGTTAGTTGCGCAATCATTTAAATAAAAGTTGTCACGTGGTCGATTCGCATCGTTAGTTGCGCAATCATTCGAAAGAAGTAGTCGCGTGGTCAATTTGCATCATTAGTTGCGCATATTTCCAAAGAAATAAACACTTGGTTGATTATCATCGTTGGTTGCGCAATCATTTCAATGGACATTTTATAAACCTGTATTAAATTAGACGTTAAATATTCCGTTTATACGAGACACTTTGATTGAATCTCTTTTTTTCAATTTCGTGTTATGTATTTTTTCTTTGTAATTGGACAATAGTCCGTTGGTTAGTAAATAAATCTCACCAAAGCGAGAGTTCTTCATCAAACTATTAGTTACGAAATTGAAAACACATTTTTTTTTATATATTTACAATTGCCTCACAATCTTTGTCCTCAGAGTTTTTGGTTTTGTTGTTAAACTTTAAGAAACCCTTTCGGGACACATAATTACTATATTCGTGTTTTGAAAAAATATTCACCTATTCTAGTTTCCTTACTTTACAGGTTTTTAATTCCTCACTTTTGAATTAAAACTTAGTTTATCTGTAGCTAAATTAAACCTAAATACGACTATGGAAGCCTTAATACGATTTAAGAAGGGCATAATTGCCAACATAAATTCCTTGACTTTACTACAAATAAAGAAAAATAAGAATATGTTATCAAATACCATCGGATTAATTTATTAAGGATATTTAACTATTGTGTTTCGAACCCTTCACATACATGTTAAAGCGGATGCAGCAAATCGTATCGTTTACTCAATTATGTAAAAGAAAATAATTCTCATAATAAATTAATGCCTCAAGTTTTTTATTACTTCACCGCTGCATTTATCAAATATATAAATAAAAGATATACCACGACACACTCTGCTAGCTGAGTCCTCCATTATTGCACAAGTAACTTTTTCTGCTTAAACTTATGGAAGTGGGAGGAATCAAAATTTGATCAAGTCATTCGTAACCCGAGAATGTATGTTTTACTTTACAAAAAAATATTCTACTCTCCCAAATTAAGGCAATATTTTTAATCAAATCATTTAAACGCATCAACCGTAATCGATTAAAACCATTAGGTGTTGTAAATTTAAAGCTACCAGTCACGATGACGATTTTTTATATCATTGTCAATAATTCTTCTAATTTTACCCCAGTATTTGGTTGATTTTTTTTTAAATTTCAGCTTCTGATACATATTAAAACACTCATATTATAATACTTGATTCCACTTAGCAAAAAAATACGCCTGAATGATATAAATTTCACGTCAGAATGCCTTTTTTATATTCCTTTACTTTCATAATAAAAACGCGATGTCTTATAATATTTCCGCTACTAGTACTACAGATATAAGGGGTGTTTTCTTCCTTTGTATATTGTATTTTATTCGTGCTTTATATAGACAAAACCGAGAGAAAGCCCTGTGACCGACAGCGCTCTTAAGGTTTTCCATTTTATGACTCCTTGCAACAGAAGAAAACCATTAGACGTTCCAACCAGTGGCTTGGCATGACACTACATGAAAAAATGTCATACTTCCCCTCTTGAGGCATTGGTGGAAAACCGTGCAGTGGTATCACATTTTTAGTCATTGAGACTTGTAACACTTCATTGTAAATAATATAACAATACTATAACATCAAATTATACTTTTATGAAGATATTGGGATTTAATTTTGCATTTTGTCAATGTTAATTTAATTTGCCATGAAAAATTAGTATTCAATAATTGCAGCTACAATTCATCGAGTCCCAACTGCTCCCAACCGTCTAGAACCAGTGAAACTATGTCATCCTCAATCGAAGTATGCTGCAAGGTTGAAGGTAGTGAAGAAATGAAGAAGATGGGTAGAGAAAGGTTGGGAAGTACCTGGCTATTCAGATCTGGGTCACAAAATACGGGCTAAAGCAATTTTTAAGCAACCTTTTACGATCTGATTGGTAGTCTTTCCCCAGGGCGATAGTCTCTTTCACTTTAATTTTATTGTGCAGACTATTGTAGTAGAGGGTGGAAATATGGTCCTCATATGTGCTTCTTAGCAGTGGCTCATTTATATGGTACAATGGCGCAATACACCACCAAATATAATGACCAATACCGCAAAGGTTTTAAATTAGCCACCCGCAAAATCTAACATTTCACAAAATACCATGTGATCCTAATTCAAAAGATTGAGTTGCAAAACTCCTTGCCCCCTGCGCTATAGTTGGTCGTGGGGCGTTTTATATTGTTGTCATCTTGGGCTGGTCATTCTGTATGGATATCAAGACAGTAAGCGACCAAGAAGGCTAACCCGTAAGATGAAAAATTTCAATGGAGAAATAACTGAATTTGGAGCACTCCAATAGTGAACATTCTGAAGTATTCGGCAAATAACCGAATCGCTATCCGAAGTCTTGCAAAGATGAATAGGTAAGTAAATGAGCGGGGGTTATTTTGATTTTTTCGAATATTTCAACCAAAAGGCTAGCAATTTTGACTAATGTTAATAAAGATAAGAATAATATTTGGATAATTTGTAAGGTGCCGTTTTTGTAAAAATCACCCCGAGGGCGCTGTACAAATCTTAATTCCTTGGCTTTGGTTTGCCAACTACATATAATCTATGGCATAACAATTTACTCGTATATTAATATTATATGCAGGGATATTATAGAGAAACACATTTACCCGGCAGGTCACCTCAGATAAACACAATTATTTTATTTATTTTTAGTTTGGAGAAAGATACAATTTTGCATCAAGTTGACGTGATATTGGAAAAATTGTAGGTGGTATTTATTGAAATGATTTATGTTTTTTTATCAGTTGATTTTAGCATTGAGGAATGAATTGTATTGCTCGTGAAAAAAAGAAGTCGTTTCTAAATAACACTTATACCTTTCTAAAAACATGTCTATTCCAGACTTCGATCAACTAATATTTGTATTTTTATACCTACAAGGGTGGTAAATATTGTTTTTGACTTATTTTCATACATTCTCATTTATTTCACTCCCTCTTAAATTTGGTTTACCAACCGTCACTATTCCCAAATGCATTTGACCTGCTCTGTGATAATTGACATATTGTTCACCTCAAATTGACAATATCAATAAATCGATAATGAAATCCAAAATCAATACGTGGGTTTTACAACTAAACATCTTTACTTTACTGAATTTAATAACTGATGACTTTAAAAATATGGTAATACACAACTTATTTGTCATGGTTTTCGACGCACTTACTCACTTACATTTAAACCGTGGATTATTTATGAATACACTAAAGTCAACTAACCAAAAACTTAAGTAACAATAAATAATTTAAATTATCGAAGGAAGCAAACACTTTGTAGCTGGACATTATAATTTAAATAAAAAATAATTTTGTTTTAAGCCACTTTATTTATACACATAACAATTCGACCGGTTTCGGTTAGACTTAACCTTCATCAGGAACTAAGTTACACTAACTAAATTTACCTTCAGAACAGACGGATGTTCCTGTTTGGAAAAATTACGAAATTTTGAAAAAATTTTTTATATTTGCCAAATACCCGTTCACCAAATTTCGAACAGACGGATGTGTTTGGAAAATTACGAAATTTTGAAAATATTTTTTTCAAATCCCTACCTACCTATAAAGTACCTAGCCATAGTGTATTTCAGCAGAAATTATATTGTATTTGAAATTATTGGATTAAAAGAACAATTTTTTTTTGGCAAGTTAAGTTACATCCCGTGGTTTTTCACGGGAAACACATAGTTTAAATTAATTACGATCAGTTTTTTTTTTTACTTCAAACCATACAAAAGCACTTGTGCTCAAACATCATTCTTTTAGCAGCCTTTTCTTCTGTTGAACGAAAATATAATGTATAATATTGTCGATGGTATTATAGACAGCCTTGATTTACTGAACTTCATTTCCTTTCACATATACCAATGAGAACTATTCGATCCAAAATTTTATTTAGTCGAAACAATAATTAAATTAGTTTCAGAGATACTCGCTTGCTCATAGAGTGCATAAAGTTGGTAATACATACGCAGAGGTGGCTGATGTATCAAACTGCACGAAATTTAGATACAAGAAAACGATAAAATAATGTATCTTCAAAAATTCAATTTAACTGACCGACTTCAATTGACCAAGTGAACAAAGGCGTCGGATTCCCATCTGGGCGTCGTAGGTTGAATTCCTCTGCTAGCTTAGCCCTTCATCTTTACACAAGCAACATCTCCCACATATTATGATGGCAGTAAGAGTTTTTCAAATAAAGTCAGTTTATTCGTAACCCGAGAACGTTTGTAGTTATTTGTAAAAATAAAAAAAATAAAAAAATAAAAACTTATTATAATTTAACGTAATCAAAAAATATTCTGTACCATTTTAAAACAATTGTTTTTTTTTATGTTCAAGAAAATAATGTTAATTTTTTCACTGTTTAATGTATCTACTTCTATGTATAAAAGCCCACTTGAGCGTGTACAACAAAATGACAAAAAATATTTTTTTAATTACAGATTCTGTGAGTATTGACGAAAATTTGTTTTATTCTAGTTCCTCGTCAATTTGTCTAGGACCAAAGAAACGTCTCAAACATATTTTATTAAAGTTTTTTCAATAAAACTATATTATCGAAAATAAAGCCAGCCACACTGAAAGGTTTCCCGCCTCTGGCCAAGGTATAAACTTCGCTAAAACTGCTTCAAAAGCACGCCACCCGTATTGTACTACAGGACGCAAAACAAATATTTTACCATCGGTATATATTCGCCGTGAAACTTTTCTTTTATTTGAAACTGTTTGGAAAAAGTTTTCGTTCCGAATTTGTAAACGACATTTGGGATTTGGATGCGTGGTTTAAACTTCGGAGTCAGATTGAAATGGATATTATTTATAGGATTTTTTGTGCCGCTTAATCGATTAATGCTCTGGGCTGGGAAATTTTGTTTGGGTACACGTACAAGATTTTTTGACTCAGATTGAATACTTTTTAATGATTTTTCTGTAGATCATTTCTTAGACTATCACATTTGAGTGATGACAAAAAATATACACTTTCATAAAACATAAAAAAATAAAAATTATGGTATTTTTATTGTGAATACCACACAAGAGTCTCAAGTGCTCCCAACTACCTAGAGCCAGTGAGACTATGGCATACCCAGTTGGGGTATGTTGTGAGGCTGGTGTAAAGAGGGAGAGAAAGAATATGGAGAAGAGGAAGATTGGGAAGTGCCTATCTATTCAGATCTGGTCCCGAAACACGGCTAATTTTAAGCAACCCTTTTCAATATGAATGATGGTCTTTCACCAGGGCGATACTAAGAGTCTCTGCCACTCTAGAGTGGTAAATATCTGACAAATTTATAGTAAATTAAGAAAATAATAATAATCCTAAAACCACTCAAAGCTTTTTCTCATAAGAAGCACAAGACTTCTACAATTCTTGTTAAAAAAGCATACTTTTCAAAAACGCATGTTTTTTATTGAAAACAACATTCAAGGAGGATTTTTAATGTTTTTCGAATGTCAAAAATTCCAGTGTTTTACAAATATATTATTTTGTTATAGGTTATATTAATAAGTTTTAGTAGTTAGTGTAAATTCTAAGTCACTAGTCATAAGTAAGTATTGTAGTTATAAGTTAAAATTTTAAGTCACTTGTCATATTTTTGTTGTTGTAAGTACATGGTTAAAAGTGATAACCTATACGCCGCTAGTTATTAGTCTTAGCGATTGAGTTGTAGGTTATGTTATAAAGCGCGCTTGAGGTGATATTTCTTTCAAGGAAAACGGCACTATAGAAATCAGCCAATTTTTATGGAGAAAAAAACAAGGTTGTGAATGAAATAAGTTGACTTTAAACTAAAATGAAATATTTTCATTAATTAAATAAAAACACACATTGTTTAAATCCCCTTTATTTTTGTATAAGTCAACTAGTTTCGATTCTGCTGAATCTTCATCGGGACTTAAAAATATACTTATATTTTTAAAGTCCTGATGAATGAATGTACTATACAGTTATGTTGAATAAATAAACTATACAGTATATTTTTAAGTCCCGATGAAGATTCAGCAGAATCGAGACTAGTTGACTTATACAAAAATAAAGTGGATTTAAACAACGTGTGTTTTTATTTAATTAATCATGTCAATCCGCAAAGTGTTTGCTTATTCTGATAAGGTAATATTTTCATTTTCACTAAGATTAATTGTATAAGGTTAACAACATGGTTTTTTTAAACATAATAATTACATAAAAGTTTCTTCCATAGTAGGTAAGAACTTACTTTATGTTGTGAGATAACATTATTTTGATATTTTGTTCCTTTGTGAGACAAGCCTGTGTTCTTCAAGCCCGGTGCTTTGTGTGTTGCGAACATTTTCCTTCATTTCATTCAGAAGTTCACGCTTGAAGCAAACTTAAACTGCTACGAATCTGTGCCTACGTATGTGTGCCTGCTCCCATTTCGCCTGCTATCTACGCCATCTTAAACTCCGACCACCCTCTCTCCCTCTCCTCTTCTGCCCCCGTACTCACGAGTTTCATACCAGTCAAGTTCTTCCCCAACTCGACTACTGTGGAGATTCACACGAGGCATATTTTTATCACTAAATGTTTTCACCTTCATAAATTTATTTGTGTCTGTGAAGAAGAGGTGGTGCTTTACAAATAATAAGGGGATGAGACTTGAAAAAATGCTTTAATCTTTTGTCTTTTCATGGAATTTTTACACTTTATTTTTTTTACGATACAGAAAATTGCATTTCAGAATTAAATTCCTAGTAATTCAGAAACAGCTAGACGGCCTCCGTGATCTAGTGGTAAGACGCTCGACTACGACTCCAGAGGTCAGAGGTTCAATCCCGGCGTGCGCAAATATTTTTTGTTTAATTCATATATATCAACACATTTAATTTATATGAAAAAAATAAAGACTATAATATATTTGCAGCACGTTCCAAAGTAGTAGAAACACTAAGTATTGCCCTGGTAAAATATTACTATTCAGAATCAAAACGTTGCGTTGATTGAAATAGCTTAGCCGTGTTTAATGACCAGATCTGAATAGCCAGATACTTCTTAACCTTCCTCTTTCCAATCGCCTTCCCCTCGCCACCATCTTCAGCCTCACAGCATACCCAATCGGGGATGACATAGTCTCACTGGCTCTAGATGGTTGGGAGTAGTTGGGACTCTTGTGCGGTATTCACTATGAAAAAATATAAAAAAACACCCACTCCCTCTATCCTTATACACTTTATCAAACTCGAGAGTTAAATTACCGCGTGATGGTTAGCTAATTAATTAAAACGGTTGACGTGAAAAGTTAATTCTCTTGACAATTAGGAAGTAACTAACTAAGAAATCATCACATATTTTCACTGCAGTAGTCTTGCAGAGTGCAAGGAACATCTGACAGCTACGTCTTGATTACAGTGACTCTTGAAATCACCTGACCTAAGACTTTGGTCGTAAAATTAAATTGAGGTTATGATGTCTTCCTGCGACGGCATTTTTAATAAAAAATATACAACGAAAATACGTTTTTTTTAAGTCTTATCATTTCCCGTATATCATCACGTTTTCTGAACGGAATTATTCGAATAAAATCTCTGTCGATTTGTATGAATACCTCATTTGATAAAATGCGTCCTAATCACTGAGCAAACGCGAGCAGCTGTTACTCCCTTACTTTAGGCCGGGCTGTTTTAAAACATAATTAGTGTATTTCGCCAAACCAATTGAGCAATAACTATTCCCTTGTCAAATAACGGCGCTGTTCACTGAATTACAGACCCTCATTTCGCGTTACTATCCACAAACGTAGGAACGGACGAGTATTTGCAAACGTGCATAATGGGAACATAAATATTGCATTATATATAAATTGCGGTATTATAAGTGCACCAAATAGAGGCAGTGCCGTACTGTTCGTTTGTATCCACATATCTATATTAAATTTGTAGTTCGTGTCTGCTCCACAACTGTTTCCGCCTTATATTCGTTATATTAAAATACAGTTATGTTTCGATTATTACATCTCCATTGGTGATTCAATAGTAAAACTTTCCTGATTCTTGTGAATTTATCTTTTCTTTCTTTCTGTGAATACTGCACAAGAGCCTGAATTGCTCCCAACTGTCAAGAGCCAGTGGGTCTATGGTATCATCAATCGGAGTATGTTGTGAGGCTAAAAAAAGTGGGAAGAGAAAAGTGATGGGTACGAGAAAGTAAGGAAGTACCTTGCTATTCAGATTTGGTCACCAAGCACGACTTAATTCCTATTTCAAGCAACGTTTCGATTCTGAATGTTGGTCTTTCACCAGGGCAATGTTGACATAATCTGCCACTCTGGAACGCGCCGCAAATATTCTGAGTATTATTTCAAATTGATTAATTGTGAAATAACACAAATGTATTTGCCCGTTCCAAGATTTGGAACCCGTGACCTGTTGGTTAGAAGTTGAGAATCTTTACCACTCGACGACGGAGACCGTCAATGGCACGCTTTTTTTTTCCGTATTATTAAGTATAATGGGTTAAAACGTAATAGAAGTACCTGATTAGAACTAAAGTCAATTCAATCATTTTTTCCGATCGTTTATCTTTGACAATGGCGATACAATTGAACTAAGATTACGGTCAGTAGCCGTATAGACAAAAACGTAGAGTTCCCATCCGGGTTCAATCCTCCGCTAGCTCAGTTCATCATTATAGAACTCTATATTTTTCTCGTATGATAGGAACTCTCTAAAAAACTGTCATAGAGTCGAAACCAGAGAAATTTTATCTTTTGTAAAAGCTCAAAATACACATTAAAATGTCAAATATATATTTTAAAAATATTTTGATTTTAACCAGAAAACATCTAAAAACTTCGTCAGGTTTATCGAAACTTCAGAGGAACGTATATATATAAACCTGTAAAAGTGATTGCTTCCTTCGATAAATCAAATATATTTTTTAAATACGTGACCATAAACGTGTTTTAGCAAATCACGGAGGGTCTTAGAGCTGTTGTAATAGAGCAGCTGTCCAGTTAGCGGGATTGTATTTTTTTCAATTAAATAAAATAAATATATATATTTAACAATCTGTTTTAAGAGATAAGAGTTTTGCTTTCCTTACCTTTTCTGTGTGTGGTTTTTACCGTGTGTAATGATGTCGGTGTAAATATTTTTCTAAAAATATATAATGTCTATCATTTAAGAAAACATCACCCACAATGTTGTACGCTACTGGATGAGTGAGTAGAACACGATGCATCAGTTTCTGAATTCGGTAACTATACAAAATGAGCACAAAATTATGCACGGGCAACGTTCAAATAATAGCAAAGTATTTTCGTGTTGATTCGTCAAATAGCTGTGCAAATATTTTGCTGTTCATCACAGGTAAATTGTTCATATTTATTCAAAATGAAATGGCAGAAATTCACTCATAATAATTCACATAGCTCATGTTAATACCCACCTCTTATAAAAATAACGAGGTTCCTGGCGGGCCTTTTTATTGTTGAAATTTCGTCACTAACGAAAAGTTTTTATAACTACATGCATCACTATTAAATTATGTTAAACATTTATATTTGAATGACTGAATATAATAATTCTACTTCTTATCTTAACTCTGACATTAAAGTACTTGTTGTGACTCGTTACAAATAAGCTAACTTAAGAGTTATGTGACCACACAAATACTGGAAGAAGAAGAAGCGCTTTCAAGTTAATTCACAGTTGTGACTCTCTCCATTATAAAACCAAACTTTTATCAATGAGCTCAAGACACAATTAAATAATTATACGAGGAGTGAAGTGACCTTTAAAAACCTTATTTGTCCTGTGAAAAACTCTGATAACTAGATATGTAAATCTGCTACCTATTTGGTATGCATGAAAAGGTACTGGAATCCAGAGCCAAAGTGTCACAAAAATAAATTCTAGCGGCCAGGAGATCTTCCATTCGAATAATCTTACCGTACGTAGACCCGGCCTCTGTCGAAGTGCGTTAAGTATGTAAATCAATTTGCTCAGTGGTTAAGTTATTAAACTCCTGACCCATTAAAAAAAACTATTTAACTACACGGGTTTAGGAACGCCTTTTGCTTCATTGATATTCATACATATCCCGATACACAGTCTTCTATTACTCCAACACCTTACGCTATCTCATTCCATCCGATTGTAACTTATCTTCCAATTACCTGGGATAACCCAAACTCTTTTATCGACTTCCATATATTATATAACATACGTTTTTGCTATGTAGGATTTATTTTAAGAGTATAATAGTGAATTCAATAATGTCAATACTATCAAAACATTTTGTATTAGTCAATTTCAAGGAGTCATATCGAATACAATTCCACAGTTTTATCTTCCAAATTATGATGTTCATTCAAACACGATTGAAAGAATCCTACATAAATTCTTACAGATATCTAAATTTTAAAATCGGTAATCTTATTAAATGTCTAGATTACGATTAATTTCGGTATTCATGAAATTTACTAAAATTGTCTGAACGTAGATTTATTTGCGATTTAACGTGCTTGTTGAAAATTACCAATTTGATGTTTTATATCCCTACATTATTATAATTTATTGCATTTAATGTAACTGACTGAACAGTTACAAGACAGTACCTATCATATTATTGTGACAATTCTACTTAAACCTCACAATATTATGCTCTTTTACGACGAATTCAACATATATATATATATATATATATATATATATATATATATATATATATATATATATATATATATATATATATATATATATATATATATATGTATATATATATATATTTATATAAATATATAAATTTTATGTGAATATTTGGGAAAAAGCTTTAACGGGCGTAGTTAAATATATATAAATTTGAATGTGATAATAGTGGCATCTCGGAAAAAATCGTCGATTGGAAGACTGTCGAAAATTTTGTACATAAAGGAGCATTTTTACTGGGCGCCCCGAATTCCCTTCTCGGACATAAGAGAGTTTAGTAAAGTTCTTCGTCTTTCTCCTTCCTGTCACGTCCTGGACCAATTGTATGGCAGAGCAGACGTATCCTGTTTTTGCTTTATCTCGTCCGAACTTTTTCCTCCTTTTCTTATTTTCCGAGAGGTTTTTTGTCATCGCATGTGACCGTTCGTTTGTTCAGTCTGCCTTTTTTCGGAAGTTTTGCAGCCATCTTGAAAACATGTGCACTAAGAGTAATGAGTTCATTTCCTTCTCTCTTCCCGACTTTCTCTCTGTTTTGAATGTGGAAATAAGATAAAGTTGTCCTCGTGGTTTTGTCGTGATAAGTTATTCCAGCGGAAATTGGGGAATAATATTTTTGATTGAATAGTCACGACTTCTTCTTTGAAAAAACTTGCTTGTTTTTATGATTTTTTTCTCATGAATTCCAACATTTTTCCCACTGACTATTCTGAAACAATAGGATTCTTAAAAAAATAATGAAGTAAAAAAGGTCGGAGTGTTTGAATTTTTCCATCAAACATAGCTGAAGATATTTTAAACAATGTTTCGATGGTGATATCTTACATGGGGACGAAGAACGAACATCATCTACAATTTCAAAACATTTATTTATAAACGTACAAGTGATTTTTAATTTCGCCTTTATTTGTTATAGACTGGTTTTAAAACAGTGGCCGATGAGCACAAAACCAAGGATTTTACTGTTTTACTACTAAGGTCACCAAAATGCTGTCGAAAATATAAGGGTTGTTGCAGGACGTACCCGACAGAAATTAACCAATGATTCTCGGGCTTATTTGAAATTTAAAAAATGGGGAAGGCGTTCTAGTCTACGGTAACAATTTTTTTTCACGTAAAAACCACTAAATAATCAACATTGGACAGTAGGGGTCAGTGCGAGGGGTGGGCTTTTATTCAACTGAGTGACCAGTCACGACATGTGACAGAATTTTTTGTCACCGGAGACCAAAGTGCCGCTTACATATTTAACTCCAAATGACCCCCGGAATCGCTTATTAAAGTCTGTCGAGTACGTCCAGCAACATCCTGTATAATTTTTATTCTCGAGAATTTATGAAAATTCTAACATTACGTACAGATTATTTGACAATTAAGTATATTAAAAAAATAATAAATATGGAAAAAATAAATATGAACACCAAATTAATTGCATTAGAAAATTAACTCTAATAGCCGTGACAAGTATTTGTACTCACCATGTATATATTAACTCCACACAGAAAACCTTAAGGGAAATAATTTCCCTCAGAGTCTATGTCATATTTGGGGATGCTGTATGAAGGGTATTTTTGAGGAAAGAAAGGAGTGAATCAATGTTGAAGGAGGGAGGAAACACAGAGACCGGAAATTTGTTCCACAGCCGAGTTGTTAAACATAAGAGCGAGTCGGAAAAGCGACCCGTTCTCATTTATTGATTGACAACCGTGTACAAATGTTGGGCACGCTCTTATAACATATAAATAATGTAAAGTTGAACATATGTGTATATCATGTATTCAATAATTGTCGTACTTTTTAATACGTCATAAATTTTATTAGTTTGTTTCAACACATTACACACGATTACTGATATTTATTTAGGCACATTTGAGTTCTTGAATTATTTTAAGAATGCTGTATTCTCAAACCGGCCTATACCATCAAAGGATATTTTAACCTTGCCACCATAGAACGTTAAAACAGAAGAAAATGGGAAATTTCTTCTTTTATCTTTTTACGGTGATATACTTCAGCGAAAATGAAATTGATTTTACAATGTTACAAAAACTTAACATCAAAAAGGACCTGTAAAGGACTTCGTCTCCAATGATGTCCTTCCAACATCAAACTCCGGAAACAATGTTTTATTAAGGGTATCAAAATTCAAGGTAAATATTTTCCTGGGAATTTCAGTAGATTTCGATTGTTTGAACAGTATCTACGAAAGGCAATTTGAGGGGGGGGGGGGGGATATCTTCACCTTCTCCCAGAATCTCCGGCGCACCAGGGAGAAAAATGTCTCTACAAATATATTGGACTTCATCTTGAATTCTAAATTTGTTGCCACAAAATGGTTTTAGAGAGACTTTTTGATTGAAATATTATTCGTAAACGGTTTGTACACAAAAAAAAGATATTTTTACTTTCATAATATACCTTCATTCGGCTTGGTCATTTAATTTTTCAGATTTTCAAATAATTATTTTAAATACATTTTAATTTGCCATAAGCAAAAAACATAGATAAATACGTATGAAAAAAAGCAGATTTTTTTTTTTTTATAAAGTGAATACCGCACAGTATTCCAACTGCTCTTAACTATCTGGAGCCAGTATGACTATGGCACCCCCGATATCGGGGTATGTTGTGAGGCTAATAGTACTGGCGAGGGAAAGAAGATAAAGAAGAGGAAGGTTGGAAAGTACTAGACTATTCACATCAGATTACCAAACACGGCTAAAGCCATTTCAAGCTACTTTTTGATTTTGGATTGTGATTTTTCACCAGGGCGATACTCAGAGTATCTACCTATCTGGAACGGGCCTCAAATACACTTTATGTGAATTAAATGTGAAATAACAAATTTTAATTAAGTAAAAATTATTTCCAAACGCCGGGGCTTGAGCCTGCGACCTCTAAGTTCGTGTCCGAGTGTCTTAACCACGGAGCCAGTCCAAGTAGTAAAAACTGGTGAACGACGAGGTCTGATATTTTTTAATTTGTAGAGTTTTTTCAGTCTCGGAGTTTCTAGGTTGACCTTAGTACTTTGAGATCCCAACTTCACACATAACACCCTAACCATACTATAGATACCCTTTCAATTCCCCTCGACTACCTAGCAAGACAGAGAAATTAATATTGTTTTATATTATAGCAAAGATAAAAATAATAAAAACACTCAGTTAAAATAACAAAGGTAAAAAAAAACTGTTATGCTGGCAGGACTCTTCCGAATCCTTGTACCAATTACAACAGTATATTTTTAACAGCTAGCACAATTTTCTAGATTCTTATAAAGAGATCATCTCAAAACTTTGTGAGGTGAACTAAAATCGATCAAAAAAATAAAAATTCCCAACATAACAACATGCTTCGGCTAAATGATTCTGCGCTAACAAAATAAAACAAAAGCGTCTACCGGTTCTAACATTCAACCAGCCTTCGAAGCCCACATTTTCCGCTTGCAACTACCTATGTATTTTCTCATTCGTGGGCAAGTCACTACAAATATTTAATATCGTCATACCATACCGTTTTGTTGGTACGGAATAAACTCAGTTTTGCAGTAGACAGCGCCGATTTGTTTTGCGTCGGTTCGTCGGACACATTTTTCAGTGTCCGGTTCAGATTGCTATCGGCAGCGGTGCTCGCAATTCCAATACAGATACGATAAATTTCATTTAGGCCATTGGAGGCTTTTGCGCGATACTGCAGCTTGTACTCCGGCCAGATAATTTCGCAAAAGATGTAGCTACATTTTTTTTAATAATTAGCTCATACAAATAATGTAGTGTACCTAAATTCCTTGCCGTAGACTCAGAAACAATAAATTGCTGTTCCTCAATTATCACTCTACTAATTGTGGATATCATTCTCCACTGTCCAGAATATCGAGACTTGTTAACTCAAGCTATGGTTCTGAAATTTTTGGTACCAGTCTAAATAATTTTTGTCATTCTTTACGACTTTGTCAAAACTTTGATTTGTGCTTGGCTTTGACTTGAATATTCTTTCTAATGTAAATTCTGTCCAATTTTTGTCATTGCTTCATAATAATATTATGTATGTGCTGTTCTTTCTCTGTTGCTCTTTTTTCCTATTTCGTGTGTATTTTTTTTGTAATTGGACAATAGTTCGTTAGTTAATAAATAAATAATACCCATCAAAAATATTGTTCTTTCACCATGGCGATACTGAGTACTACCACTATTGCGCATACCTACATATTAAAAATAAATATGTATTTGGGTACTTTTTTTTCTTCAGTAGGTGTATTTAAGTACAAAAAATATTTTTAATTTTATACGATATAACCACATAAAAAAATTGATAGGATAGAATGTCTGCTAAATTATTCCGAGAAAAGGGGGTAACTTAGACATGCTGCCTAGTTGCATCTTTTAAAAAAAGTATTTAGATATATTTACATATATTTAAATATTCAATATATTAAACATAAATTAGATTTATCATATTTATGTGTAATATATTGGAGGTTATTTTTTTATATACGCCTACACAAGAAATAAAAAAAGCATAGAAGAGTTGATTGAACCAAACTTTCTATAAATTTGAGCTAAAAAATATTCAAAACCACTCACATACACAAAAAAGTCAAATTTAAGCTTGTCTATACATTTGCTGAGAAGAAATAAAAGATTCAAACCTCATTTTGTACTAAAGAAATTTTAATTTTTGACTTCACACTTTTTCAAACCCACAACAATAAAAATACTTTATTGCTTGGTAGTTAGAATAAATGTTTCGTTCGTTACAAAAGTAAAATTACAAAATATAATTTAAATCACACCAATTATTTTTTTTTATTTCCTATCTTACCGTCAAATCTGATAGTAACCATAAGTTTTTTTTAACTGTACACCTAATTTACTTTTGCGCTCATAACTTGGGTAAACAAAAATAAATATTATGGTAAGATGTACATCTTAGTTTAAAGTATGATTGAGTTATTTTTTTTAACTGGAGACCAATATAGGTTATCGTAACTGAGTTATAGCAAAATCATGCAATAACGGCTATCGGTAAAGAAGTTGATATTTTTAGTGGTTTTATCAAAATACTTTTTGTTGCATTATATCACACGTTTTAGTCAAATAAATCTGATCCTTTTCACAATATGAATAAATTTACAAATAAATAAGTAAAGCAGATTAAAGTTAGTTATAAATCTACGCACATAAGTTTTCCAATTCGCCTTTTGAGCTCGTTTGCAAAATATATTATTTCCCCCATTATTTGATAAAATTTGTGCAAAATAAATTAATAACGACAACTCCAGGAAACACGATCACCATAAAATCAAAAGCGCATGATTCTAATAAAGGAAACTTTACGAGGAAAGTTGTTCTACAGTTTCCAAATGAATATATCATTCCATTGTCTTACTCTAAATGGTAATAAAAAAGACCCCACGCTCTCGGCTTCAAGACATAAATCACTGTAGGAAAATTAATTTAATAATCTTCAGTCTCTAAATAAAGCTCGCCCAACACAAATTTCGTAATCTCACTTCCTAACTGGGCGGAAACAAATTTAAAAATTCTAAAGAAGTTCCCGGATTACAGAGAAATCTCGCCCTTAATTCACTCTTACCTCAAATAGCCTTGACTTTAATAAACCTTAAAAATATTTTGCCATACCATATCAAGGAATCAGGCTAAAAACGAAGCGGACCACTTTTTGATGATTCTTTAAAAAAATGGTGTATACCATTATTTATCCATCGATAAGAAGAAAAAAAGATAGATTCAAACACTCGTAAAGTTTACTTTGCCTACCAACAAAATATTATAAAGTAAAACCATGACACCGAGCTTAACAATTATTATTTTAAAATTCGAGGTATTTTAAATTGTTTTGAGTTCGTATTCCAATCAGCAAAAGCTTGCTTAATTAAAATTGCCTCGTAATATATATGAGGTTTTTAGCGGAGGCGGAGTAAAATTATTTTATTATTTGACGCCAGGAAAAATTTGCTCCAAAAAAGAAGGAAAAAAGGAGAAGTTTTCTTCGTTTCAAGGGAGGAAATGTCCTGCTTAGCATTTGCGGCTAAAATCGTCAAAAATCTTGAGGCGTTTTCATTATTTGTCTAACAACCAGTCCGCAAAATGACAAATTTTCACAGTAAAAATTAGTGAAAAGTCATCAGTTTTGGTACTTTCAATCTTGAAGTAAGAGAGATGAGTTAAATCCTTTATACTCCGTGGGCGTGCTTTATATGCCATTAGGGCTTGGTTATCCTTGCTGGGTAAACCTTGAAAATATGCCTAATAGGAGACTTAAATTACTTCTCTTTGGAATAGCTTTAAGTCACTCCCGTCTACTATGGTTTATGTAACAAGATTTTCAAAGATTTTTGTATTTTTTAGACGTGGAAACGGTTTTATTTATTTTGTTTAAAAAAATTAAAGGTTTTAACATTTCTACTCAGCCTAACACGAAAAGTAAGAAAACTTATATCACCGTTGTATTAAGGTGGGTGATTGTTACAAAAACATTTAATAAACGATAGTGAAAATACTACCGTCAAATATTTTTCTCTCAATTTCATGAATAGAAACGAAAAATGAAATGGTGTGATTAAATGACTTTTTCGAGACCATGAATACCAGAAACTAGTGTTCTGTTGATTGCGTTTTTGTGGAAACTTTTTTGTTTCCCAAATAAAGTTACTTAACACATCTAAGAAACAATGAATCTAAAAAAAACAAATATTTCAATTTGTGTGCATGTATATTTACTAAAACATTATTTTTAAAATTATGTGATTTCTTACAGAGATAGCGAGAAAAATTTCTTGCCTCCTGTTTTGAAAAAAAAATTTGGTCATGGAAAATCGAGGTGAATTTGCGGTAAATAATAGTATTTGTTTATTTTGCGATGTAACTTAATATTTTTGTATTTCGTAGAAAGTAATCAATTTGTGGTTTGACAGTATATTTACTAAAATAATCACTTTATACCACTAATTTAATAGAAATATGTATCGCCCACAGGTTTTGCTCGTGGAAGTATATCATCAAATAACTATCTAGTTAACGCTTCAATTAATATGTATTTCAGTTAATCAGCGGTTCAAACAGAGTGAGTTTTATTTCACGCATATAAATGTATTCATCATACAAAAAAATGTTCCGATCCCACAAACGCAAATAAAAAAAAAAACTATTAATATTTCCGTTGGTTATAAAATGACTGGTAAATAAAAGGTTTTCAGTGCCAAATGATTTTTTTATTCAAATCCTTTTTCCATTGTGAAACAGAGCCATTTCGTGAATCAATTATTCGTCAAAAAAACGAAAAACGTCCTCCCAATAAGTAAGATTTGATCAGAATTCCAACACTTTCGGAACACGTGCTCATTTTATAAATATTTAATTACAAAGCGTCGGCGGCTCGCGCTATTTTTTACTAATCAGAGAGAGATGGGAAGCCCCGCCGAGTTTTTATGCGCCTTTTTTAATTACGGCCAGTTTCGCCAACGTGTAATCAGCCGAGTGGCCCTGACTTCGTGGGAAAAACATATTTCGTATTAAATAACGCGCGTCGGAAACAAAAACGAAAAAGGGCAACCGGCAACATATCTGGTCCTTGCGTTTGATTGATTAAAAAAACATTTCACTGGGACGCTATGCGTGGGTTTAAGCGCTGCCTCGTGGGAAATCAAAGGTATTCTGTTATCCCGACCTTTTATTGTTGCTGTCGTGCAGACACACTTCTCTCTGTAGGCGTGTACTTCTACTGTAGTTTCCTTGTATTATGGATCGCTACAATCGTATGGTACCGTTCACGTATAGCTTATGCGAGTGCTAGGCATACTTTCACTATTATGTGAGAGCTTATTTATTTAGTGCTTTTACCACTGCAAAAAAAGAATTGGAAACCTTCAAAATATTGATAAAAAAACAAGGCCAACAAATTTTGATACTCTAATGAATAATCTGATCTCATTACTTTTGTAGAAAAACATATTTAATACATGGTTATTATCTATCTCAGAGCAATAATACACCAAAAGGGAAAGCTTTTCAAAACAGTGTAATCAGGACTGTTGATTTTTTTCCTGACTCGGGCGTGGCCAGGTTTTTACATTCATAACACATGTCGACGTAATGTTTTATTTATTTGTATTACCACTTTTTTACAGTATTGTTATCAACAAAAATATAGGATATAACCTCAAAAACCGTTGAGTTACGTTGGATAACAAAACTTAGTGAGCGGAGTTACCGGAGACGCGGGAGACAGGAAAAAATCGTTACATACCTAAAAGTTGTGCTATATTATGTGACAACTTGTCTTGTTTCTTTCTCTCTCACGGTTTACGAAAGTGATTTATCGTTAATTTGTATAAGTTGGGTAAAAATATTTAGCTCTCTCTCCATAAATATTCTTACTCCAAGGCTATTATGATTCACTACTAATAAACGAAAAACATCTGAAATTAATTGGATGCAAGTAGAAGTGTTCATATTTTGTCAAAAACAATATGTAAGTACCATTTATTTGACGTCGTGGTAGTTTCTTAAAGTTACAACAGTGGTTTTTTTTTAAATTATTGTTCTTCAAAAATCGTACTTCAATAAATACGAGTACAATGGAAATACAGAATATCTTATTAATTATAAATATACGTACTATAATTCATACATCTTTAGAAATCGATATACTATCACACCATACCATGATGCACTGGGCAGCATAATACCATATAGTACAACAATACATCAATATCTTTAGTACACATCATAGGTACTACATGTTTAAATAAGCGCCTAATATAAGGTTTTTCTACTTAGGAGCCATTTTTTAAGCATACTCGTATATCTCACTCTTGTTAACAATTCACAATTTGTAATATTGTTTGGTAACATGTTGAACATTTAAGGCATGTCTTACTCCAGGGCTCATTGTCTGTATTTATTATCATATGTTATTTCCAGATAATATTTGTTATTATCCAAATAATATCCAACCTAGTTTGTATATTTATTCAACTTAATTTAGATCTCTTTGTGTGTTTTAGTGTAAAAGATTAAATATATATACGCGGATATTGCAAAGTATGGTTCACTACAGATGTACGGCACACTCCAAGAGTTGTCGTAATACGTAAGAAGTACGAGTAAGTCTGATAAAGTTCCCAATACAGCCAAAGCTCGCCGCAAACGGGCTCGTGTGACAAGCCCAGAGCTTCCGAGATGACACGTTATGTTTTTGCTTTTACGTAACTTTTGATTGTTTCCAATATAAAACCACAGGCGGCGCTCGAGTAGAATAAATCAATTACTCTGCTTGTTTCTGAAGTGTGCCACTTCTTCCAATAATATCGGAGTGTCTTCTAGAAAATATTATACATGTTTTACGTTACTTTATGGCGTTATTCTTTTCGTGAAACGATTGGATAAATGTTTTTTATTTGTTATCGTCAAGTTAATTTACGGTATAAAATTTATTTCCTAAGTGATTTATTTTAATGATTGTGTGTCACGTATTTGTTATTTTTACAGTTTACTTTTGATATGCCTACCTTAAACATATCTGAATACCAAATTGTTTTTCGTTACAAAACAAATAAACGGACTAGGTGTGTTTAATATGTAATTTTTTAATATAATTATCAAATGAATTTAGTTAAAAATTGTATTATCTATTTAATTAATCAATCAGGTATACACTAACTAACTTACTAACTAACCATCACACCGTTTCTTCGCAGGGCTAGGAAGAGAGGGAGGACCGCCATATAACTTTGTCTCGGCACACACTTTCTGCTTCGTTCACATTTTTTCACCGTTTCACACATACTCTTCTGTCATTTTGACTGTTCGCGTGGCCCGATTCAAGTATTTGATTCACTCGATCGTGCCATGTCTTCCTCGGGCGTCCCCGACTTCTTCTTCCATTCACTCTCGCACCATATTTTCTTTTCACACTCCTTTCTTTGTTCATTTGCTCTACATGCCCAAACCATCTAAGCGTCCCTTTCTTGTTCCTGTTCATTGCGCTTACATCAACCTTGCATTCTTTTCAGATATCCATATTTTTAACAGTCATAGTCTTCGGTCACGGTCAGATATAGACTACTCAGCAAAACTATGTTAATTAATAATTAAGTTTTTTTCGTAAGAAGCAATCACATGGTGGTTGGACATTATATTAAATAAAAGAATACTTTGTTTTAAAACCACAGAATTCATTATGATGAAGGCCAACCGGTTTCGCTTGGATCAAGCTTCGTCAGGGCACAGTTATTATATGTGCCCTGACGAAGCTTGATCCAAGCGAAACCGGTTGGCCTTCATCATAATAAATTCTGTGGTTTTAAAACAAAGTATTCTTTTATTTAATAATTAAGTATTTATGATTTGTTAAGTATGATTAGAATGATCATTTATTACCTCATAAGATATTACAACTCATCAGTTTCAAGACGATTATTCAATTACTTAAACATACATTTTTAATTTTAAATGTAGGGTTGTAAGATGGAATCAGTTTGTTATTAAATTATTCGATTTTTAGCTAATACATATAATTGTATTTGCTAACGTTACCTTCAATTATGTATATAAAACATCAATTACAAACTGTTTTGTAATTCTACATAATCAAAAATAGACATAAAGAAACTACAAACAAAATATTTACACTGGCATTTAAACCAGATAAGCTTGCTCTGAAATTTGCGCTCTTAATAAAATGTTTTGTCAAAAATCAAGAGCTACAACTTGGCAACAGATGGCGCGGTAGTAGAGAGCGGAGTAGTAGAGATATACATTATACGGTAGGGTGTCCGTGTTCCCTGTGCCCGGGGAGCAGAAAACCGAGGGGTGAGTCGGCTGAATAAATAATTTATACCAACGCAACCCTATTTAGGGGATGCAATCTGTTTACCTACAATAATGGCACGTTTGCTGCACTGGCGCACCGCCCGTCATTTTTAATTAAAACAGTTCACATTATTTATTGATACGTCCTTTTGTGATGGGTTTCGGAAGTTTTTGTTGCTTTGCAAGTGTTATGTTGCATGTTACAAAGCGTTTTTTTTTTACTTGTACTTGTTGTACTCTATCATTGTACCCAAAAAGGGTACACAGATAAATTTATTTTAGATTATAATTAGTTTTCGATTCGATTTGTGGTTTGGTGAATACATTTGGTCTGAAATATTCGATATAATGTATTTCATGTCAATAATGAATGCTACATTCACATTCATGCATACTTTTCTGTTATTTTGACTCTCGACATAGCCCGACTCGAGTATTTGATTCACTTGATCATGCCACGTCTATCTCGAGCGTCTCCAGCTTTTTTCTTTCATTAACTTTCACGTCATATATTCTTCTTAGACTCCTTTTTTCTACATGCCCAAATGATCTGAGTTTCATTTTATTAATCCTTTGCGTTGCGTAAATATCAGTATTGTCTTCTTTCCTTTTCTATATTACATGATAACGCGAACAGTTTAACATTTGTACTCCAAAAAAAAGATTAAAATCTTTTGGATTACAAGGTATATGTTAGGTAAGGTTAGGTTAAGTAAGTTTAGGTTAGGTTAGATTAGGTAAGGTAAGTGGTTTTTCTTTATATCTTTGATCTTAGGTCTGGCGCATGCAGGTGAATTTGAAAGGATACATTACTTTGAAGTGAAGTAAAACAACTTTTTAAATTAATTAATAGAACGGATATATTACCATCGTGGTAGTTAAGGCAATGGATTAAGGCGGCAATCATTTTGTGATTTCAAACTAAAAATCAAAGAAAGAAATAGCTTAACAAAATCAAGAATTTATCACTAAATTCATCTCATATCTTTTATTTAAAAATTAATTAAATATAATAACAAAATATTAACACGTTACTATGTTAACTGCTTCACAAAAACAAGCGCCAACTACTTGAAAATAAAATTATACATCGCTAAGCGAGGGCCGCGTAAAGCCTCAAGGATTTTTATTCTTCAATCCCAAGTCTATTACCTGAAAGCTTTTCTTGAGAGCAGGGATCAACAAGGGGCATTGTGAAATGTTTGGTGTCAAGGCGAGGGCCCTTCGTCCTTATCGCCATATTTCATAATTAATTTCTTCCTGATACAGTGCCTGAACAAAGAGAAAAAGCTGCAAAAAAATGGCAGAAAAAATCCCATTCTAAATGTTGAGTGTTTACTTAAACTGTGGGTCTTTTAAAAATACTTTCAAACGTCACAGGTCTGCTAACGTATATATTGTTTTACCATTAAGACCTCGAAAGTTTTTTTGTGTTTTAATACTGAGTATGGATTCGGAGGCCAGTAAGATTTAAAATGTTGTATTTTTAATTTTCATTGTATAAAATGCCACAAAACTTTTTTTATCTCGAGATGAATAACTTTCTTTGAAAACTCGTTTCGATTCTAGTAGAACTAGAATTATTACATTAATTAAAACAACTTTGATACAACTAACTGTAAAACAGTATAGAATAATTTTATTTTTCCCGAGTTTTAACATTATTTTATCAAATAAGTAAATGACAGAAATAACTTAATAATCATAATTGCGTTGCCTTAGAAAGTGCTACAAAGCAATTCTGCGGCATAAAAATATTTTACCCTCTCATTATGTTACCGTTCACATGGCATCCCCAAATTATTTTTCATGTAGAGAGGTAATATATGTACTTTTAAAAAAATCCGAAATGTTTAGTAAAAAAACATGTGTTTTCCATTCAAATTCAGTGAACCGTTAAAAATGGTAACAAATAAAAACAGTATCGATTACCCTCCATCAAAACACATCAACTATTTGTGCCTTTTCACCCCATAGTAAGTATTAGGGTAGTAGCTTCAGTGGCGCACCGCAGGGGTGATTGAGAGGCTGCCAGGGGCGGGGAAGGGATGCGGGCGGTGGCGGAGAAGGGAGAAGAGGAAGAGGAAGGGGAGGCGGAAGGTACATGCTCCAGACACCAGATATTAATATCACCGAAGGGCGGGAAGCGGTCGGCGCACGAAATTGCTTTAAAACGACCTCGATTAAGCTTGCGTGTAATTTTCGGCTAAAAACAGGAACTAAGATTTTGTGCGAATTTACAATTTCTTTTTTATTTGTCTGCACTACATGCCGGGAAGCTGCTGTGAATACATTTTGGGGAATAAATGGAAATGTAAAGATTTTCTTCTACTTATGAATATGGAATATAAAGGTATATTTTGGACGGTTTTTATTTTTGATGTAGTTCTTATGTTGTGAATCATGTTATATTGAAACACAATGACTGCTTGCTATTTATAAATGAACATAACAATTGTTAATGTTTTGTAAAGAATTGTTTTTTATTTGCACTATTAAGATGACTTATCTTCATAATAAATTCTGTTGTATGAGAAAGACGCACTCAAACAACACCAAGTAATGTTTTGTATCAGTCGTTTTATTTGTGAATTTAAATCGTATTTATATTTTTTTTATTTACTAAACTTCATGTTTATTTACAATATTTTAAAAACATTGTTCTCCACGCTAGGAGTTCCCAGTGAAGTGGAGGACCATTATGATTTTAAATACGTATAACCCCTCGCTGTTAACACACTTCACATTTGATAACCACAATCCATAAAAATGGATTTAAAAAATGATTATTAAATGTCAATGTTTTCTACTCAGATCAAGTAGAAGTTCGACATCCCCAAACGGGAAAGTGTTCATCAAATATTAAATTGAAGAATTGTTTATTCCCGGTAGGCGCTACAATCTACATGTTACCAAGATAATTTCAAAGCGAACTGCGCACAACTTTCTCGTATCATCAAGAGAAAATATGTATGCAACACACTGCATAGTGCACAGGCCTCGCAAGAGTTGCGCCGGCCGTATCACAGCCTTCCGGCGCGGCGTCCGTAGAACCTAATTACCATACCCAGAGGCGTCGCACGGCGTCAGAGCGTCAGTCCAAAGGCGTCAGCAAAGGTACTGTAATAACGAAACGAAGGACTTTTTAATTGTTTCGACGTTATATGCATTCTATTCGCCAGCGCCCGTTCTAAAATGAATCGCCGGCTCATTAGACAAATGTCCGCGACATTTATTCTTTTTATCAAGAATACTAATTACAAAGCGTAAGCACCGGCCAACTAGTTTAATGGCTACCGGGTCTTTAGAAGTAAAAGTAAAGTACAAACACCCTGTGCTAATTTAAGTCGGAATATTTGTTCTCGGATGAATTTAAATTAAACGAAATTCGGATCCAAATCTCTTCATCTTTTTTATGGTTAATACCGCACAACAGTCTAAGCTGCTCCTAACCGTCTAGACCCAGTCGGACTATGGCATCCCCAATCGGGTATGTTGTGAGGCTGAAGGTAGTAGGGAAGGGAAGGAGATAGAAAAGAGGAAGGTCGAAAGACTATTCAAATCTGGTCACAAAACGAGGTTAAAGCCATTTCAAGCAACGTTTTGATTCTGAATGGTGGTCTTTTACCAGGGCGATACATATACAGTATCTACCACTCTGAAATGTGCCGCAAATATACTAAATATATTATTTTTAATATTTATTAAATGTGTTAAGAAACATATTAATCAAATAAAATTTATTTACGCCCACCGGGATTGAACCCGCGACCTCTGAATTCGTAGTCGAGCGTCTTACCACTTGACTCCGGAGGCCATCATCTACACAAACATTACCGTAATTGGTATATAAAACCATATACCGACAATTATATATTTTTTAAATAGTTTTAAGAACATATCGGATACATTTTATGACTTTGAGAGTTATACGAGTATACACTTAATTTGTTCTCTTAGCAAACCATCGCTTTGAAAAAAACCTTGTATCGATGCATTTGTCGCTTACCGATTTTTCTGAAATGGTTATTTAAACGAAACCATTTATTGTAATATTTTTTTGTAAAGTAGACTGATTTCATCTTTTAATTGAAAACAATCACCATGTGATTTGAAATTATATGTAAAATAACGCTGCTGATTTGTATGAACTGAGTACTTATTTATTTAAACATGTTTCTGTTAAAAAAATTCTGACCTTCCACTAGTGAAAACGATCATTACTTAAAAAGAATGACCTTTATAATAATTTGTAAAATAGATTATTCCCGTAGTTCCGTAATTTCCGTTTCTCGTGTTAATATTGCTTTGTAATGGGACTTTTATTGTAAAATAATACCGTTGTTCTGTATAAACTAATTATTTATTTACGATTTTATCGACCTGATTTTTGATAAGTCAATTCATACTCATAAATAAAATTTTGTCATCAACGAAGAATTAAATTTATGAAGCATTTTCGTTTATTGATTAAAATAAAGCCTTTCGACTTACTATATATTTTTAATTACCCTCGTTTCTTCCTTTACCATTTCTCTGTTTTAGTTGCAAACTCGGTCAGACGTCCAAAAGTTCATATATTACCGCGACAAATCGATGAGTTATCGCCTTATAAGGCTGCCCAGAAACATAAATCAATGTTCCATGAAACGAACGAGAAAAGTTCAATAAATATTCCCGGTGACTGTAATGTGTAATTCATTAAGCGGGGCTGGGACACGCTACCCTTGTAACCAGCACTGTACAGAGGAGACGTGACATCTCCACAGGGAATGAACCAAGGCTACATATCTAATATTGATTGCGCTATAATGTCTGATAATCAGATTCGTCGAATGATTATATTTTGGACCTTGCTTAATGTCTCTGTCAATTATTAACCGTTAAATTGGAGAACGTTTTTTGTCGATTTTTTCGAAGCTTTTGTTTGAAATATTTTACTTATTTAAATACATGCATTTCCAATTAAACCTTTAAGGAGATTACTAATGTGAATTTATAAAATATTTTTAAAAAAAATCAAATGATAAATCATCGCGTTGAACTATCAGCTCTAACTTACCAATAGTTATTTACCTGTAAAAAATCAAGAGATGCAACTTGACGTGCCAAAACTAAAACATTTTCTTTCCAAAGAAACCAAAAATAAACGATTTCCATTTAAAATGTGGAATAAAAGTAATACTGTCACAAAATGTATCGTAAGTAGGTAATTTATTGATTGCTCGAATTTGGAAAGATTATTTTAGTAATTTGATAACTTTCTCAACAAAATCCAATTTTGGAAATGTTACACTCGTAAATACGTAAGCACAAGGAAATTATATTGTTTAATCATGTTGACAAATATCATCAACATTTGATTTACTATAAGGTGGAATAAAAGTAGAACAATAATCAAATAATTGAGTCGGGTCATGTCAAAAGAACAAATAACCGAAAAGTAGTTTCAGTCGAAATATGAATATAAATGTGAATGAACCAAGTGTTGAATGCTAAAACAGAGCCGTGTAGGAGTTCATCCTTTGTGCCTATCCATGTGAAAAAATGGCGTGATGGTCAGTTAGTCATTACTATTAAACAATAATTAAACATCGCACGTTGAAAAAAATGCTTTTGTAGCTGCTATTATCATTGCCATTGATCAAACATTTCTGTAGGGAAATTCCACCACGCAAACGATAACAGGTATTCATACATGCCTATTCATAATATCCTTTAAATTTTTTTACAGAATTTCTAGCTAGTTCTAATGGGTGGTATGTTTCAAAATTCTAAATTGAAATTCGCCCAACCTGTCATGATAACACTAATTTATGATGGTCAATAGTTAGATCAACAACATTATTCACCATATAAAGCTCTACGATTTATTGTATTTTTCCAAATGTGTTGAGTCCAAACTGCTCCCAACCGTCTAGAACCAGTGGGACTATGGCATCCCCAATTTGGGTATGTTGTGAGGCTAAAGGTAGTGGGGAAGGGTATGAGATGGAAAAGAGTAAGGTTGGGAAGTACCTGGATATTCAGATCTGGTCACCGAACATGGGTAAAGCCATTTTAAGCAACGTTTCAATTTTAAATGGTGATCTTTCACCATGGGGATACTTGGAGTATCAACCACTCTGGGACGTGCCGCAAATAAATTTTATATTATTTTATATGAATTAAATGTGTTACGACACACCTTAATTTAATTAAATTTATTGGCGCGCGCCGAGCTTAAACCCACGACTTTTGAATTCGTAGTCGAGCGTCTTACCACTCGACCGTGGAGGCCGTCAAATATAATTCCATATAAATAATATTAATATATCCTGTTACCCTTGTGTTTTACACATAATCACTAGCTCACACAGTATTATTATACCTTTAAAGTACTGAGTTATACCTCTTTTCAGAGCATATTAATAATAATTGACAGTTTCACTATAATATTATCAGTTCCATCGTCGACGGGTTAATTTTCATTGGATGAGGATCAATGCCTTCGGATGTCTGGAGCACGATGTTAACCCACACCACTCCGAGAACATAATTAGCCTCATGTAAGATTGATATCATTTTATTTATAGACTCTTTGGAGAAAATATGCTACAGCATAAAAATCATGTACTACAAAAATAGTTGGCTCAACCGATGATAGATATATCAAATGACGCGCACAGATTCGTAACCAATCAGAAGTTTGTGTTATATCGTGACTAAGTAGGTTCTTGGGTACTCTTTAACTGAGAATAAATCGTTGAAAAATATATTTTTTAAGCTTAGTGTACATGGCCTGTTCAAAAGAAAAGGTGAATTTTTGCGGGCTGTGTACATTCGAGTATCGTTTTTTTTTTGTTATGTTGGTACACATATGTTTATCGTATGTTAGCATTATCAGCCATTCTGGATTAGTGGTTTGTTTTTGACAACTGGAAATGTTAGTCACGTTTTTGTGTGTTCTTCGATTTTTTACTTTTGAAAAAAATGGATCCAAGAATAAAATCCATAATTTGTTTTTCCACAACTCCAGGACGCTCATCGTCATAAACATATTCTCGGCCTTCTGTAAAGCGCTTGTACCACTTATAAACACTTTTTTGAGACAAAGTAGACTCGCCGAATGCCACAGTCAATATTTTAAGTGCGTTAGAGCACTTTATTCCATTTTTAACGCAAAATTTAATACATATGATCTATTATTTTCAAAAGTAAAAAGTCGAAGAACACACAAAAACGTGACTAACCTTTTCAGTAGTCAAAAACAAACCACTAATCCAAAATGGCTGATAATGCTAACATATGATAAACACATATGTACCAACATAACAAAAAAAACGATAGTCGAATGAACACAGCCCGCGAAAATTCAAAATTCACCCTTTCTTTTGAACAGGCCTCGTATATCGACGGCTCAAACAGTAGTTTATTTGAGCATCGTGCATCATTTGATCAATGACTTAAAAAAGTTAAAATCCTGTTGGCTACTACCATAGACAATGTTTGTGGGAGCCTAACGCCTTAATGTATTTATTAGTGAGCGATAAATCTTCTGAATGCGACTAATGATCGACGTTTAAACTTTTAAACTTTTCCAATCATTCCTGATGACACATTTAGTATTTTTTTTTCATTCGTATCCTAATGTTAACAATGACAACAGATAAATAATTAAAACAAATTGGATATATTTTTTCTGGCGACAGCAATAATATATTTCTTAAAAACGTTTCTGTCTAGTATTTAAATAAGCATAACATGTAGAATACAATAAATAATCATACACTGATTCAACGCAGTCATAGTCACCTGTATGCAGAGTTGTATTATACACCAACCCGCTTGACTTTTCATATTATATCTTACTTTAATTTTTCTCGTAAAATATAAATGCGTAGAAAAAGTGCCAATAATTGATTTTGGAGTCAATAGTTATAAGTCCCAGTTGTACGTCACAAGTTACATATTTCAGTTGTAAATTGCTAGTTATAAATCTATGTTGCAAGTCACTAGCTATAAATTTCAACTATAGGTCAATACTTAAAAGTCTTTGTGATAAGTTTTAGATTAGATGAATTAAGTTAAACCCTTGAAGTAATTTTTCTCACATAAACGTTGCTATAGAAATAATCAAATTGAATTTTTTTACCATTTTATCGTATTTAGAAAATTAAGTATCTCTCGGTATCACCCTGGTGAAAAATCACTTTCACCATCGCTCACTAACCTTCCTCTTTCCTTACTCTTCTTCTTCTACTTCTTTCTGTCTTAAACATACTCCAGTTGGAGATGCCATAGTCTGACTGGCTCCGGGCAGTTGTAACTCTTGTGCGGTATTCAGGTAAAAAATTGTATTACTTAAACGGGTTTCTTAATTTTCAACTAATAACGTTAGGGTATTTATATTAAATAAGTTCAATTTAAAAAAAAACTTCTTCATATTTTTCAGATATCATATTGAATAATTTTCAAAGTCATTTTTTTTCGTTAGTTATATTTAAAATACATGCTGCAAATTATAAAAGCTGTTCATGAAAAAAACTGGGAGTGAAAGCTAGAAAACGTAATGAAGAAACGTCTTAATATAGTATTCACGGCTTCTTCGTTAATACTCTACTTACAGTCCTTTACGTTGAAAGCTCAGAATGAACTACTGTATCAAATCTTCCGGGGAAAACGATGACAAATGGCGCATGTATAACGCCACGAAGAATCGCTGGCAAAAAGGAAAAATAAGGGCTGTTTTTGTCCACGCGCCGCGGCTGGTCCCCAGGGCCACGCGGAACGTGAGCTGACCCCTCTAATCCAATTTTGATTAATCATCTGGTGACGTTTTCTCCAAATATATACACAAGTCCCGACGATTCTGCAAGATTATTACAGGCTTCATGAAAGCCGCCCACGAAGGCCGCCCTGAATGCTAAGGTGGAAATAATGGCAGAACTGATTAATGGAGCGGCCGGTGACAAAACTGGTCACAATTTTATTTTATCGGGAAACTTATCGCACTACGTTTTGTGTTTTATTTGTTTGCGTGAACTTTACTATTTTCTGTTACGCATATTGAATTTGCTTTATGGAAAATTACCCGCACACAAAATATGACAATAATGAAAATATTCGCAAGTTGGTGGTTTGGTGAACATTAATAGAATGCCTGTTGATTGATTTGAAGTTGTGGCATCAAAGCGTATTTTTCAATGATTAATATTGTTAAACCACAAAGGAAACATAATATCCAACAAGGTAATATTCTAATTTCAATTTCATGAAAAGAAAAACAAATGATTAAGAAAATTCCAAAAAATATGTAGGACTGAATAAGCTGGGGAAACTTCTTTGATTGCGTCTGAAGAAAATTCAATTGAACAATTTTCATTAGGAAAAGCATTCGGAGCCGCACAAATTGTATTCATCAATGAACTGGTCTGTTCACAGAGACAGACGATTGCATCAGCCGTTAGCCGGTCCACTTGTGATTCGAGCAACGTTCAATTAGGCATTGCATTAGGACTGCAACAGTCGAACAGTGGAACAGTGGAAACTCAAGGTAAATTGCCGTTTCCGACTGCATGCGGCATGCGGCGTAGGCCCATGCATTATTATCATTTCACCGTGGGTAATTAATTTTAACTGCATAGCTTTGGTTGGGTAGAATGATATTATGTTTCGAGCTCGTCTGAACCCGCTTACATAAACTGATGTACGCACTATTAATCGCTTGTGAAAATACATCATTTGGAATAAATTGAAATATTTAATTAAATTGAAATAATATCTTTGTAAAAGACCACAGATGTTTTTTTATGACCGACCGGTTTAATTTAGTCTAAACATCATCAGGTCACAAAATTAAACTAAAAAAAAATCAATTGAATAAATATGCGTCTTTATCAAATAAGGAAAAACATAAGCATCCTTGATATGTTATCCAAGTATTATTATGATTAATCGATAATCAAAAACTCGTGATATATAAATCAAATCTTTTCCCTTATGATTTAATAACATTTCCGTAAAATGGCTTATTTTATTCTACTTTACAGTAAAAAAATATACACGTGACACGTTTGAGTTTAAAATAGAGTTATATTGAGGTAGTCTCCGGCTTAGGTTCTTTTGTAAAAGGCACCAAAAAATTACCTTCAAAGTGGCTCAGGGTAGCTAATCTACTTTAAGCTTTGAGGTGATTTATTTCGGAAGGTGTTTTTTTCTAAATCAATAAACACTTTGTGTTTCATGTTAATGTACTATAGGAAATACTATTTTGTGTAAAATTTTCTGTCACGAAAATTGTAATAAAACAAAATTTATTGCATCTTTATTATAAGCAGCTTTTAATTTCTAATCTCGTCACTTCTATTGCAATTTCCGTTCTATTTCCTTTCGGGATAATTATTAATGCTGTTATTTTGTAGGTTATTCCCATTTTTATATAAAACATTATTTTAGAAAATACTTGTGAGTCAATATCGGTTTCTTTCGAACAATGAAATTCATATTGACATCAACTAATGTATTAACTTTTATGTAAATTTAAATCTGATTCTCCTTAATGAGGAAAATCTTACAAGTTAGATAGTTAACACCTATTATAAAATTATTTCCACGAAGAAAAATGTTGTGACCTTTTTCAGTTTAGTTAGTGATTTAATAATAAAAAAAATTTTTGACTGATTTATCAATTGAAATTTCATTAATCGTCGTTGTTTGCTTTTTATCTGAACTTAACCTTAAATATGGATGCATATTTAACTAACCTTTATCTTAAACCTTGGTACGATTACACGTATCTTGAAACGAAAATTAAATAAAATAATATTAAATAAAACAATAAACTTTGTAAAACACCACTTTATTAGAGTTAATCACCAACCAGGTTTCGCTTTTTCCAAGCTTCTTCAGGGCTTTTACATCAACGTTGATGGTAAAGCCCAAGAAGCTATGTTTTGCTTCCTTCGAAAAAAAAAAAATTAAATAAAATAATTTGAAGCAATTTTCAGGAATCGATTAAACGCATAAATAATTAATATGCTGGAGGCCACTATCATATTATAGCTACATTATATGATACGTAGCGAAACATACGATAATCCCCCTAAACGACAAACACGGAGAAACTTAAATTTTAATCCAGGTACAAAGTTCCGGGTTTGTAAAATCTAAGTTTCGAGTTCTAGTTTCCGAAGAGGCAAAGTCACTAAAGCCTAACGGACTCCTCCAACCCCTATCTCCGATTTCCTACCCCTTTCTCTCCTATGACATTAATCCTGGCCTACAAAGGGAGGGCCGAATAGTCCCGCATCTTCCACAGTTTTGTCTCCCCACTCATTCTCTCTGTCATCCGTATCTCTTTAAGCGAGAATGATATTTGCTTTGTTTTGAGAGAGGCCGCTTAAGCAGACCCTTTGTTTCTTTATCGGGAAGAAGTCCGGAAAAAAAGATGACCGCCGAAGAGATTTTTTCGGTTTGAAAAGTAATGGCCGATATCTTAGTCAATCAGGTGTCTCACTTATGCCAACACGACGAATATAACATTCTCAAGTTATAAAACTGTTGCTTAAACTAAGGTCGAAACACGGTACATTTGGGATTTTGATAGGGTAAAAAGTGGTTATCTGAAGACTAAACGGAATACCCATGGAATTTATAATCTGAACACTTAACGAAATACCAATGGAATTGTGAACTATAATGATTTGATATAAAATTAATTTAGCCAAATTTTTAGACCTTTTCGATTTTTGTGTGTCCCAGATGGGCCATCGCGATCGATGTTACTAGAAAAAATTTGATCAATTTCGCCCAAAGCTAGAAATAGAAAAAAATACTTCGGGAACACAGACACGCCCATAACCTACTTATATCGGTATATCTCTTCAGGATTTCTAGACAAATGAAAGCTTGCTTAAAAATATTTGTACATATACGAGTGTATAATATTTTCAACATATCTATATTACAGTGAAATTATCTTGCATAGTGTTTAATAAAAAATAAAATAATATTTAAATATATGCATTAAATTATAAAACAACAAACGATTCCAAATTGAAACTAAAACAAAATTGAAAAAAACTAACAATAACATGTGAAAAACACACTTGTACACGCCAAAAGTCGTTCATTAGTAAAACACAGATGAGAACATCGTCCGTCATACATAATCAACCGCAATTTTCTCCCACCACGCCAAACGAATAAATCTTTACGAATATTCTCAACAAGGAGTGAAACTGAGAACAGCGATAATAGGCAGAGTGCCATAGCAATGTTGTATGATTGGCTCAAGTGAAAGTTGCTGGCTGGCGAGGCACCAAGAGAGATCAAGACACCCCGGAGAACCCGGACGCCCCGGACGCCCGGATGCTGAGCACTGTGCATATATCATCCCCCAGACCTCTCGCCCTCTCACCAAAGCAGATAATGTTTCAACGGGAATATTTTGCATGCACGTTCCTCGGGCGTGTATCACTTCTACGTATACGAATTATTGTTTGTTTGACTCGTAAATTATTTCCCTCTGACTGCAGAGACGCTTCTCCGCGTTGTTATGGGGAGGCTTTTTTGTTATAAAATAGTGTGATATAGAGGTACGTGTTTTAATGAAAATTGCGTAGTAAATACCGTATTTCTATAAACATCAATGTTTTTGTCAATTAATTTTGAATTTACGAAGGTTTTTTATTTTTAATCTAGGTAAACGTAATTGTAAATTAAATACAAGACTTTTTGGGAATTTGTATTCAAACAAGTCTACCCTTTTGAATCAATTTGTTTTTTTTTTAAGTCTGTCATTGTTATTTGTCCAGAAAAAAAGGTAAAACCCAAATCTCTCTCAAATAAACTTTATTGAATAAGATTAAAACGAATTCCATTGTGAAACTTTTCGATATAATATTATTTTCAAAAAGATATATTCAATTATTTTTAACTTTCGGTTATCCAAGCTGATAATATGTGAAGTGATTTTTTTTGAAATGATGAAATAGATAAAGTATTCGACTGGTTTACTGAAATGCTTATAGTTATATGAAATCATACCACAGCACAGATAACCTCAGATTTATATTTTTTCCTTGTGAAAAAAACAATAAATTTGAATACATGTAGTGTTTTTTTAACCCCTATCTTGGAAAGGTAAAAAATAAAAAATAAGGTTAAAGATACGATAACAATCTACATATTTTTTTCAAACAAACCAAAGGTATCAGAAATTGACAAGAAGATAAAGAAGAGATTTTTTAAAGTCTTGTCATTACTGAAAATGTCAAAATATTTGTTTTAAAAAGGTAGACACTGTGAATATAATGGTTAATACAACACATCATGAGTATATATGGTTATAACAATGGTTTATATGTGAAAGTGTACCTTGAAATTCTCATAAAGATCATCAAACCTTAAAATCTTCATAAAAGTGCGTTAACTGCAATAATATTTCAGAGAAATTGAATATTATGCAAATTTATAATAATTGTTAGATATTATCTCAAAGTATTAACCCAGTCGTTTGAATTTTCTGCAAAGGACCTCAAATATGGGCAGCACGTTCACAAAATTTAACAAGCCTGGAAATGTTAACCAGGGGACTCATTCAGTCAGAGATATATCACAGAATAATTAGGGATCGTATTAGTACTGAAGCTATTAAAAAGATAATACCTGAATTATTTAGTTTTGCGCTCTGTCAACAAAAACTTATTGGTGCCACATAAAAGCAAATTTTAATCATTCATTTCATCCAAAATTTTTGCCACACAAAGCTTACATTTAGAATTTTGTAATTTTAAGTTATAAAAAATACGGATATCTTACTTTTATTATGTAAAGTTTAAATTATTATAATAACATTTTTATATTATGGAAGAAAATATATATAAATTATTCTGTGTATATGTTGAAAACGAGAAAAAACGATAGCCCATCCACTTTTGCGGCCTCCATGATCGAGTGATAAGATGCTGGACTACGAATCCATAAGTCGCGGGTTCGAATCCGGCATAATTCATTCAATTCGTAAAAAGTGTATTTTTCGACACGTTCCAGAATGGTGGATATTTTGAGTATCGCCATAGTGAAAGACCACCATTCAGAATTGAGAAATTGCTTAAAAATTGCTTAAGCCGTGTTTGGTGACCATAACTGAAGAGCCAAGTACTTCCCAACCTCCTCTTTCCCATCTCCTTTCCAGCCCTACTATTGACAAATTTACGTCCGAATTTTCGATAAAACATTTTTCTTGTTGCATTTGATAAATACTTACATATTGTAATTGTTTTAATAAATATTATAGTAACGATATATTGAAAGAAATTTGAATTGATGGGAAATTAAATTGTGATTTTTCATTTCCAATATGTTATAAACGATTTGTTTATTTATTCACCAATACAAAGTCGTATTTTTCTGTGTCATTTTATTGTTCAGGAACATGGTATATACTCTAAATATTTTCGTCATATTCTCAATGTAATTGTAAATTTCAAAGTAAAAAACTGCTTCTGGACATAAATTCTTAAGATATGTAAATTTCAAAAAAGGTAATCCGTTAATCGTAAGTCGGTAATCCGTAATAAGGTTAAAAATAGAATGCCTAGATTACGATTACTTGCTGTATTCATTATATTAATGAAAATTGTCTGAATGTAGAATTATTTGCGATATATCGTGCTTGTGTAAAGTAATTAATTTAATGTTTTATACCCCTGAAGTGTTACATTTATTTTAATTATTGCATGTACGAGTACCTGGCAGGACAGTAACAAGACAGTATCTACCATATTATTGTGATAATTCTACTTCAACCTCACAATTGTATGTTCCTATGCGACTATTCAACATCTGGGAAACAAATACTCCGATGTTGTTGATATATTTGGTACATTAATATCACAATATAAGCTTACCTTAGTTAAGTTTTTTTCGTCTAGTATAGCTAATTTAATTGATAAAATCACTTAACTCTGAATATATTATTTCTATTTACTACATTTTTTGTACAAAATGTTTGCACTACTTATGAGTATATGATTTTTTTAATGTAAATATTTGTGTAAAAGCCTTTAACGGGCGTCAATAAATAAATAAGTAATTACATATTCGTAAAAAGCATTTACTTTGTAGCTTGCCATATTTATAAATAAAATAGATAAACTTTGCTTATAACCACTTTATTATTCAAAATCAAGACATAATATTGAATAAGAAAGAGGTTATGGAAAAGTAATTATTATTCAATATGCCCATATCAAAAATATATTTATTTACCAAACTTTAAAATATTTTCTATTGTTTTGTTAAAAAGGTAAATTAAGCAAGCAAAAAGAGGTGTCATTTTAAGCGGCAGTTTTATTTTACGAAATAAATTTGTTTTCGTAAAACTCATTTCACAAAAACCCTATATCTTCTTATCAGAAAGTTCTTTCAGTGAAAAGAAAAGTTTTTATCATTTTCGAAGTTCAATCAAATAAATAATGAGATGTTTTGACTTATAAAAAGTTTGCACGACTTAAAAGGTCGGATGCTATTTTGTTTGCTTGTTTACGTTGCTAAGAAATCAATCATCTTCAAGTTAACATATTCTCATAATGAACATCGATGGCTACAATAGGAGTTGAGAAGGTTTGTTGAATAAAGTCAGTTTTAAAAGCAAGTTTATTTGAAATCTTTGTCTGGAAAAAAGCTTACATTCAAATCATGTTCAATATAATATTTCCCGAACAATGTGAATAGAATAAGTTTATTTATCTCAACCTATAAGTAATCTTGAAAATGAACAAGTTAATTGCTAAAAATATACCTTACGTTTTTACCCGTTGATATCAAACAGCTGTCAATGAAACGGAAAGATAATAAATAGATATAGAAAATAATGTGGTTAGGTTAGGTTAGATTACGGTTATGGTTAGGTTAGATTTGGTTGGGAAACGAACTAAAAAAATCGTCACATAGTGGTGGGACATCCCCAAACAGAAAATACGATTATTTCACCACATAAAATTATTTTAGAATAAAGCCATATTTTTGTTATGCGACTTTGCATTGTTAGCGGCAGTTGTAGGTTTAACAAGGAATGTTGATTGAATGGGACTCACACAGATGTATTGCTTGCATATAGCATATTTCTAATTACATAATTAAACAAAAAAAAAATTAGCAATAAATAGGTGTAAGCAAGACAAGAGAGCTGTTTCTCAGTGAAGTTTTGATCGCAGTTGGAAGCATGTACATATGCACTTATATACACAATCATCAGTATGTGCTGGTCGCTTGAGCTTTAATTTCGAATGGTTCGAGACTCATTGATATAAAGCAATTTGGTAATAACTAATAATTTTATATATGTTCTATAAAATTTAAGAAGTTTATTTCCAAATTAGCTTTCGAATAAAACTGCTCTATATTTGACGCAAGGCAGGGCCGTTTTTAGCAACTAAAATGATAAAATAAAAAAAACGAAATACAAATTTTGCACTGGAGTCGTTTCTGTAGCATACCAATGAAACCACTTACTATCATAATGTGTTCGAATACATCACTTTAAGTATTGTCACATTTCATGTTATACCGCGTTGTACGTATTTTTCGATTGAAACTAAAAAAAAATTGAGCGAAGCAATTTTTTATGCATCTCAATAGTTTATTTCGTACACAATGCGGAACCATTTTATTATTGACAGCACCCTTCCATTTTCAAAAAGCTAAGACCCGACTTTGCTCTCAGAGCTTTATCCGTTAAAGCTTTCTCGCTACAAGTGGCAGTCAACCGTGAGACTGTCGATCAATCTTTTTATAATCCACGTACACAGTGTTGGCTGCGACGGCACCTGCGATGGACAGACCATCATTCAAAATTTGCAATAACCCCGCTGCTATTCATCACGAGGAGAGTGCCACTTTCCAGAGCATATAAATCACTTATCTACATGAATCGGAGCAAGGCTTATCTTAATCTCAAAGTTTTTCATTGAAGTGGAACGAGTTCGACTGATTTATTGTAATTTTTAAACGGTCCATCTGGAGTATGAGGAATTAATTATACTAGAATGATAACAGTGAACGTATTGTGTAAGGGCTTGTGGTAGGTTACCTCAAATGCGCTTTAGATTGAACTACCTCACCTAATATAACAACGAGAAAATAATATATGACAAATATCGTCGCCGGAAAGGCGAAGGGGCTAAAGCGCCATTTTAAAAAGTTTACACCAGAGCACTTAAAGGTTTTTTTTTGTTTTACAATAAAATTTATTCAAGTCTTCAGTACCTGGTGGTATGTTGAAAAAATGCGACACTACAAAAAGCCCCAAACTTTTGTCGCTTAATTCAAGCCTTCTTCCAAATGGTCAACATATTTTAGATGGCTGAAGGGCAACAAAGATCATCAGAATCAAACTAGAGTCAAAGCATTCGACACAGAAAAACAAACTGATCAAAACTACATATTGAACTCATTTTGTACCAAAGTGTCGCTTTAACCCTTTTGTCTTTCCAGAAACGATATGTTTGCAAATTAAAACTTTCTAAAATCATAATAGTCATTATAAATCATGAAAAGAGAAAAAATCTGAAAATCACAATGTTGGTATACGAATGCGTGGTCATCAACAAATTGAAAAACAATTTACTAGAAGCTAGGTGTAAAAATTCCAAATGAAGAGTATGTGTAAATATGAAAAAAAAAATTAAAGCAAAGCAAAGGAAATCGCATTGAATGCAGTTAACGTGTTAGTATTTAAAATCATCAATATCAAAGTATTATAAGGTGACGATACTAAATCTGCAAACAGTGTGAATAACTGTACATACATTGTAAAAACTGACTTATTCACTGATCTTTTCAAAGTGATCTAAACACATTTTCAAAGTAGCTTGGCAGCATCAACAATTAAATTTTTTTTACACCAAAGCTTTTATACAATTTTCATACAAAACTAGGTAAGCTGGTCGTACAGAATTTTTCAAAAAAAAATTCACAAAAAAGGAATCTAAAAAAAAACCCACATAAGTTACCAGATTAGATAATTTTATTTACTATCCATGAATATCACTATTTGAATCACTTTTTAAACTTTCCCTTTTTAATAATTCACATGTTTAAACTACTACGACACATGTTCAAAACCATATTATTTTATCCTTTCACATCTCTTTAGATGGAAACAGAAATTATTTGTAAATACATAATTTACATGGCACCTAATTATTTTTTAAATAAAAAACCAACACGCAAACCTCTCTAGTAGCCACTTATCCAAAGCGATATTTTTTTAACAAATGTTATTTTTCAATATGTAATAAAATTCTATTACACCTTTTCTTCCAGGTGAACCAAACACACAACAAATACGCGCGCGATGTTACGACATATCCAAGGGGTAAGGGCACCCAATCATTATATACGAGTATGTTTCAACAATTTCTCCAACGACTGACGTAAAGTCATTTCTGTCAGATTATTATTATTCTAAACATAGACTTCACAAGACTTGAAGATCCTATTATACGATCGGTTCGTTGCTCTTTCATCATTACACAAGTAACATTCCTCACTTATAGTAGCAAAATCAGATCAAATAATTCCAGGTTATTCACAACATAGGAGTATTTGTATATCTTTGTAAAAAAATTTAAAAAAACATTATAAATATTCTAATTTTAAATAAGAATTCAGTTTAATGCTTTTATGCTGATTATATTTTAATATTAATTATTGAAATAATATCGATAACCTTTAACGTAAATATGAAACAGAAAAAGCCAGAAAGTGAAAGATTTGTCATATTTGTATACTATATGAGATCGATTAAAATGCCAGTTTCTAATAAGGTCTCAGTGGCTGAATCGCCAGGGACGTTACTTCCGATAGAGTAGAAGTTCCGAGTTCGGAGTCTCGGTCGCGACCGTCATTTTTTTTACTTTCTGGCTTTTCTGTTTCATATTTACGTTGAAGATTATTGATATTATTTCAATGATTAATACCAATATTATAATTTTTTTTTAAATTTTCATGTCAATATATTTTTGCGTTGGGTTGAGGTCGAACCAACAATATTCATCCCTTAATAACAATTATCGACCGTAACGCTACGGAAGTCACCTTGAGATGGAAAAACAGATGACATGTTATATTTAAAAAAAAGGTTTGAATTTTAGTTTCAAGACTTCAGGGCTTAATATTTTCCTCATATGATCAACATAGTATTACATATGTATAGTACCTTTGGTTTCAAACCTACATTTTGCAGCAAACTACTGAAAGTTAAAAAGCAAACAAGCAATTTTTAATACGAAAGCCAGTACTCGCAAACGCTCTGTTCCCCTTCGCTACGTTCACGACTACATGGCAGGAGTGCGACCGGCTTTGCATACATTACTAGGTGGATCGCCGTGCGAACTGCCACGTGTTGGCTAACACACTATACGTTACACACTACCCAGAAGACGAAACACTGTGTTTAAGTTCAACGGAAGTGCAATTAAATTTAAAAAAAAACAGTGGCAAATATTTCCTGTTCCCGAATAGCCTGACAATATTTGAAAAAAAGTCAACTACTATTATAATAAGCAGAAAATGTTTCTTGTGCAATGATGGAGGACTTAGCTGGCAGGTGAATTGAACCCAAAACACCTGGATGGAAACCCGACGCATTAGTTCACTTAGCTCTAACCGATACTATTTGTTGAATTTAACCGGTGTTGGTCTAGGGAACTGTTCTTAGCCCACCGCAAATAATGTTAAATAATTACCATAACTTATTTTCAGTGCTTTATTTTTTTTTCAAAAATGTTTTTTTTTTAGTTTATAGAAAATTACGAACTTTTTATAACTCAAATGTTAATACAAAAAAATATATCGACGCCGGAAAGGCAAAAGGGCTAGAACGCCATTTTGGGAAGTTTGCACCGGAGCATTTCAAAGTTTTTTGTTTGTTTTACATTTAAATCCTTAAGCCTTTAGTACTTGCTTGGATTTTGAAAAAAAAATAACTCAGGTAATCCAATGCTTTCACTGAGTTACTTTAAGCGACAAAAGGCTAAAAAAAGTTTTTAACTTATGTCGCTTGAGTCAAGCCTTCTCCCTGATGGTAAATATATTTTAGATGGCTGAAGGGTCACAAGTCTTCAGAATCAAACGAGAGTCAGAGCATTCGATGCAGAAAAAAAAACTTATCGAAACTGCACATTTAACTCATTTCTCGCTTAAACCCTTTTTTTCCTTTCCAGCGACGATATATTCTTCCTATCCCAAGGGATAGGTAATACTTTTTATTTTATTCTAAGAATATGTTTATTTGATCAACTTTAATTTTGATTTCACTGGGCATCAAATATTGTGTTTCGTTAAAAGCATTAAGCTGCTCGTATATTCACAATCAAATTACGTAAAAAACACAGTAGGGGTAAAAAGTTACCATTATAATGTAGATTTTTAAACCATCGCCCCACAAAAAAACAGGTACATATTATTGATATGACATTATGGTTCGAAGAAAACTACCGCATCGTTTCATTCTAATCAAAATGATTGATCTTTCGATCGCATGCTGTCAAATCAGGAACGATTTACCTGTAATAGTGTCAAAACCTAATTATTATTATTAATTGCAATGTTAATGTCCCCAACCATTATTGATCATGGCCGCAAATTGTCAATTCATCGTGCGCCAGGAGGCCAGAGCGGCCGTTTCATAAATCAATTGGCTGATATCGATTTGTCAGCTAATATGGGTAGATTGATTAATCGGTTCGATTATTCCTTTATCAACAGGCGCTTTGTTGGATCATTGTCTTTGTTTCTTTTGTAAACAGACCCTAGACTTTACAAGATGCAAAGTACAAGGGGGGGGGGGGTTAGACACACGAGTTTGAAAGCCAACTTTCCGATTTCTCTCAAATCCTGAAAGTTGACATCCCACTAAAAATAAATTACAAAAAAACTCATTAGCTACTGACTTGCACTGCACTTGAGCAATATCTTACAACAACAAAAATCATTCAATTGTTAATAAATATAAATAGATACATTAATCACATTAAAAAATACATTTCTTAATGTGATTAATAAAATTATATTTCTTCGGAATGTTGGTATATCAGGAAATTAGTCATTCGTGATTTTGGTCTTTAAGCTCTCAAACTTTAGGTCTTGCACCCAAACAGACAGAAAATGTGATTTTTCCAAAATCATTTTTTTTCAATTCTTATTTTTTAATCGTTTCATTGCCATTGAAAAATCTTTTCAAAAAAGTGAAAATTTGATAACTTGTTGTACACACTTTTCTTACATCTTATAAAAAAATATGTTTAACCCTTTAATAAGAACAAACATTTATGCACATACCCACCTTTATTTGAGTTTTTGACGAACAGCTTTATTTAGAACCACAAAGCTACAAATCTTTAGCCAAAATAGACACAAAATGCTAATAATAATAAGAGATTCACGCAAAACTGATCTAATTTTGTGAGAATTCTGTGAGGTAGAGATTTTATCAATATATTTGTCATTTTAAGAAATGTGTTTAACTTGTAGAATGCTGGAGGTATATAAACCAATAGTCACTGGGCACTCATTATTATCTTTTCATGATTTTTTATCCTTTCAAACATGTTGTTCAGATATTTAAATGAACTGTTATCGCTTATCAACAAAATAATCAATCTATACAGATATTTTACATTGCGTTAAGTTTAATACAAGTCGAATAATAAATATTTTAAGCTTGGTTATGTCAGTACGGCGGAAAAAAAATATTTTTCAAAGTGATATCACTGTTTTTGTTCACAAGAAAACCTCATGCAATTCTATTTTTATTTCGAACGAAATGTATTCAGCCACACGAAAATACAATAAAACTACGAAAAAATATTTACATGATTAAGAATCATACTTTTTTCATTGACAAGTGGGAAAAAAACAATTCTTCGAATATAAGTAGCTATTACAGAGTCATTACGAAATTAAAGTCAGCAAGGTTTGATGGAAGATCCACCTTGCAAGAATCCGACATTCCAGAGGTTAAGTGAAAAAAACTTACCAAAAACACAAATGAGTTATTACGAAATTAAAGTCAGCAAGGTTTGATGGAAGATCCACCTTGCAAGAATCCGACATTCCAGAGGTTAAGTGAGAAAAACTTACCAAAAACACAAATGAGTTATTACGAAATTAAAGTCAGCAAAGTTTGATGGAAATTGTACCTTGCGAGAATCCGGCATTCCAGAGGTAAAGTGACAAAAAATGAAGCACAATAAAGAGAACATTGGCCATTTGTAATTTTTCAAACAGAATTTATTTCACTGATTTATATTTTCGTTGAAAGCAATCACTTTGTGGTTTGACATGTTTAAAGAAATCAAAAAAAAAATAACTTTGTATAAAGACCACGAAAATATTTTTATTTTTAATGACTAACTGGTTTCACTTAGCCTAAGCATCATCGGTCATAAAAAATAAAATAATATCCGTGGTCTTATACAAAGTCATTTTCTTAATTTCTTTTGAATGATTTATATTTAAAAATCTTCGTGTGAATTACAAAAGGTCACCCAATCCCCATTTAAACTTGTTTCGTGTGCCGTTTTGCCCGAAGCACCTCTCACCACAAAGGGGATAAATGTGTAAGATAGATAATAGAGCTTTCTCCAATAAGCGGTTTATAAGGGACTTCGGGGATATTGGAGATAGCCGGTGCCATCTCGGATTAATGCTGGAAAAAACAAGAGAAAACGTTGTGGAAACTGGTTAGTGGAGTCAGTCACTTGAATGTTTACGAACAGTGGTCAAACAAGGTTTAAAATGAAATTTATTAAATCTACTTTATCCGGGAGAAGCGTCTCTGCAAATTAAACTACTGAGACTTTATTAGAAACCGGCGTTTTAATCGATCTGATACTTCGCTGAAAACTATTAATATTATTTTTCATTTTCTACCGATGTAGGCTGCCATCTTTGTAATGGTATACAAAGCTCAACTCGAGCACATTTTGTATATCTAGATAATGTGTCTTAGGTAAATATCATATAAACTCATGTAATATGGCAGGTGATGCATTGCACCATCCCCCCAGTGTTTTTGATAACTAAATTTAAACTTCATCGAATTTCAAATTACAGCGTGATTTACCGTATCAAATCGTCTGCGTGATCAATTACATTAAAAAACAGTTAAAAATAAAATTTATTTCCTGAAACGTCTCTCATAGGAATCATATAAATTTGATGACCACAATATTCAAAACCAACCGGGATTGATTCAGCTAGCATTGGCTGTTATGAATAAAAGGAATGATTAGAGTCTTAATTATAATCAAGGTTGTAGGCGGCGCAGGAATCGCAATTGCCGCCTGCGCTGGACGCCACTGTTAGTTCGAAAGTTTTAATGCATTCTGTAACGTTCCGCAAAAAACTTTGACAGCTTTAATGAGATGGAACATAACATTGCCGCTTTATTTATTGCAGACCCTTCTGCGCTTGACCGGAATATAATTAGAAAATGCATTTTTTTTTGTAATATTTACAACATATTTTATAAAATTTACACCAAAGTCACTCGTCTTTCTTTCCTTAATGTCGTTTCTTATGCTGTAAAGATTTCTGATTTATAATGAAATAAACGCACGTTTTGTATTACTATCACCATTCCAAACACTGTTTTTGCTGCTCTGAACAAAATTTAGATTATCTACCGATAATATTCAATTAAAACAAAAAACTAAAAATAATATTATCTTTTATTTATTTTCTGTTTGTATTTTTTTTCACTACAAACATTACAATGTAACACCCTTGCAATGTGATTTTTTTAAATACTTTCCTGCAGCGAACGTCCTAGTCAGAATTTGTTGACTAGACGTATGCATCTCTCCCAAGCTACAATCCTTTGCAGTTTTTTTTAATTGTAAACAACAATTGTATTCGTTAATTTATTACCAATGTGTTTTTGTTTGATCCAAAATGAAGATAGATACAATACTTCTTACGTCTTTAAAAATATATTAAGATATTGTCGAAGACAAAATTATGAATTTTCTCAGAAGTAGAACAAGTCACAAAGTGAGCTGCCTTATGAAACTTTTATGTATTTGTTTAGGAAACAAACAGCCATTTTAAATAAAAATTGTAAAAATAACTTATTTTAGACCAATTAAGTTCAATTAAATAAATCGTAGTATTTTAATAGTACTTGTACATTAAACAACTCTACATATTATTAGAGATTATAAAAAAATGACATAAATACAGTTTTCATATTATGAATATATATAATCAAATAAGTAACATAATTATTAGAAAAAAAAAGCTTAGGTTAATGCATATATGCTGTTTTAAAAAATAGATAATAGTAGCAGTATACAAAATATATATTAAAATAAAATTAATAAAAAAAACTTAAAATTATGCCAGTCGGAAATTGCTCGTCATAAAGTAAAACCAGTCGGTTCTTAAATAAAAAAAATGGTGGAATAAAGTTAAAAAAATGGTATTATTAAATGATTAAAATAAATAAAACAAGCTTCGTCATGGCAATTATAATAACTAAAGCAACTCAGGCTTTGAAACCGGTCGACGTTTAAACATAATAAATTTGTGGACAAAGTGGCTTTTCATTTTAATATACTGCTACTTATAAAAACACATAATTCATAGTATTTCCTCGAAAAAACAATGTTTTTTGTAATTTCAATTGTAAGTTGTTTTTTCACCACGATCAAAGCATCCAAATAACAACATATAAAAACCGTTTTGATAAAATGACATCACAACTTTGAAAAAACCTGGAAATATCCAGTATATCCTTAAATAAACATATCGTTTTAGAAATGGAAAAAGATAAAATATTACTAACTAAACGAAATCAGAAACCAGATTCGGGCCACATAACATTAAGGAAACGTGGGTAGCTAGTTTCCTGAAGTTGAAACATATTCGACTGCATGCTAGGGGTAGCTAATAATATACCAACCTCCATCTGATATAAGTGGGCTCTTATCTAAAATCTTCAGACGGAGTAAAACTACCACCATCATCATTTGTCTTGATTAGATTCGCCGTCACGTTTATCAGGCTGACGGCGTAAATTTAATCAAACGATTCACATTATAATATTATTCATCGTCACGTGTGCCTTACGCATGTGTCATTAATCATTATGAAAAGATGCAGCAGAAACGTAATATATGTTATAATGTAACGATTGAAATCATATCTTTGAAAATCAAAAGCTTTTAAAAAGCTCTTCCAGCCCTTATCCTTTATTACATATCATATTTATTTAACAAGATCTCATAAAAACAGTTGTTCACCAAATGCATTAAGAGATGAATGATATAAAAATATTGTAGATACATGCATAGTGTACAAAAGAGAAATTTAAAATTAATGAACATCTCACATATAGACAAGGTATTAAATATCGAAAGGAGTTACATAAGTATAAACTGAAGTAGTGTGACGCACTATATATGATATAATAACGCAAATAAGGTTAGCAATGAAAAACAAAAAAAAATAATAAATAAGAGAGATTCATTCTCATCCACATATTATGAGATAATCGTTGAATTGGCGAGTGTAAATATGTGTGTAAAAGAAATTACATTTTATTCAAGATAATGTAGATCGTTATGTACCTAACGGTCACTCTTGTACGTATATCGAGAGATAATGACATAATTCTATATATGTGCATCTAAATATATCTAAGGTAGATGCAGCTTCATTGAATAGTTCCATCGCTTTATATATTGATGTGTTTATGTATGAAGTTCTAACTTTCGGTGTGTAAAACGTCACATGATGCCTCGACATGCCTACAACTGCTTACTACTTAATGCGAATATAATTACTTGAGGCAAATAAGTTAATCTGCAATATATGTATATACTATAAGCAGTGAATAATTATTTGTATGATAGAAACCATATATAATTTTGTCATTAAATACAACTGCTTACTACTTAATACGAACATTTTATAAATTTATTAGGTGAACAACTTTGCTTCCGCCGTTTGGAATTCAGACATTACTTGATCACGACTAATTTCAGAGTTAAAAAAAATGTCGTCATGATCATTTAGAGTGATTCAGCAAGCAATTTACGCCTCAAAGCCAAAGAAATGATTTAAGAGTAAGGAAATTGGGTGCCGTACGAGTTGAAACCGAGAGATGTTGAACGGCGATCGTTTGCTTGTGACCAGTTGCTTAAAGACAAAGACGGAAGGGATTTCTGCATCGAATTGTGACTGGGGATGAAAAATAGGTTTATTATGATAACCCTAAGCGCAGAAATTTATAGGGATTTCCCGGCCATACTTCCACGTCGACGGCCAAACCAAACATACACGGCTCCAAGGTCATGATTCAATGTGCTCTGTATTTGGTGGAACCAGTTTGGCGTAGTGTATTATGACCTTTTTAAACCTACTGAAACAATCACAGGAAATCGTAGAAATGGCTTTAGCTATGTTTGGTGACTAGATCTGAATAGACAGGTATTTTCCAACCTTCCTCTTTACCATCTCCTTCCCATCCCCAATACCTTCAACTTCACAAGATACCCTGATTGCGGATGTCATAGTCTCACTGGCTCCAGATGGTTAGGAGCAGTTGAGACTCTTGTGCGGTATTCATTATATTAAAAAAATACAAAAAGTATCATTTTTATTTTGAGAGATAGTCTATAGTGTTCTAGTGATCATGTTCAAAACCCTCAGTGGATGTTGAATTACTTTGCCTTTATTTATGTTTAGTGAAAATATTATTCTTTGAAATTCAAGGGCTTTTGTAGATATAAAAATAAAAAAAAACATGACTCGTTACATGATTTTTTACAAAACTTGTGAAAATTTCCCTACGAAATAACCGCAAACATAAAGACTTAAAAGAAATCTCCCAGGAAATCAGACAAACACAATGGGTAACATCCGAGTGTGAATGTTGGGATGACTTCACATGCTACGTGGGGGGTGGGATGAGAGTGGGGGGGCTGTAAGCCGAGGGGAGAGTGACTGATGTTCTTATATACTGAGGAGCTTCCCTCCCTCGCTAGCGCCACCCCTCAAATCCATTTCGCACCTAATGGTAAAGTTATAATCTCACCCTTAGGCCCTGGAAGATTTGCGCTGCAGAAGTTGCCAATCATTACTCTCAGGATATTATTTAAGATTCTACAAAGATAAAAACATATTTCATACAATAAAATTGTTTCTTAAAATAGACCCAAGTACCTACTTAAAAGTACCAAAATGGTGGAATCCTCGGTATGATTGATAAGTTGTCGAGTCGGAGACGTATTCTGTAAATAGGCGCTCTGGGCACCCATTCGTAAACGCACCAGAAGATAAAAAATTTTTTCGAAGCATTTCGGGAATATTTTCTCCTTGTTGTTTCGAAAATAAACTTGATACCGACGTTGTTAATAAAAAAAATACCTACTTTTTGTTATCAATTTTTTCGATTTTATAATAATAACTACAAACTTGGTGAAGTATGTGTATTGTCTCAACAATAGGAGAAACGTTATAATATGGACATCATCCAACTTTCCCATCCTACCCTTTCATATTTATTTTCTGCTTCTCCTATCGAATTTATTCTGATACTTGCAATTTTTTTCATAATTTTCTCAAATCTCACTACTCTCAATCAGTTTGTTTTTTCTTGATTTTGTATAAAAAATATCGAGAATTCAGATGCCAATGATCTTATCAAACCTCCTTTAAAATCGAAACTCGCAGAACAAGCAAAATAATTACACTACGTCATTTCTTAATCAATCATCTCCACAAATGTGTAACGTAGCTAGTTGTTCAAATGTTGCCGAATAAATTGTGAAAAAAAACATAAAATTACTATCATTTTGCATGAATTTAATATGTACGACCGAGGGTGGGTTTGACATCCCTTATCCACTGGTATTTAGAGGCTCCACACGCGGGGAGCTTTCTGCTATATTCAATTTGTTATACAAAAAAACTGAAGTTGTACAAATGAGATGTAGAAAGGGTGACTTTTTTACAAAGTTGGATGAAAGGGTGTTAAAGGGAGGAAAATGCCCCCGGAAGTGGAGAAGTCAGTGGGAAATAGATGACTTTTTAAACTTGTACGAGTGTGGTGAGTCGAAATTTTCTAGTTAAGAATGAGCGGAAGTGGTTCCACAAAAGGTAGTAATAGAATAATAGAATAAGGTTTTGTGACGTGTGTAATAATAATGAACTTTTGATTTTATAGAGAAAACCATTTTTCTTAAATTCCATGTAATTTAAAGAATTTTATTCTGGGTTGAGCCCACCGTATCCGTTCATATCTATGTTACTTACGAAATATAATATATATTTTATGAAGAAGACAGAATAGTTGTGAACAAAACGGTTAGCTCCAACAGATTTTTTTTAATGCATTTTTTTTTTTACATAAATATATATATATATCTTTTTTAGTGATACAAATTTTACCGATATAAAAAAAAACACCTTAATACCCTTTGTTTTTGTCGTAGAGGTCAGGTCAAACATGAATTATTTTGCAGATACGATTTAATTCAACAGAAACAAGTTTCTTTTAATTTTTACGCAAATCAATAATGTTAACAGTGCAAACGGTGTGAACTACTGAAATCATGTTGCACAAAAGCTAAAAAAAAAGTTATAACAAGCGCTTATTGTACCCTGTGTGTGACAACATCCTTTGAATTTTCCGACATCGCACCGCGAACGATTCTCCTTCGCAATATGCGGTTGATAATGCTGCATACACACGATCTGAACATCTGCCTCGTATTTCGCTAAACGACAAAAGAAACGGCCGTTACTGCGCGAATAGTGCCCAGATCTGCTGCGGTTCAACTCTAAACTACAAGGGATACAATTTACTGTTTATGGAGGCAAAACAGCGTTGGCGAAATGCGTTATGTGTTCCATTTGACAGCTTTGGATTTTGTTCGCGCGGAGTTGGAAAAAATCTTTAAGCCGCTATAAGGTGTTTATAAAAGCGCTTGAGTTGAGTTTGCGACAAAAAGATTTGTTATTCACTGGTGTAAAGGAAAATCCGGAAAACAATGACTCGAGATGTTTTCGGAGTCGTCAATTAGAGCCACCAAATCAACCAAGGCTTTATTGTATTATTATAATTGATATATATGACTAGTACGGGTAAACACATGGCTTAAATACGGATATATAACGGGTGTTATATATCCGTATTTAAGCCATGTTTCCATGGGTGAATAATTATGAAATAATACTACATCACAGTAATTATTAAAAATATGTTCGTAGAAAGCTATCACTTTGTGGTTTGACATATTTAATGAAAATGAAATAATAAGTTTGTGTAAGACCAGAGATATAATTATTTTTTTTATGACTAACCGGTTTTGCGTAGCCTTGCATCACCAGGGTACAAAATTAAACAAAAACAAAAAATACATAGTTTGTGCTTATATATATACTCGCACATACAGAGGGAGAACACAAAATAAAATAAGAGAACAGTAAGAAACAAAAGAGCACCATTTATCTTATAAAAAAGGAACAGATAATATGGAGCAATATTATGTTATATTAATCAGTGGTCTTAAACAAAGGGATTATTTCATTTTCATTAAATATTGAAAATTTTAATATTTGTATTCCACGAAAATAACCTTATGTAACCTATTGAAAAAAAAAATCCCATGAAGGCTTTTTACTTTCATAAGTTCTCCTTTTATTTAATATTGTTTTAAGAATACAGTAAGTTTTACTTTAAAAAATCCTTTTTTAATTTCAAATTTATGAGAGGATAACAAATATTTAAAAATATATGTTAATACAGATCTATTTTTTTGTCTAGCGCATTTTTAGTAGGTTACATATTATGAAACATGATGATTATTTCCAAAGATACCTTACATGCCAATTTGATCAATATTTGGGTAATAATATTCGGAAAATTTGTATAGCGCCGTTTTTGTGAAAAATCACCTCCAGCGCACTTGTTGATTGTTATCTACCTTGAATAACATGATATGTAACCTTTGTTTACCTACTTTATTGACGAAAAGGAATTTTAAAAAGTTTCTTCAAACATTAACACATTAATTAAAATAAATATTATTTTCTTCACCAAAGATATGTTTGTTTACAAATGTCGTTAGATAACATAAGTATTTTTATAACACGTACCAAGATAGATCTATAAACAGGTTACACTGTGTATGCTCCATGAATCGATCTCAAGACAATTATTTACTCTGTTCAAAAATACACGAGTGTTAACAGGGACTGGTAAATACATGATAATCTCGATGTAAACATCATCCCCATTAGGAGAAAGGACCATTAAATACAGATAAATTATATATCCGGGGGTCGTCACACCTTCAGGGGTAGAATTTCGTTTGTTAAGAGAATCAAACTATTAGATACACAGTTTTATGTGCGAGATTATCTCGTTCTTATACAAAGGAAAAAGGTTTAACTCATTTTAAATGTCTTTTAGTAAATAGTTAATGATAAACCGGTATGACATTTTGTGAAAATGGCAATTGGAAAGATTTTGTCAATAATAGAACAATTTCTTGCGAAATTTGTATCCAAATCAGAGGAAATCTATTTTTGTAAAATATAATCATTTATTGCGGCAATGTCACAAATGAATAATATGTTATGTCGATCAATCTTCGAAGATTTATACGATTCGATTGAGCATTAAAATATATTTCCCATAAAACAAATTTCAAGATTATTTAGTTTTTATTATGTGTAAAATAATGAACAATAAAAAATATGAAACGTTATGGCAGAGGAAAAAGACGTCTTGGACAAATTGTGGAACAATTTTATTTTACGATTCCTATGAAATTTTTCGTAACATTTCCCCTCCTCTAGACATGTTACACATTTCTTCTACACAATTAACTTTAATCTGCCATAAAAATGATAGCAATTTTCTAGAAAAACATTATTTTTCAAATCTGCCGTAGCAAAAACAGGCTTACAACACGAAGAACATGGGCCATGTAATATTATAATATTGTGTATAGCGCTTGTTAGCCGAAACTCATAACGAGATGGCCCGAGGTTATTACTCGCAGGAAGTTTATGTGTTGAGTTTTAAGATGAATACCATCAGTCGTTGGTCCTGTGCTTGCTTTTTTACATCACTAGACGAGATAACCACCGCAGCAGCCGCTTTAGCCGGTAAATATAGTGGATTCATCTCAGAACCTCGCGGAACTCTTTTCAAACTTCTAATGAAACATGAAATTACGTCAAAGTTTTTGATGTTTTTTCATGCTCAACGCAACATAGGGCATTTACGTCTTTGAATCAGAAATTGTTCGTTAAAGTCAAAAATTAATCCTCAATTTGGTAACTTTAAATAAATGGTGCTGTGCAGAGTAAGTGAAGTAGTAACATAGGACTCGATAGGCGTATCTGAAAGCTGAAACATATTTTTAGGTTTACTTCAATAAATCGCCATAATGAAATTTCTACGCAATGGTTGGTAGAAAGCAAGGTATGCCTTGTGACCCTGTTTTGGCCCGCACTTCTTTCTTCAAACATGTTCATGCGTTGTTTTATTTATAAATACAAAGAAGATTTTTTTTGTATTTTATTTATTTTTATAATTTAAAACAAAAAATCTATTTATTGTAAGAATATTTTGCAAAATAGTGTCATTTTTAACGAATTAAAACTGGAATAAGCAAGAAAAGATTAAACCTACGATTATATAATGGAGCGTTTTCGATAAGGGTTACCTAAAGGTTCCGGGTTCTTAACCTGAAAAGTAAATAATTTGTTACTAGTTTGAAATAAAGGGCTAAATGTTCAAAACAATTCAACAATTATCCGACTTTTTCGAACTTTAATATTCTCGGATAAATTAATTCTGAAGGAAACTCCCAAAATTAAAATAACAAATATATTATCTGAGTTAATAAGCAACTGAGATGCTTTTCAACAAGAAACGGTAAGTGGGTTGAATAGTTACTAGGTAAGTTGTTTTGAATAAAATCTTTTGGCAATGTCGTTTGAAAGACAGGTTATTAAATAATAACATTTTTCCTTTTATCGAACTGAATTTAATCAAAAACCTGTTCGTCAGACCCCTACATACCATGAAATCATTATCATAGCTGAGCAATATTCAGAAAATAATCTTCAAATCCTAAAAGAATTATTAAAGTGTTTTAAAATATTTTAGATATACTAATAACTGTATTTTTTTTAAATTAGATAACCGTGTTCATTTTGTTACGCATTATTACAAGAAACATAAAGCATTTACCTTCGATAAAGAATACGCTAGGTAGGTAAATGCATTTTCAAAAATGACCCTTAAGAACATTTTTTAACTAGCAGGTAAATTTAGTAGTTTTTACAGTAGTATTTAGTATTATAACGGCATTTAGTCAATCGTCCTGGAAAGCTGATAAAATATTTGTTTCAGTTTGTAAAGAGACGGTTTTTGAATTACACGCTATAATATAATGATTTCACTAAAAAACTTGTTTCGTTTAGTCAACTGCTCTCTTTTTGCGTTTTCTTTTAGTTGAATAATTCAAAAATAAACACACCATTAAAATTATCAGTTGCAATGGATAAAATTAATAAAAAAACCGTCAAATAACTCGCAACTAAATAATCGTTAGTTAAGATATCAGAATGGTATTTAAATTTCAAAATTGAACACTAAGCATTATTAAAATACAAACCTCTATCTAGGAACTACTTAGTTTAACAACCTTTCTTTAAATATAAAAATTATGGAAAATATTCAAGAATTTTAGTTTAAATTTAAATATTACATCAAACAACTCTAACAGTCCTTTTTTACTCTACGAATCTCGTGTTATCATTTTTCATTAATATTTATTATTACTCCAACTAATTTTACACAACTACTTCGTATTTTTCTTTGTTGTACTGTTAAAACTAAGCCTTATTTTAAAATATGTATATTTTATTATATTATAAGTAAGTATGCTTCTGTATATTATTTCTGTACGAAATATAAACAAATATTAAAATGAAATAGATAATATGTACGAGTTTTGTTCAAAAGAAAAGCTGAGTTTTAAATTATTTTCTCGTAGCTCGTTTTAAGATATAGATTAGATATCAAGATTTGTACAACGTCCTCGAAGTGAATTTTCACAAAAAACGGCGCAATACAAATTATCAAAATATTACTTTTGTAATATGATTTTATTATTTGAGCGAAATTCCACGTCCAAACATGAGAACCTTTTTAATTTTATTGTGTGGTGTGGAACAGCTATTTTTTTTTTCTTTACACTACACTGTGTTAAACATGAAAATAACAACAACAAAAAATACGTATCAAAAAGTAAAAAAAATCTAAAAGATCAATTTAAGTTGCACGTCACCCGTTGTTTTATTTATACTAATTTGTGGTTAAGATCAGAATTAGATTTATACGGTGCAAAAGGCAATAAAACCAACCTTGTCCATTCTTTATCGAAGGTAATTGCTAATAAATTGTATCCGGTGACAGTCAGCCCAGGACACAGAGGCATTGCTCCATTGTGACAATGGAATCTCGGGAAACCCTTTATTAGAACCATTCATCATACAAAATGAAACAGTCTGACAAACGATATTAATCGTCGATATTAATCTCGGCGGACAAACAAGTTCTTACAGTGTAGGACGACATTTTATATTGCGATGATGTTTTTATTGCCATCGGTATAATGAGATGATTCAATTACAATCATTTTCAACAAACGGCACCCATTTATTTCAATTCAATCATTTTTTAACATCACAATTGTATTTTTTTAATAAGCATCAATTATTTGTGCTATACCACCTCTTTAACTCACTGCTAAAATATAAGCAACCGAAGATTTAATCTGATACTTACACTTAATTAAAAGCCAACAATCTACTAAACAACTACGTCTCAGAGTCCAAGAAACTAAGTAACTTATTGATTTTAGGGTCAATAACAATTTTTATTTGATTATTTGGACACAATCGACCAGATTTTATCATAAATATACATATTCAGATGATTTTTTACACCACTCCTTAAAATCTTATATTCTTTGAGCAAATTTCACCAGATTTCACCTTTTTTGACCACATTTTTATTTATTTTGAGCTAATTTCGTTTTTTCTGGTACTTTGGACATTTTATACTAAAATTTGCCATTGACACCTATATTTGAATGATAATTGTCCAAATTAAATACAATCTTATGATTTTCAAGCGAATTTCACCAAATTTCACTACTTATGTTTTTTTTATTTATTTTAGAGGCAATTACCGCTTTCTTCTGTTTTTTTTTACACAATTTAAGCTAAAGTTTAGCCTTGGTGAAAGACTACCGTTCAGAAAAAAAAGTTTGTTTAAATATCTTAAGCCTGATCTGAATATCCAGGGTCTTCTCAATCTTCTTCTTGCTCATCTCCTTTCCTTTCCAACTACTTTCAGTCTCACAACATAGGCTCTAGATGGCTGGGAACAGTCAGGACTAGTAATTTGGTTGAATATTGATAAAATATTTGTTTCCAAAATTCACCAGTTGGAATATCAAATATTACGAATGCAATAATCGTATAGCGGAATAGGTGATACTAGTACACTACGCATTCACATAATTGTAAAAATGATGCTAAAACATGTTCTTATTAGAATATTGATAGCAGGAGAATAACTATTTAATTCACATTACTGTTAACAATTTAGTATACAAAGTCCTTTATGTATTTCTTTATTTGTATTATAAGATCGATAAGAGTACCAACTTACTTGAATTGCTTTTGCTTCTGATTAAATGTGATTCGTCGTTTAGTGCGTAAACATATTTAAGCGTTTAACTTTAAATGATATTATCCACAAGTCTAACTCCCAAAATATTTATAACATTTCTCTTTCCGCAAGAATATAAGTCGATTTTACGTTACATTGTTGTTAGATACTTTTCTACTCCACCTACTTGCGTCTTATTATTTTAGGTCGTTTTATGTCAAGCACCGAAATATATGCTTGGCATATGAGATACTTTCACTGCTATTAGCAGCAATTTTACGTTACAATGTTGTTAGATACTTTTCTACTCCACCTACTTGCTGATGTTAATGTCATGATTTTATTGCTATTTTAGGTCGTCTTATGTCAAGCACCGAAACATGATCGGCATATGAGATACTTTCACTGCTATTAGCAGCAATTTTACGTTACAATGTTGTTAGATACTTTTCTACTCTACCTACTTGCTGATGTCAATGTAATGATTTTATTGCTTTTTTAGGTCATCTTATGTCAAGCACCAAAACATGATCGGCATATGAGATACTATCACTGCTATTATCAGTAATTTTACATTACATTGTTGTTAGATACTCTTCTACTCCACCTACTTGCTGATGTTAATGTCATGATTTTATTGCTATTTTAAAAATATGTATTCAAGGTGTAAATTAATTCACCAGTTACATAGTGACCGGTTAGTAGCTGAGTAAATAAATGCATCGGGTTCCCACCCAGGCATTGTGAGTTCAATAATTATGCTAGCTCCATCATTACGCAAGCAACAATTTTCGCCTTTAATGACGGTTTCAAATGTTGTCAGATTATTCGTAACCTGAAAATATTAGTCTTTCTTTAAAAATATATAAAATAATATTGAAAGTGATATTTTTATGTCTTTAATGGATTGGTATATTGTACACCTAGTTATGTACGTATTCAAAGTTATATCTAAGATTTTAATTTTCCTAGAAAAAACTTTTGTCTTATATTCTTATATACTTACTTAATTGCGTTAGCCACTCTAGAAAAGTACTTAACAACAATATAACGTAACATTGCTGCTAATAGCAGTGAAAATATTTCGTATTCCGATCATGTTTCGGTACTCGACATAACACGATCTAAAATAGCAATAAAATAAAATTAAAAATACTTAATAAAACATCTTTAAAATTATAAATTTCTGTCTCATTTTCTAAAATACAGTAGAAAGTACACAAGGGAATATTACTATATTACATCTAAAAAAGAAAAGAAAAAACAATTAAGTCTCTCAGTTTCGAAAATATTACGTACCGGGGCAAATAAGTGAGGAGATTTTTTTTCTGAGGCATGTTTGTTTTAAATACATTTTCCTGTGATTTCAAATTATTGCGAAAAATCAGAACTCCCCCAGGGCTTATGTTTGATATTATCTTCTATCAATGACGATAAGAAAAACGTTTTTAAATATTGGAAAAAATAATTGAATGCAAACACACGTCCATAAAGCCGAAAAGCTATTTCAAGTTATTCGTGCTTTATCTTTTTCCGGGCATTTTCAAGTTTCTCGAGTACCAAAGCTTTCAGAAATATCGTAGAAATACTTTTCTGAGCTCTATCGTTGTTGTGATATCGTATGCAGTCCAAGCTATAAACTTCCTTGGCGCTGAGTTTTGAATAAACGTGATGAAGGAGCAATGTTGCTTTTTGGAGCAATGGGGTGGCCAAATGAATAAAAATGTCTATAATTTTTAATGTTGTAGAATACCACGCTTATCAAAATTCGTTTCGTCTCTGAAAATCAGTTTTTCTTTGAGACTTTCCATGTTAAGTGTACTATTAAGACAAAACAACTGTCATCTTTGTTTAAAACAAAATTTATATTTTACTATTGGCTATAAATAATTTTATTTTGTAAATACGTACGAGTGGTTATTATTACACAAGTTTAAAATATTTCTTTAAATCCTTGTTCATCTAATAAAGTGCCTACCTACCTTTAATATATTTTAGCAGACGTTATTCCACATTTAAAATGGGTGGATTGAAGCAAGTAAAAAAAAGCTAACTAACTAACCATCGCGCCGTTTCTCCGCAGAGGTAGGCAGAGAGAACGGGCCGCCATATAACTCTGTCTTGGCATACACTCCTTGCTTCATTCACATTCACACATCCTCTCACACATACTCTTCTGTTATTCTGACTCTTCACATGACCCGATTCAAGTATTTGATTTACCTGATCGTGACATGTCTTTACCGAGCGTCTTCGACTTCTTCTTTTATTCACTTTCGCATAATTTATTCTTTTAACACTCCTTTCTTCGTTCATTTTCTCTACATGCCCAAATCATCTAAGCATCCCTTTCTTGATCCTATTCACTACGCTTAAATTTTATACTACTTACATGAGTTGTGACGTCTGTTTTAACATTTTAAATTTTTATATTTTTATTCTAACAACCCCATTCGATTAATTCAAGTCTTAGATATAATCTCCACCAAAACATTCAGAAGTATTACAAAACCTACTCAAAACTACAATGACGAATAATTATTAATCTTAATGTCTTCATCTATCATCATGAGTCCACCGATGTTAACGATACTGTAAATTGTATTTGCTTTAAGAAATATTAATTCTGTCCCAACATTCACTTAACAGCCCATATTTCAAAGTACGCTAAACTACTTTGGTACAAAAAACACGCCGTGTAAAATACATATTTTTTACGATTACAAATATTAGGGGTATAAATAGTTAATGGTAGGTATTTTATATGATTTTGATTACTGACAATAACTCATGAAACAATAAAGCAGACATTAATATCATGGAAATATACACCCATTTACGTGGAATTTTGATATTTAATTTCTTTGTAAAGTTTTTTGAACTAATTTATAGTATACAATACTTTTTTGTGTAGTTATTCCCAAACGAATACCAGAACAATAATCGTTTTTGTTTAAGGTCGAGTTTCTTTTCAGTTAAAAATTTCATTGTTGTCCTTAGCTATGGAGCTTTCAAAAATATATTTAACTGTAGCAACTGAGACAAGACAAGACATTTTAAAATTAGAAAAAACTTTATTAAATCTCTTGCAAGGCCGCTAACTAGTAACCACTACAATCATAAGAGATTGAGGAAGCTTAAAATCTTTTTTTAATTGTTCTAAAGCAATATCCATTTTAAGTTAATCATTATCAATCGAAACGTTAAATTTAATTGTTATTATAATTGGTTGGCTGTGTAATTTAATTGATTTATTAAATACTTTATTGATAATTATCGGCTTACTAGATTAACGGCACAGATGTTGCAGGTGGTAAGTTCTGTAAGTAATGTCAGAGATGTGAAATCGGAAAGTTTTCAGCGAGCTTTGGGAGTAATATATAACCGTAGAGCCATTCGTTTGTAGCTGAAATTCCAATTTATGAGAACGTGTTCAAACACTGAAAGTGTGCAAACAAAGAACAAAAAGCTCTTGACTCGAATAATACGAATAAGCCACATATTCTATAGATCGGAAGCTCGGGGAGAGGGGAGAAAGCCAACCGAACTTTAAAATACTCTATTATAGGCACACATTCAAAGAATTTTGCTTAAGTCTGTGCTACTTGAATGTGAGAGGTATGACCTTTGTGAAATGTTATCAGGATTGAGTTTTCGTCCTGTCAAATTACTGGGGTGGAAAATCGTACATTGGCGCGGTAAGTTTTAAATGTAGTTTTCGGGAAAAGCTCGGGTAAACTACAGTATATTTGCACTAACCGTGATACGTGCGTTGAATGTAACATAGTTTTAGAAACAATGGCGATGGTTTACTCGGCGACAGATCCGCGATATTGATATGAAATGGTTCAAAACCCGGACGGGCCAAATAATTAAAAATATTGTATATTTTCAATCGCATTGAATATAATCCTTCTCTCCTTATTGCCTCACATCAGTGTCAAAGTTCAAATTCTTCTAGCCAAGTAAGTCAGTTTAATAAGAAAATGAAACATTTTTTTGTTTTTTTTCAAACTTTAATAATATATTTTAGCTCGTTTAAAATCACCTCAAGAATGTTTAAAAAAGCAAAAATTTAATTTTGACTTTTGTTAAATTAACTCATTTGTGGTTTTATTATGTTTACAGATTCCGCGCACATCGCAAAAGTTCTCGCCATTTTCTCTGCCTAGGTAAGTGTCCTTTTTTAACTTGCCCACTATTTTTATATGGGCCCTTGCATTTGATCGTATCTGGTCTTTCGTAAAACATCATTAGGGAGATGTCCGAAATAGAATATAGATAAAATAACAGTTCAAGAAACGAAGTTTAATTTCATAGTACGAGTGTAAACAGTATGTATTACCTGTCATCGTAGACGAACCCGGCATCCAGCGTGTTATAGTAGAGCAGGAAAGCCAAGAGGCTGCACGCCAGGCTGACCCAGTCCATGGCCGGGCCAATGGGCGGCTTGCCCCACGGCGCCGCGGACTGGCGGGCCAATCACGTGAGGTCGAGCGCACCGGAGCACCACGGAAACACTCGCATTTTCACCGCACTAGATCTGCAACAAACAAAACAACAATCAAACCTTTTCCCTAAAAAACCTTTTCCTTAAAATCACCCGAAACAAACCTAACTTAACCCAACCATCATGGTGTATTTTTTCGGTTACCCAAATTTGGCCCGTCCAAGTGCTAGCCACATATCCTACCCAACAGACTGTCAAACACACCTTGCCTGAGTATTTTTGATTTACTGCACGTATTTTGTCTTTTTGAGACGCTCTCTAAATTTTCCATTTACGTTCAGGTCAATTTTTCTACTGGCATTTTTTACTCCGTATGTCTAATCAGCGTGAACCATTTTCACAACACAAGATTCAAATTAAGTATGAAACAAATTCTGCGATGGGTTGGACACGTGGATAGAATTCCAAGTAGAATCGCAAGACGGTAAAAATCATGACTACGTAAAAATTTCATAAGGAAAGGTGGAACTAGGAAGAGGTGAGAAAAGGCTGGGGCAGGATGGGAAGGTCTGACAACTAGATTCGAATGGCTAAAGACCAGATACAGTGGAAAACATATCGTCGCTTGAAAGGGAAATGGGCTTAACCGACACTTTGGTCAAAAATGAGTTATATATGCAGTTTTGATCATTTTTTTCTTCTGCACCGAATGCTCTGACTCTCGTTTGATTTCGAACACTTTTGTGGCCTTTCAGCAATCTTAAATATATTTACCGTTTGAGAGAGGGCTCGACTCAAGCGACACAAGTTTGATAGTGTTTTAACTTTTTGTCACTTCAGGCAACTCAGTAAGAGCATTGAGTTAACTTTTTTTTTCAAAATCCAACCAGGTACTGAAGACATGAATTTTATTGCAAAGCAAAAAAAAAACTTTAAAGTGCCCAGGTATAAACTTCCCAAAATGGCACTTTGGCTATTTTGCCTTTCCGGCGACGACATGTTTAGGAGTTAGCATCGTGATGATAAATTAAATTTTCTTATCTAAAAATGTTTTTTCATTTCCTAAGCATATACCTTAAAGATTGAACAATTAGTCGATAAACTTATTAATTACGCTTTATCTTCTCTTATACTATGAAATACATCGAAATCGCACTTTAAACGGCTGTTTAAAAAAAGATACTTAAATAGATTCATATAATTTATTTTTTTTAAATCGGGAATGAAAATAGCATTTCAATAAACCAAATAAATAAATTCTTAATGTTTGAATTTGTAGGAAACGAATATGCTGGTAGTCAAATAAGGAGAATATATTCATCACTTCTGTGAACGAACTATTGAATGTGAAATGAAAAACCTCATATCGCCCATATTCTGCCAGAGAGCGTTCACTCTCGTTTAGCGTTTTCCACTAGAACGAAGGCGATACACTGGAAATACAAATGCATTTTAAATGTCACGTAAAAGTGAGGCCACAGTCAGAAGAACGTAATATACTAATGAAGCCTTGCTGGAAAAAAGGAAAACATTTATGTGACCACTTTTAGTAGACTTTGAACTTTCCTTTCAAAAACGAGATAATAATGTCGTTACCACAAAACCACCGGGCTCAAAACGTTCATTGAAATGTTTGTACTAATATTGTTTTCAGGCATACCGTATGCTTAATATTTTCTTTGAGGCATATTTGAAAATGAGTGAAGCACCATTTTCATTTAAATAAATTAGCATTTTAGTTCTGACAGCTTCTCAGGGTTCAATAACCCCTGGAATTACTTGAGATCTAGAGCCATGCTAGTGTCAAAGTGACGGAAAACATGTATCTTTTTGTATTATCTCAGAATCGATATTACTTTTGCCTTTACATCATTCATTTTGACGAATACGCCAAGCGTCAGATTGTTCGTATTAAAAGTATAAGAGGGCGAGTTACTACTCCTCCACGGTACAAGAAACTTCGTTATTCCAAGTTATTCTTCTAAAAATTGTGGGATGGAATAAAAAAGGGCTGTAAATAAAAATAATGTATTTTTTGACGCGGCTATCAGTATTTGAAGACATTCCAGTCTTATTTTACTTTCTCTGTTAACTTTCATCCTGAAATAAAACCCGAATCTAAGGCAGCGTTTTGTACGTTTTCCCAGCTTTTGCCATGTAAATAAACAATTTCCTCATCACAGCGAGTGCTTTTCCCTCCACCAGTTACAGGAAAATCTTACTGGCGAATGTCTTAACAAAAACGTAATATTCTTTAAAATATTATCATTGGCCAAAACAATTTATGGCTATAGAGCCTAGGGAAAACATAAAATAATGCTTTATAATGCTACTTATGCACGGCTTTGAATTATCTATGTTAATCGTTTGTTTTTTTTATGTGTTAGGGTTTCATGGATATTTAAATTTTCTGATTAAACGTAATTATGTCATGCATCGGAAAATTCTGTTTTTTTTGCATCATCAACAATTTTTTTAAAATTTCGTGTTGTTGAAAAATGTTAATTTGATACTTTTCCGAATACCGATAAATATTATAATTTCATCTCGGTCGTAATGATTAAAGATACGTTTATTTCGCAAAATTCCGACAGGATAAAAGTATGTGGACACGGTTTGAACAGTTCGTTTGAATGTGCCTAGTTAAAAACCCTTAGGTGAAGGTAAATTTATTGTGTCGTAAGTAAAATTCCCATACAATAATATAATAAATTCATCCAAAATTTACCCTTTCAAAAATAAATTAATGTGGAAAACGTTGTTAGTGGCAGACAAAATTAAATAAACTTTACAAAAATAATAGTAATTTACGTAAATATAATCAAGAAAATGAATATTAGTTAAAAACGTCAAATGAAAAAATGAAAATGTACAAAATTCAAAATATGGTTTATACTTCATTTGAGAGTATTTTTTTACCTGCCGCACTAAGAATGTTCCTGTTTTATCGTCAAAAGTGTTACACTGTTACACAACGTTACACTCAAATTCAATTAAAAAATAAATGACTTTCTGGCGGAACTTTGTGCAGGCAGCTTCTCCAACTGCCACTCTACCGCATCTTATTTCATTCCTCTCGTCCCGCTTCTTCTACTCTTTCCTATCTCTCGACGCCGGAGAAGAATGGCCATTTTTCTTAATGCATGAATAAAAAACGACGACGCCGAGTGACGTCGCGATGCCAAAGGAGCGTCACTCTTCGTATGGCGTCGCTACCAAGTCAGGGGGAAGAGAATAAAACGATAATTTTTCAACTCAACTGAACATTTCTTTGAATTTCAATCACACACTACATTTATCTTCTTATTTTAGCTAAATAATTTATTTAATAATGTAAAATTCCTACAGATTAAGATTTACATGATTACATTAGGAAATCGATAGGTACCCTCTTTGTGAAATGTAAGTTTTCAAATAATAAATTGCATTATAATATCGAACGTAAAACTCTTATTCAGAAAGTTATATTTAAAGCATATTTTAGTCGTATGGTAGCTTTCATGCTATTAGTTAAGCTTTTTGCTATTCAAAGTAATTATATTAGTAACCAATCACGTTGAGTTTATTAAAAAATGTGTCTGTAGTTTTAAAGCTTTTCTTTTTAACATATTTTTTTAGTTTCGTGTCCACATTAATTAGTGGTCCACTCTACGCAAGACAAGTAAAAAACTTCATTTGTATACTTTTACATCGAAATAACAAAAAACATTTATAAATATATAGTACCTTTATAAAAAGATTTCACACTATACATAGAATGCCCAGAGTTTTTTGCGATTAAAATATAATTTTATAATATTTTTTAACACACAAATGTTTTCGCTATTTGCTTGTATAAATTTGTAAGTTTTGTGATGTTATTCGATAGTACCTATGTGAATTTAGAAAATCCTTATCTTTGGCTGAATTGAATAGTAATTTTATTCTTCTCGATAAATCTTCTTTTTTACAAAAAGGGAATTGAAGTATGGAGAGGCTCTATTTCTGCCTCCTACTCCCCGGACAGATATATTATCTAGATTGGGTTTGGTTGCCATGACAACCGTTCCTGCTCCACTGACTGCAGGCTGTGAGAGTGACAGCATCATGGAAAAGGCTTTCAAGCAAACGACAAGACGAAGCTGCAGAGAATAAGAGGAAAATAATGTTGAAAATTCTATTTTTAACATTTAAAGTCGATATTTCAGATTTTACCGCCATATCGGTGACTTACCCTACTCAAACCGTCTAAGAGAGATTTAATTTTGTTAGGTTTTTTTATGCCGTGTTCGAAGAATTGGATGATTTAAATAAATGAAAAAAATATCAATTACCCGAACAGTTCAAACCTTTGATACTGCTTAGGTATTTAAATACATATGAAAAAAATATTATAAAGATATATACTAGTCATAAATCATGATTGTAATAGACAAGTCTTAAATTAAATTTTTCAGTAAACGTCTAATGTATCATTATTTATGCATCTTGAACAAACTCATTACATACATAATACATAAAATGACATTTTGAAAAATGGTGTTTTTCCACAGTAATAGGTTTAGTTTATTCGTGTTTAACCATTAAATTATTTTTACCATTGGTGCCAAAAACCTAAGCTTAAAAAAATGCTATTTTTTCTCCTATTTATACCTTGCATGACTGATATTCGTATTGGTATAAGCTTCCCATAAGTTGATGTCCCCGACGATCTGCGTTTGCACACATTAATGCCTAATCATCACCTAAGTGTAACGTGGTGAAGACAAACGATACAAATAAATTTAAAACAAGCAAATAAAAAACAAAACTTCAAAACAACATGTTTAACATGTCACGTAGTATTTCAAATATCCATTAGCACGAGCATCAATCCGGGAAGTTTACCGTTCGAGGGTTAAAAAAAAATAAGGAGTTTCTTCGCCACCCAGGCTGCTATACATCCTTTTCCCTCAACTCTGAACTCTACCTTCAGACTCTCTCCCCTGGCAGCCTATACTTCTCCACGACCCTCTTCTGCTTCCTCCGCCCGTGCGTGATACGGGACGCGGCAGACAACAGGTTACCTTGAATCAACAATCGCACCGGGTAAATATTTTTTACGGGAGGGTGTGAAATTGAACATTTCTCCTCGGATGCTCCAAACTCTACAAATGATTTAGGTAAATATTGTTTCCGGCAGTGAGACTTGTACGACGATTATTTGCCGCTGTACAGGAATGAATTTCGACTCAAAACATATAATAAAAGTTGATTGTTTTTATTTTTTAGTGTTATTTTTTTTACTGTACACAGTTAGCATTTTTATTTAATACTAACAGTAGGTAAAACATAAATGTAAATATATTTTTTTAAGAAAGGCGAACATTTTAGGGTTACAAATAACCTGACAATATTTGAAAAAATCCTACTTGCCATCATAATTTATTTATTTGTTTATAAGCTATAAAGGATCCCCATAATTAGTAGAGGGATGCTTAAGGAACAACACTTCATTTTTTCTAAGTCTACGGCAATGATTGCTGAACTGGATGAGTTGCAGCAAAAAAATCAATTAATTATTTTGAAAATAATAAGCGGAAGATGATGTTTGTGCAATGATAAAGGACTTGGCTTGCAGAGGAATTAAACCCGCGACGCCTGGGTGGAAATTCGTCGCGTTTATCCACTCATCTACTAACCGGTTGTAAATATATACTCTTAATGTTATCCTTATAATTTCTGTTTTGTGAAACTTCTCGCGCTTAGAGATGGAATACTATCATGTGTTACTTATACTTACATTTTACTGAGTAAAAATGGCTATCATATAAAGATAATCGTTTTTTATTATATTGATGTAAAGTGTACATTTTGTTTTTTTTTTAATTTATTAGTTATTTACATCAAGTATGTCATATATGTTGATCAACGTGAGAAAATATTTCCAACTCGCAGCTTTATTTATGTTGCCAGCTTTGAGCTTTATGAATTAAGCCGTTAAAAAATAAGACATTGTAACATATTGTTTATTCCACCTTGTCAATTATTTCATTGTAAAATTTTTGATTAGGTAAAAAAGTTCGGGCAAAGCCAGGTATTTACTAATAGTACTTAGTACGAGAGGCATGATAAATCAATTCTTACCAATAAGTAATTCAATCAGTTTTGCAGCATGAAATTTCCCATCGAGCTTCCAGCCCAAGCTTTACAAAAGAAGGCTGCTTCGTTCTATATTTGATCCCATACAGAATAAATATTATTTTATCCAGCGTACTGACGTTTTCCAATGCGCGTGGATTCGGTGCAACATTGCAAACCTTCTCGCAACACGGGGCACGTTATTATTTATGGAAATGGTTTTATAAAAAATACATTTTTATTTTTTATTAAAATGATTATACAGTACAAAATACACATTTGTAGATATGTTATTCCCAAAGATTTGAAAAAAGTCATTCTAGATACGTTACGTTATTTTTCTTATTGTTAACCAAAAACCGCAAATACTGTTATTTAGTGCACAGCTGTTTGGATAAAGTAGAAATGAATTGAGAAGACCTAGAGCAAATTCAGTTACACGATTTAATTAAATATCGATTTTATATTCTTTATATAAGGATCGCAGCAACTGTTGAGTTGAATACAGAACTCGCACAAATGCATTGCTTGCAAACAGAATGTTTTAAAATTTAAAAAAAATTTCACAATAAAAATATTGTGAATAATTAAGTAAATCAGATATAAAATAACACAACATGAACAAAATTGAAACTTTATTCCGGCTACGGTAACCTCTTTGTAACCATTGGCGAGAAGCATATTTATTTTTATTTCATGTTTTTTTGTTTTACGTATTACATTAATTATTAATACCAAAGTGGTAGATACTCTCAGTCTCCCCCTGGTGATAGACCACCATCCAGATTCAAAACGTTG